>JAFEMH010000157.1:0-577500 GCA_022495995.1 Adenophora triphylla var. japonica | reverse complement strand
GTTATTTGAGTACTTGTAATGATATGTGCTAAAAAGTGAATTAACATTATTACAATTACAAGACGATTAATCAAAAGAAAAAAGGGTTATGGGCCCATGAATAGAATTAGAGGTTTTCAAATTTAAATGTGAGGTGAAGATAAAAGATATGCATATCTACGGTTAATATTGAACGTTTTGCTGGTTTGGTTTATCGGTTCGGTCTCGCGGTCTCGAACCGTGGTTTGGGGGTCCAGACCGCAGACCAAATCGAACTACACAGTTTGACAATTTTCGGTAATCAAACCAAACCACTATTACTTGAAACCCGAACTAAATTGTATGATTTTATTCGATTAAAATCGCGTTTTAAACCGAATCAGTTACACCCCTAATTAACATGATTGAGGTCTGTGTCGTCCATTATTGTAATCGTCCCCCAAATGGAAGGTTGAATTATTTTAATTGAATCACGCATGAACTTGGCAAATATAAATGGAACAATATTATACCATAATAGTAATGTTATAAAGTGCGACACGGGGGTAGTTTCTCCCAAATAAAAATGTCCATTTTCCGTGGAAACAAAAGCAAGAAAAAAAATTTGATGACTATCACAACTTCAGAAAATTTTGGGGGAACTCTATTTCCCCCAAACTTATAAAAAGTCTTGTTTTTAAAAAATTCAAGGCAAAAACTCAGTGTTTTAAGACATAAACTCGATGTTTTAAGACATAAACTCGATGTTTTAGTTACTAACCTTAACTCGGTGTTTTAACGCCTAAACTCGATGTTTTAACTTCTAGGTATTTTAACGTCTAAACTCAGTGTTTTAAGCTCGAAACTCAATGTTTTACACTCGAAACTCAAAATTAGAAAGTGGACTTTTTATAACTTATGGAGAAACAAGTTTCCCCCAAAATGGACTCACACAACTTTTGGGGTTTCACTACACTGGATATCTGACTTTGTATGGATGTTGTACCTAGATCACAAGACAAACAATAAGCACCGTTAGAAAGCAAGCCGGTGTTGATTTCGGCTCAGACGCTCGAATGTAAAAGCAAGACCTTTGAGGGTTTGATAATTGGGAATAAGACTTAAAATATTTTAGTGTGTTTGTGTGATAGGATTTAGACAATTTGACTTACCTATGACACGTTTTCGCGCCTGATTGACTCATACAATAAAGCATGCAGTATTGTAGATGGATGTTTCTAATTGGACGAGGATACGGGAGGCATGCGACATTTGGTGCGGCGCTTTATGCGCATGATATGCGCCTGAGCCATCATTTAATGTGATAGTTACAGGTCTGTCCTTGGTGTCAGAGCTAGTACGGACGCTTGTCCCATAGGCTTTGATATTAATCCGGAGTCTAGTAGCTAACCGGGAGTCTAATATTAGACCACGGTCAGCGTGGTTAACGCAGTCTTGGTGATCGCGGTTATAGTAATTACGGTTTTCAATGATCACGGTTAGGGGTGACCAAATCGGAACCGAAATCGGCCCGAAACCGTGGAACCGCCACGAACCGGAACCGCCTTGAATCGAAATCGGCCGGAACCATAGCCGGCGGTTTGGCGGTCCGGTTCCGATTTCTACTTTTTAAAAACCGTGAACCGGTGGTTTTGAACCGCCTGAACCAAAACCGAAACCGTCAGAAACTGTTAACCGAACCGTCAGAAACTGTCAGAAATCGTCAGATTCGTCAGAATATTGTCGTTATGCCTGTTAGCTAACGACTAGTTGACCAAAAATAGCCATTTTGACCCTTTTTTAAACCTGATTTCAGTTCTCAAAAAAAAAAAAAATTGTAATTTTAACAAATTTCCTCAACTATAAAAAATACCATCTCTCTCCCATCACATTTTTTACACAAACTTCACTAACTCTCTCTTAACTTTCTCTAACAAATTTCGTTAATTTCTTTGATTATCAAGCTCAAATTATAATTTAATTTTCTTATTTTCATCCAATATCCATATTTCCATCCAACAACTTTATTTAATCTTCATTTCATATATTTTCATATTATACATTATAAATATTATTAAAAATCTCACAAGCAAAAAGGGTAGCAAGGGTAGAGGGCAAGGAGAATTTTCTTATCAAGCACCACCACCACGATTTGTTGAAAATAAAGGTGGTCAATTTTATGATATGGGGCTTTCGGGGCAAAATGAAAATGAGTGGGAAGATTGGGAAGATGATGACGAATTGGAAGAGATTTCAAATTTTGTGCCACCATAAAATGTTGATAATCTAACTCCAACTACTAAAGAAATTAATGACAATACTATGCAAGCCACAATGGGAGGGCGGCGACGTAAAGTAAAAAGCAATCCCCCTTCTGTTTTAAAAATCAAGAAAATTGAATCTGAAGCAATCACGAAATTTTACAAAAAAATTCCCGTTGATGCGACGGGGAAAAATTTCAAAGCAATATGTGTAGACACCCCATTCTGAACTCATCGGATCAGAGTTATATCACTCTAAGTCTCGCCTTTGAGTCAGGAGTAGAAATCCACCATTTCGTCAAGTTTCGTTAAGTTTTGACTAACGACCGTTAGTTTGGACTGAACTGCATACGAGATAACGAGGGAAGGACAGAATTGTCCATTGAGCAGCCTTGTCCCGCGCGAGACATGGCGTGTCTCGCGCGAGACTAAGCCATATGCAAGATGTGCAGAATTAGTTTCCTTGTCGATTTCAACCTTTTTTCTTAATAAATCTTATCAAATTCGGTTCTCCAATGACATTTGAGTTCTGGAAGTTTCCTTGGGAAGTATCCCAATCCACCTTTACCTCTTAAACCCCTATAAATACTTGATGACTTTCAGTATTTCAGACCCTCCGATCGATTCTCGATATTTTGCTGATTTCTCTCCCTGAAAGATTCCTACAAAATCACCCTAAATCACCTAAAGTTCGTTTATCAACCTTGTTGATTAAGGAACATCAAGATTCAAGTCTAGGACCGAGGCGAAACTCTGTCCGAATATCCTCTCAAACCGAAGGCAATCTTCCTTCATTTTTTATTGTTCTAATTGATTATTAGAGTGGTATATCATATTGAATATAGGATCAGCCTAGAGCCTCTCCAAATCATGGAGACGGTCTCGAAGCAATCGATCCCATATTCTGTTTGACCTAGTTAAATGGATGTATTTATCTGTTTATTTAAAATGATTATTCTTTGAAAACCCCCCTTTAGCAAGACCAATCTTCGGATTGGGTGGATGCGGTGCTCCTTGACCTTCCAAATCCATCACTTAAGCCCCGAACCCAAAATTTTTAAAAAATGGTTTTTCTATATTTCCGTCAATAATATGGTGGCGACTCGAAAACAAAAACTAAAAAGACGGAAAACGAAAAAACTTCGCGCATCGCTACAGTTTGGCGACTCCGCTGGGGAATTATAAATTTAAAGTGGCTTAGACTTGCGTCAATAAGAGGGATTTTCAAATAAAAATCGTTTTCTTATTCAGTTTTCAGGCTAGTCTCGCACGAGACAACTCTTTGTCCCGCGCGAGACAAAGCTTCGGTAATCTGTTTGTTTTATGGTTTTCCTTATTCGTCTCGAGATCCGAGATGAGAGTCGAACACGCAAGGGGGATTCCAGATTACATTATCTGCAGAGTTCTTTCATCTTAAGGCCTTCCTTAAGATGTAGGACTTGAAACCGTTTTTTGTTTAAATATTGCTCTTTATTTGAACTGCGTGCGATTGGGTTTTGATTAAAGTCCGGTCCAAGGAGGATTCGGGAGTTGTAATTTTGAAAATGAATGATCACCTCAGCATCAACATGCTCAAGTTCGACCCTGCTCCCAGCCACCACGGCCACGGATTCAGACATCCCGCCAGCAAGCTGCTAGCTCTGATAGACTTGGCTCTCGAACGAGATCACGAGACCATCAGCCTTGCAGAGTTCAATACCCCCATTGGTTTGATCAAACAGATGTGGGTAAACTTCTTGGTGACCGAGATCAAGGAAGGCCGCATGGAATTTTCCAGCACGACTTCCTTCGTCAATATAATCCAAGTGTTCCCGCCATTCGGCAATTTGGATGTGATGACAGTTCTGGACACCAGTCAGACAGCACGCACCTACAGAGACTGCTTAGCTTTGCAAGGAAAGCCCTCCAGGAACTAGCTGCACAAGAAAATCACCTCTGGGACAAAAATAAAGCTCAGAAGACTTACAGGGACCGAGCCCTTAAAGTGTCACAAGCAGTTTCAGACAGCAAGCTAAAGGCCACTCTAGACCAGTTCGACCTCAGAGGTTTTGCCCACGGCTACTTCCTGGACTACCATCGCTTCTCATCAAATCCCCTCTGGCAAGGGAGGGCGGTCAATGGTCCCGACGACCTAGGAGATGGAATGGCTCAGCACAAGGAATACCTAGCCAAACAACATGAGGAATACAAGCACTTATCTCCCCGAGAGAAGCAAGTCCTTTGTGAAAGCGACGACGAAGATGATGAAACTATTCTCTTCCAAGCCGGTCGTGAAGTCAACAAAACCGAAATCCCAAGGGTCCTGGAAGGATGGGAGCGAATCATTTCCGTTCTCAAATTGAAAGGCCAACTGAAAGAGGAAGGTTTATTCAAAAAGAAGAGAAAGATGGAAATACATCTCCAACAACTGCTCAGGGAGATTCCACAGACTACCGCATTCGTTTACAGAAACGACCAACTGGGACAAAAACCAGTCACATGGGCAGACGTCCGGGAAGCCGTATACGCACCTTCCGACATACCCGCCACTCGGTTAAAGCAGCAGAGAAAGCTCTCCCCGATGGAAGTTTATCTAGACTGCCGCATACAGTTCAAAGAAGCGCTGGCTTTTCTCACACGGGAAGAAACGCAAGCGCTAGCTCTCGACGAAGGCTCTGCTGCAAGAAAGCTGATCTGGGCCAAAAGTAGAGGAAAATTAGCAAACCATGACTACTTCCTGTCCCAACTCCATAATGCCATGAGCCTGCTCAGCAAGAAGGAAAGAAGCACAGTATATCGTGAAGAAATCAAAGAGACCGTTCGCTTGAACCAAGAACTCTCTAACCTCCCCCAGAGGGTCAGCAATACACAGTTCAATCCTGACAACCACTGTTGCGCACTGACGTTCGAACAACTTCGGTGAACCATAAACTCCCTCCCTGCAGAGGCACCTAAACCAGTGTCTTGGGACAGAATCCAGAAAGCTGCCGAAGCCCCCCGGGAATACATCTACAGTCAACGAATTGAGGGAGGACATATGGCCCCGTGCTTCGAAAAATCCTCCACTGACTATGGCTCAACTCAAAGCAACCTGTTCAAAAGGGGCCAAGCTCGACGTCAACGTTCTAACCCGATCGGGTCAAATCCATGTGTTACCGCCCAAGGCCACCAAAAAGCCGACAGAGCCAGAACCGCAACCCGGTCTGCCCGAAGAAACAAGTTTCGTGAAGGAGGACCCGATCCTCACTCAGCTTAAGCAGACCCAGGTGAACATTTCCATGTGGTCCCTGCTCACATCTTCATACCCTCACAAGCTCAAGCTAGAGGAAAGTTTGGCCCGCACCATGGTCCCTATGGACGCAACTCCAGAGGAAGTGATTCAGATGATCGGCAACATCCACTATGGAAACATCATCACCTTCACAGATTTGGATCTGCCAAAATTTGGGGCTGATCACAATGAGCCGCTCTACATCACAGTTCAGCTGGACGAGCGTCGCCTTCCCCGTGTATTGGTAGACGGAGGTTCCAGAATGAATGTCTTGCCCGCCAAGATGATGGACCTGCTTGACATCAAGCCCACAGACCTGAAACCTTCAGTCCACACTGTCAAGGCCTATGATTCTACTTCCCGCACAGTTCTTGGGGTTGCTACTTAAACATCAGGTTCGGCAAGCAGATGATCCCCACCGAGTTCCAAGTGTTAGACATTCCTATCACTTTCACATCCATCCTGGGACGACCCTGGCTGCATCAAATAAACGGCGTCGCATCCACCCTTCACCAATGTATCAAGTTCATGCAAGGCAACGAGCTCACAACAGTCTACGGCGATAGCGTCACCACCGAGGGGACCAGCACCAACGACATTCCAGTGTTAGAAATCAAGCATGATGATGATATGGCATTAACTGGGTTCACCTTGGAGACTTCCAAGATCCAAATATGCAGTGTGGACCTTCCACTATTCTGGGACAAAATCCCTCCCGCCATGAAAATGATGAAACTCATGAACTTCATCCCGGGACTGGGGCTCGGCGAGAGGTTACAAGGCCAACACCAAGTCATCAAAGTCAAGGACCACACTACAGTCCAGGGGCTCGGTTATGTGCCAACACCAACTGATATCAGAGAAAACAAGAGGCTCGCCAGCACCAAGCCCGCGGCCCGCAAAAGGGGAACCTTCAACGCACACCCAACCTCCGACCTTACAGTTTCGACCTCGCCCATTACTTCATCAAAGGAACCTACAGCAGAACTGAGGGAACCGACAACGAAACCAAAAGCAGAACTGAGGGAACCGATAGCGGAACCAACAGCAGAACTGAGGGAACCTACAGCGAAACCGACAGCAGAACTGGGGGAACCGACAGCAGAACTGAGGGGACCGAAAGTGGAACTGATGAAGATGAGAAAGAAGCAGTAAAAGTCAGCACAGAGACAACAGAAAGGATGGAAAATCTGGCACAGGACTTCAAGCGTTTCATAGGACTCAAAGCTAATCCGATAAGGGGAGCATTCCTTGACATCACTGCTCTACCTGGACCAATTGCCACCACAGTTCAGCATGAGTACACATTCAAAGGGAACCCAGACATAGAAGAGCAGCTCGAGACACTCATCGTGGGAAGCAGACTGTTCGGGTTAGCCTCCGTGGCCACATTCGAGACAGTAACTCCAAAGCAGAAGGAACCAGAATTTCTAGAAAATGCTTTAAGTGGACCCACTCTACAGAGTCTTTTTGAAGAAGTCATGGAGGTGCCAAACCTGATTGACCTGGGCTCCGAGAATAGCATGATCGCCATGATCGAGACAGCAGAAGCCAAGCCTCTCGACCCCCGAACCCTCACCAAGCATCCAACAATGCCACTGAAAATATGGGTGACTTTCACCGGACCAAGGGCAAGACAGACAGAAATGGAAGACAAACTGGGCTTGCACCCACATCTCCCTAAGCCTAGTCTCAAACCCTCTGAGTCAATCATTGTCAAAGTCCAGTCCTCTGAGTCGTCCGACGGCCTCACCCCGGAAGACTATAATAATGTAGCCAACAATGTATTCCCGTTCGTATTAAATGAAAAGTTCGACCTTTCGGATTATCCCCTCATTGCCACTTTAACAACTGATAAGTTAACAAACAACTTAAAAGACGTTAATAATGACTCACTTGATAAAGAAGCAGACACACTAAATGAACAATACATTAAAAAAGTTCTCAAGCGAGTAGGTTGCCAAGAGGACAATCGGGCCCAAGATGTCGAAGAGGTTATGACTAAAGTGAACCTGGGGTCAGTGCAAGAGCCTAAAGAAACACAAGTGGGCAGTTTCTTCGCCGGTGCAGAAAAAGAAGCCCTGATAAATCTCCTCAAAGAATATGTTGACGTGTTCACCTGGTCATACCAAGACATGCCAGGACTTGATCCCTCAATCGTGGAGCAGAGAATCCCTCTCGGATCCGTAATCCAAGCCTCGTCAAATGTAAACCGCGCAAGATCAAGCCAGAATGGTCTCTGCAAGTAAAAGAAGAAATTGAGAAGATGCTCCGCGTCGGCTTCATCATAGTAATTGAGTACCCAACCTGGCTCTCCAACATTGTGACGGTCACCAAGGCCAATGGAAAGGTCAGATGCTGTGTGGATTTTTGAGATCTAAACAAGGCCAGTCCTAAAGATGATTTCCCACTGCCCAACATCGACATGCTAGTCGACACCACGACAAATTTTGAAGTGAAATACTTCATAGATGGTTTCGCTGGATACAATCAGATCAAGATGTCCGAGAAAGATCAGGCCAAGACTGCTTTCACCACTCTGTGGGGGACATACTGTTACACGGTCATGCCGTTTGGGTTAAAGAACGCTGGGGCTACTTATCAGCGGGCTGCAATAGCTCTCTTCCATGACATGATTCACAAAGAAATTGAAGTGTATGTATACAACATGATCATCCACTCCAGAGGATCAGACATGCAACATATGACAGATTTGAGAAAGTTCTTCAACAGACTCAGAAAGCACTCCATGAGATTGAACCCTGCAAAGTGCACCTTTGGCGTCAAGCGAGGCAAAGTACTGGGGTACATGGTTACAGAAAGAGGCATCGAAGCTGATCCCAAGAAAATCAAGGCCATCATCGACATGAAGCCACCGCAGACACTGACAGAAGTGAAAAGTTTTATGGGGAGACTTCAGTACATCAGCCGCTTCATCAACCAGTTGACATCTCTGCGAGACAATGTTCAAACTAATGAAGAAAAATGCTGACATCAAATGGGACTCCGATTGCCAGACAACCTTTGAGAAAATCAAGACATACTTGGTGAATCCCCCAATCCTGTGCCCGCCACATAAAGATAAGCCACTCCTCCTATACCTGACAGTGACAGACACGTCAATTGGGGCTATGCTGGCGCAAGAACAGAAAGATTCCAGAGTTGAGCATGCAATCTACTTCGTAAGCCGGAAGCTTCAGGGAAGTGAACTCAGCTACTCAGCATTAGAGAAAACTTGTACCGCCTTGGTATGGGTAGTTGGGAAATTGAAACATGACATGTAGTCACATTCAGTGCTCCTGGTCTCCAAGATGGACCCCGTCAGATATCTCTTCGACAAGCCATCTCTATCAATGAGATTAGCCAAGTGGTCATTCTTCCTGACCGAATTCGTCATCAAATACATGGTCAAAAAATCAACAAAGGGCGGAGTAATGGCAGATCAGCTGGCAGACTTCCCAAGTAGTGAGCTCAAGGGTCCTGATCCACAGTTTCCAGATGACGGGATCTTCTCAGTCAACAGCGCAAACCGCTGGCAACTCTTCTTCGATGGGGCAGCCAACAAGAAGGGAAATGGTATTAGAATGCTCCTGGTCGATCCTAAAGATGAGCACACTCCCATAGCCATCAAAGTGAATTTTGAAGCCACCAACAATGCAGCAGAATATGAAGCTTGCGCAGCCGGCCTATAAGCCGCTCTTGAACGCAACATTTCAGAACTAGAAGTATACGGAGACTCAGCATTGATCATCAATCAAGTATCCAACAAATGGAAGACAATAGATTCTGGCCTCCAGAAGTACCACACCTACATGGAGGAGCTCATTGCTCAGTTCAAGGACATCTCTTTCCACTATTTGCCAAGAGACAGGAACCGCTTCGCAGATGCCATGGACACCCTAGCAACTCTTGTCGAAATTCCCGAAGGGAAATCAGTAAAACCCCTCAGAATAGGCAGACGGGAAACACCCGCCTATTGCTGTGAGATCGAAGTTGAACATGAACCAATCGACGAATCCTGGTACAATCAAATCTACCAGTACCTCCAAAACAGAGAAGCTTCCTTCACAAATGAAGATGTAAAATACAAAGAAGGGATCAAATCCAAAAACATGATGGCCCTAAAACGCCTGGCATCCCATTTCGTCATTCTGGGGGGTATGTTATACAAGAAGCACCACCAAGGACCACTCCTCCGCTGTGTAAATAAAGAAAAAGCCAGCCAGATGATGAACGAAGTTCACAACGGAACCTGCGGTCCGCACATGAACGCCAGAGCATTGACACAGATCATCCTCCGTATGGGTTACTATTGTGTATCAATGGAAACAGACTGCATCCAGTTCGTCAGGAGCTGCGACAAATGTCAACGGTTCTCCAACCTCAATCACATTCCTCGTCACGAGCTCTACTGCATGACTACACCATGTCCTTTCGCCACATGGGGAATCGACGTTATCGGCAAAATTACTCCGCCAGGGAGCAATGGTCACGAGTTCATATTAGTCGCAGTCAGCTACTTCACCAAATGGGTAGAAGCCAGATCATACAAAGTACTGAATTCTAAGAAGGTGACTGAGTTCATCAAAGAGAACATCATGTGCAGATACGGGGTGCCCAACGAGATCATATCCGACAATGTGACCCACTTCGAAGGAGATTGTGACCAACTGTTGACCGAGTTCAGAGTTACACGCCACAAGTCTTCTCCCTACAGACCACAAACCAATGGTGCGGTAGAGGCAGCAAACAAGACTCTTGCAAGAATAATCAGAAAAATGGCCGCCAGAGGTCAGGATTGGCCCGAAAAGCTACATCTAGCCCTTTGGGGATACAGAACATCAGTCAGAACCGCCAGAGGGGAGACTCCTTTCGCACTCACATACGGAATGGAAGCGATGTTACCAGTTGAATTGGAAATTCCATCCCTCTGAGTCCTCTTGGAAAACGGAATCAATGAAGTCGAATGGCTCCAAAGCCGTCACGACGAACTGGCTCTACTCGACGAGCGTAGATTGAAAGCCATGGAACATACTCGTGCCTACCAAAGCAGAATAGCCCGAGCATTTGATAAGAAAGTCAAGATCTGAGACATCAGAGAAGGTGACTTGGTGCTTAAGGAAAAGCCCCCTACACAGACCAATCCCCTCAGAAAGTGGGAGCCTACCTGGATAGGCCCATTCATGGTACAAAGAATATTCTCCGGAGGAGCCATGAAGTTAGCAGATTTGGACGGAAACCCTTTCGTTAACCCCATGAACAAAGCAAGCTCCGCGGATACTTTGTTTGAGGAAGAACACGAGTCAACTCTCCTTCCCCATACACCACCCCTCAGTAAAATTAAAGTGCTAAAAGAGTAATACCCAACTGGATACATTCCCGAAAATGACCCAGGTAAAAAACAGGGTCGCACTTCTTTTGTATTTTGTCTTTTTTCACCTAAAGTGTCGAACTACGGTGACCTGAGCCCCTTAGTACAATTGTAAAAGGGGAACGTAGGCTGCCATCATTGGTTCGGTCTCAAAAATAAGTAAAATTTCAAATACAACACCAATCGCTTGTGTTTCGAAAAACTCTTAAATTTAACCTACAAATTCATTACAGTTAAAACAATCTTTGATGAGTTCAAGCACGGTCTACTCTTGACTGGCTACACGCTAGCAAAAAAACAATAAAACACTTAATCAATTTAATGTATCTGCAATGACAGTGGGTGGATATTCCGAATAGCAAGGTCAACCTAGTCCCTCGTACTCGGTCCTTCGTCTTTCTTCCCCTTCCCTTTTCCACAGCTGGTATTCTTCACCTTCACAGGGATTATCCCCGTAGTCCTTCTACCAAACCTGCGGCCGCCAACGCAGCCCTTTCCCTAGCTCTGTCACGAGCTGCCTCTCTTCGAGTCATCATATCAATGCTCTGATCGGCCATCCGACTAGCATTGGCCTCATAGTCAACCATATCATCCCCTGTACAATCCTGAGGGTTAGCCGCCGCTTCGGCCCTCCTCAAAATTGAGCTGTTACGGTAATCAAGGCCCAGTAGATCACTTCATCTCCACAAAATAGCCATTTGTGTCTCCCCTATACACTCCTCATACCAGTTCAAATATCGAGTGGACAGAACAGTGCCCCCTCTCCGATGAAAGAGAACCCTGGCAGGAAAGGACGTATATTGCCACAACCGCATGAGCAGCAATGGCGTCGAAGGATCCTCCATGAGGAGCGATCCCACCTCAAAGGTACCAGCATTAATCAAGCCCGTCAATGGCACCTGCTCCCGCCCGAACTGTCGCAGCACTAAGGATGGAATGTAGAAAGAAGACTGGGACACCCTCGGAACTCTGACAATGAGAAGACCCTCCTGAACGGTCCGACAAGTCTGTAACTTCCAATGAGGAACCCACCATCGCAGATGATGTGTGTGGAGTTTGGCCATCCAAAGCTCCAATTCAGCCTGATTGCCCTGTGAGTACCCCGACCCGAACTCATGTTTTGGGTCCACTTTCCTTGATTTTTGGGGTCATTTATTTGCTAAAATGCAATATTGAGTCCAATTATCTAATGGCCCTCTCAACCCATTGGGCCTGCCATCCATTCGACCCAACTGTGCCAAAAAGCTGTACGCTGTCGTCCGACATAGGACGACACTAAGGCGGTTTAACTCCCTCTGTCGAACGACATGGAGCTTCCCATCAGCCTGCCTATAAATACAAGGCATGACTGATCATTTTAGAGGAGGACTTTGGAGAGTTTTGGGAGGATATCAGTAAAAGAGGGGAAACTCTGCAGAAATAGAGACTCTCCCTCTCTCTCATACACACATACTCACCTCCCTCCTCACACACACACCCTAAAAGACAAGATCCAAAGAAAGGTTCCTTTTGTTGGTGTGTTGAAGGGGTAGACACCATACTACTGGTGTTCTTACCTTGTGGACTACAATAGGTAGCCACTAAACTAGAGATGCCCAACCGGGTCAGAACCGGCGGTTCAAACCGGAACCGGACCGGCCCAAAACCGGCGGGAAATCAAACCGGTCGAACCGGAATCGCCTGAACCGGTGAACCGGCGGTTTTCCGGTCCGGTTACGGTTCGTATATTCAAAAACCGGTGAACCGCCGGTTCAGGAACCGTAACCGTGAACCGGAACCGCCGGTTCACGAACTGGAACCGTGATTTGGCTGATCTGGACCGTTGATTTGGCTTGATCCGACGGTAGAGATGCCCAACCGGGTCCGAACCGGCGGTTCAAACCGGAACCGGACCGGCTCAAACCAAGTTTTTTTTTTTTTTTTGAAATTGCCGGTTCAAAACCGGAACCGGAACCGTACGGCCGGTTCGAACCGGGAACCGGAACCGTTAATAAATCGGGCCGGTTTCGGTTCAAAGGATGGCGGAACCGTGAACCGTCGGTTCGGAACCGGAACCGGCGATTTGAATCGGATGGTCATGTCTACACTAAACCCTCTCTCTTTAACTAACTCTTCCATACACTTATATCACCTTGCATGTTTACTTGCTTAGATATTATGTAAAATATTGGGGGTTTTGCATGATAAAGGTGGTGGAGAGGTGAATCTTCAATATTCACTTCTACCCACCTCAGATCTGAACATTTGGTGACATTATCACCAATAAAGTTTGAATCTTTCCTAGTTTCCATTGAGTTAGGAGGTGATGGCTACATAAAAATGGCCATAAACATGTGATTTATCACATTTGGCCATTAAAGCCATGTGATCCTCCCATAATACTCACGTAACATTACTACTTTATCCGCTACGCTTAATAAAATTACTTGGTTGGCTTTGGGAACAAAGGGGAAATCAACCAGACTGAAGGGCACTGAAATAGGCTGCTCATGTCGGACGACACAGGACTCTCAAGAGGTCCTGTGTCATACGACATGGAGTTCCCAGAAGGCTGTAAAGCTTTTCTTGGACTTCAGATCTGTCAAGATTGTCCCCCTTTGTAACTCAAAGTTTGCCTAAGTAACTTTGGCTCATTAAGCCGCTATTTGGAGTGTCTAAGGTCTGTTTGGGCGCGATCTATTGATGGAGGCGGTTTGCCATGTGACATAGACAACTTCGGATGTTCTATGTCATATGACATCCGTATCATTAAAAGTCAATCATGACTTTGCTCACTCCTATCAACCCCAAACTGAACTTAGACCACTAAATAGTGTCTTTCCTTGGGTGAAATAATGTTGTTCCAGTTCCAGAATAGCCTTGTCATTGCAAGAGACAATCTGACCATGAGGCCTTCTGTCATCCGACATCCCCTTCCTGGGAAGTCCTGTGTCGGACGACATCAGAGTTTCCTGAGCAGATTGTCTCATCCTTCTACCTTGTGATGAAAATCATCATATGTAAAGGGTGTGGCCCCCTATCATGGCTCACAAGTTGTACCCAGTCCCTATATCATCAATGAAATTCCAAATTTGCATGCCTTACTTGTCGACACACATTGTACACACACTTTGAATGTCTATAATTGTCCAATGTTGATTGAAAGTCTCGAAAGAGGCGTGTTGGGTGAACTCTCATGTTCTTCCCAACACCTAACCAGACTCCCGAACTCAAAATCTCTTTAAAAATAGGTTTTTCAATGTTTTCATCAAAAAACGGCGTGGCAACTCCTAAAAACTGAAAATTTTCATAAAATCATCATATTTACCTTTTATTTTTCGGAGAGCGTTCATTCAGTGGCGACTCCGCTGGGGACATACATTGAAAAACCTTTGTTTTTTTTTTTAAAAAAAGAAAATGAAAACGATACTTGGTATATAGGTGAAAACCATTAACCTTCCTGTATCGCTCCCTAACCCGGGGCTTGGGATAAATTGTGGTTTAACAATCCCACGTACCGGTATCATTTTTTTTTTAAAAAAGAAAAGTTTTTCTTAAGAGGGTCTAACTTTCTTTGAATCAACTTGGACAATTTCTTCGTTCTTCTTGTGTGTGCATTGTGTCATTTTGTGTGCTCATGTGGGCCTTGCCATGCTTCTATGCTCTATATGCTTTGGTATGTGACATTTTTGGGAGCCGGGGCTTCCCCCTTTGCTATTTGCTCTTCCCGTTGATCAGAACAGGGCAAGATGATTCTGGACTACAGCTACTGGTAAATTTGGACATTTGGGGCAGTCCCCTTTTGTCGTGCTTTGGACTCATTCTCTTGTTTTTTCCTTTTGTATATTGCATAAAAAAAAACAAAAAAAATATCTTTTACAAAAAAGCAAAAAAATATTTTTCCTAGAAAAATACCTTCACACTACTCGCACGCTACCCGCACATAGATTTAGAACCCAGGAGTGTACGGACGGCATCGCGGACGGTGACGTGTTTCGCCTACATTTGAGCGCCTAAAGTCCTCCTAGCCTGTGAGTCAGCCAACACTTGTCCGTGACACACTTTATACCGTGACCGGTTGGTTTTTGGCCAATACTTTTCAAAACATTATTCAAACTCGGTTTTCAAAATTTTCTCACAAAGTCCGAGTCATGCTTCGTCTCCAAAATCTTGGCATACTTTCCCTCTTCATGACGAAATTACGACATAATTCAACATAAGTACACGTTAAGATCTTGACATATCTCGACGTAGGTACATATCGATTTCTCGACTTGGCTTCATAAGAGGTCATGACGCGTTCTCGACATGTGTCAATGCGGGACCATGTCGAATTCTTGGCGCATACTAACGGGAGTTATGCCAAAATTTCGCCACTAAGCGACGAGAGGCCATGCCGGATTTTCAACTCGAAAAGAGGAGAGGTCATGCCTAATTCTTCCAGGATTTTACCTGCAAATTGTGGTCTCGTACATTCAAACGTACGTTCGACCCTCTCTCCTCCCGAGTCTAGACGTTGACTTGGACTTGGTTTTGAAAACCCTGAGTTTGACTTGTTTTGACCTGTATGCCCATAGGTTCGTTCTCCCTTTCGATTGGTGGGTTCCACGTGCCCTATAGGACCTCTGCCGGGATTGTCCATCTCGAAGGTGCAATACAGGTGGAATACAGGGGGTCTATAGACGTAGTGATGGAACCCACTGATCCAGGAATAGCGTAGAATGCGAAAAAGAAGGTGTCCCCCTTTTCCAACCATTCCTAGGATTAATAAAAATCATTTTTATAAAAATATAAAAATGTAAAAAAGAAAGAAAAAAAGAGCATATGCATGAGTCCGTCCTAAGCCTATCCTCTCCCTACCTAAAACCGTTCTCTCCCCCTTTCGCCGAGCAAGTATTTGGGTCGTAGTTCGGGTGGTCGGTTAATCGGTTTCTCTCCGATCGGGGTTCGTTTCCAGCTAGCCTCGTAGATGGCAGATTCGCAAGTTTCAGCGGTTTTGGGTCCGAATGTAGGTGTTGATCCAGCTCGCAGTCGAATGCCGGTCAAGGTGTGGGGCCGGATCAAGGTCGAATGTGGGCAGACGTCAAAGATCCCGAATTCGGATCCCTCTCGGCTTCGAGGGAAGTGAACAAACCAATCCTCCCCGGTCTCACTTTAGCAGTTTCCTACAAGAATATGAAAATCGTCATTTCTCAGAGGAAAGGAAAGACGATACTTCGGAACTGGGGCTGTTCAGATCAAATCACGAGAAAGTCATTTACACAAGGTGTCTAGAACAATAAAAAAGGATCAAGCAAGAAAGCTTCAGCGTAGTACTGTCTTTGGGACTCATTAGTAAGGAAGTCGAAGCCCACCTTGAGTCAATACATTTCTGCAATCTGGTTCTTGGAGAGACCGGATACAACCCTGAGGACAGTGAGGGCGAAGAATCGGAGGAGGAAGATTGTTTCTATATTCTACCTGGAGTCAAGTATATACCGCCCCCTCTCACTCTTCCCCCGTAGTTCCTGGGAGGAGAAGCAGATTCGCAATTACCGCTTCCAGCCCTAGGGGACTATGACAATTTCTGTTGTTATACATGCCAACCCTCCCCTACCAGATATGATCGGCATTCTCTTTTGACTGAAGTTCAAGAAATATGGGATGACAGTTCCGATGATAGCAATGACGATGATGACGACGAGAGTGAAGAATCAATTGAAGCCTTAAGCCCAGAATCAATTCAGGACGATAGTGCCGGGAGAAACCTCATGGGTGCAAGGCATAATGGTTGGTTATCAGCCAGTGACAACGAAGGGTCACCGATAAACGTGGATCAGATGCCAATGGAAATCGACCCCTATGAGGAATGTTTCTCGAGATGCAACTGTGGCCAATGCCCGAACACCTCGGAGGACGAGGAGCAACCCGACTCATCTGAAGATGAATATGAGTTCGAGATATTGGAACACAACGTCCCCTACGGAAAGCTAATCGGTGAATGGAAGCAGTTCATTGAAGCATTAGTTGAAAAGGCAGGTTTCCAGCCTCCAGCAGATAACGAATTTGTGAACGTCATTGGATCCCTTTCTTCTTCCCCTACAATGGACGGCATCAAGACTGTAAGAGTCACTGCCGAACCCCTTGAGCACGTTGAGTGCCTGGAATCGCTCAAAAGGGTTATGGATTTGGAAGCTACTCCCGTTGCCTTTATACCTATGGACCCGCACGATGCCTTTTTAATTGCCCCAATACCCGAAAATGGACCCCGAGTACTTCTCATTTGGACCCAGGTAGCCCGAGCCACGACATTGGGCCAAGAGAGCGGACATTGTCAATCTTTCACTTGTGGTTGCTCAGCCTGCAAAAATGAGAGAAAAATGGTGTACGATGAGATGGAAATCGATAGTCAGAAAGTTGAAGAAGTCTCGAAGGACGACTATGTAACCAAAGACATGAAAGCCATGGATTTTGCTGGGGCTGAGCATGTGGACGTCATAGAATTCAATACCGCTTATCGTGCTTTGGGGAAAGGATTTTCGAAAGTTCAATCCAAACAGATGGTTGAGGATCTGTTAGAAAAGGGGAGACTGACTCCTGTCCTCCCTGATGAAAGGGTAACTATTGTCAGATCAAGCCCACCCAGTGGCAAAACAACGATCCTCGTCAGAATTACCAAAGGGGAGGTCACTTTCCCCGAGTGCATCTCGGCTCTGAGGAAGGTCTTGGATGCTGGCACGATGTCTGATAGTCCCCCTACACAGAATGCTACAATCATCTCAAGCGCTGAGCGTTACAAGAAGAATCCGGGATTACTACATGATATAGGGAATGAAAAGGAAAAATCGCTGAGCCCTGGAAGTAGTTGCTCCTGCTGCATGATAACCTTCATGGACCTTGACCTTCCCCAATTCGGAGCTGATCATAAAAATCCCCTCTTCATCACGGTCCAGTTGGGTGAACGGCGTCTTCCCCGGATTTTAATTGAAAACGGGTCTGGAATGAACATTCTCCCAGCAAAGATCATGGGCCTACTCGGCATCAAGCCTACAGATTTGAAGCCTTCCTCCCTCACGGTTAAAGCATACGACTCAATGTCTCATCCGATACTTGGGATTGCTACCTTAGATCTGTGGTTTGGTAAGAAGATGATACCCGTGGAATTCGGGTCCTTGATATCCCAGCAACCTTTAACGCTCTGTTAGGAAGGCCGTGGTTGCATCAAATCAATGGGATCGCCTCAACTCTGCACCAGTGTGTCAAGTTTGATCAAGACGGAGAGATAATCATCATTCGTGGGGAAAGTGTTACCACCGAGCTCGATATGGGCAAAGATGTCACAGCTCTGTTCGAGGAAGCAGATTTATCAGAAACCTCTGGGGCTGATCCACTGATGGAAGCACCGTTGATTGATTTACGTGAAGAGACACCGCTAATGACCGGGGCTGTTGCTAAAGATCCTTTCGGCATGGTTGACCTTCTGACCGGGGATGATTATGTACCCGTAACTGATCTTCTGACTGGGAAAGATTACGTATCAGAGATCGAGTTTGGTGGGGGCAAAGAGATTGACCCGCACACATTCGTCAGCACTTCAGAGATGCCACTCCGGAATTGGATCTCCTTCAAGGGACCGATCGCCAGCCGGGAAGTTATGATGGAAAAGCTCGGGCTGACCCCTCGTCCCGGTGTGTGTCTCGAGTCTAAGTCTGTCTGTAATCCCGAGTCGCTCCTCGTAGTCTTTTGTTATCGAGTTCGAGTCTCTAGATAGGTCTGATACTCTCACGGCTGATGATCATCGCCGTGTCTTTAACTCTGTCTTCCCTTTTGCATTGAATGAAATGGTTGACCTTTCTGCGTATCCCTTAATTGCCACCTTAACAAATGATAAGTTAACTAAAACAAATCTTAATGACTTAAAAGTGGTTAAAAATGATTCATTTGAAGAGGACACAGACTTTTTAGATGAAAACTTTTTAAATGATAATATAAAGCAGGTTTTTGATCGAGACGACAATCGGGCCGAAGCTGCCGATGAGGTATTAACTACAGTGAATTTGGGAACTACCGAAGAGCCCAAAGAGACACAGATTGGCAGTTTCTTCACCGGGGAAGAATGGGAAGCCCTCATTGATTTGCTCAAGTAATATGTGGACATATTTGCCTGGTCCTACAAAGACATGCCCGGGTTGGACACTTCAACTGTTGAGCACCGAATACCCCTGGACCCAGAAGCTAAGCTGGCCAAGCGAAACTTCGCCAGGATCAAGCGTAATGGTCTCTCCAGGTCAAAGAAGAAATAGAAAAGCTGCTCAGAGTGGGTTTCATTAGAGTGGTCGAATACCCCAAGTGGTTGGCCAACATAGTGACGGTAACTAAGTCGAATGGCAAAGTCAGGGTTTGTGTGGACTTCAGGGACCTAAACAAGGCTAGCTTGAAGGATGATTTTCCCTTGCCCAATATCGATCTGTTGGTGGATACTACTGCCAGTTACGAAGTCAAGTCATTTGTGGATGGCTTTGCGGGTTACAATCAAATTAAAGTCGCCGAAGAAGATCAGGAAAAGACTGCCTTCACCAGCCCTTGGGGAACCTTTTGTTACACGGTTATGCCCTTTGGTCTGAAGAATGCCGGCGCTACTTATCAGCGGGCAGTCACTGCGCTCTTTCATGACATGATCCACAAGGAGATCGAGGTCTATGTTGATGATATGATTATCCATTCCAAGGGATCAGATGGCCAACACTTGGTCGACTTGAGGAAATTCTTCAACCGTCTGCGGGAGCATGTCATGAGACTAAACCCAGCAAAATGTACTTTTGGCGTAATCCGAGGAAAGGTTCTGGGATATATGGTCACTGAACGAGGAATCGAAGCCGATCCAAGAAAGATTAAAGCCATCATGGAGATGAAGCCACCAACGACAGTCACAGAGGTGAAGGCTTTCATGGGCCGTCTCCAATATATCAGCCGATTCATCCACCAGCTAACCTCTATTTGTGAGCCGATCTTCAAGCTACTCCGGAAGAATCAGGAGGTTGAATGGAACGAACAGTGTCAGAACGCCTTCGAGACAATCAAGGCCTACTTGGTCCATCCCCCAATCTTGCGTCCTCCACATAAGGACAAGCCATTGTTGCTAATACGCTGTCGGCCGCCTTCACTGCACTTACAAGAAAAGCCAGATTCAAAAGTGGAAAACGCCATCTACTTCGTCAGCCGAAAACTACAGGGCAGTGAATTGAATTACTCAGCTTTAGAGAAAACATGTGCAGCTTTGGTATGGGTGGTCAGCAAATTGAGACACTACCTTTTGGCGCATACAGTACACCTGGTGTCAAAGATGGATCCCATCAAATGCCTATTCGGTAAGTCTTCTCTATCATCAAGACTCGCGAAGTGGTCCTTCTTCTTAGCCGAATTCGATATCAAGTTTGTAACCCGCAAGGCAATCAAAGGCCAAGCTCTGTCAGATCATTTGGCAAATTTCCCAAGCTCAGAAGCGCCCGAGTTCGAACCCCAATTTCCAGACGATGGAATTTTCATGATAGAAGGTACAGACCGTTGGCAGTTGTTCTTTGATGGTGCGGTCTGAAATTACCCGGGATCCGGCTCGCGCGATGGCAAGCCCGGTGCATCTCGCGTCGTCGCCGGCTTCGGGAAGCCGCCCGGATCCGAGAGCGGCACAAGAATCCCGCGCCCGACATCCGGGGCTTATTCCCGTCTTAGCGTTTGCGCAGGTTGGAGGTGTCTCGCCGTGTTTTGCTTTTTAGAGAGTCGCCACGCCGGTTTTTATTAAGCCCCAAAACATTGAAAAAGGGCATCGGTTTAAAGATAAATTTTTAAAGCTGTTTTTGTGTGAATGAGATTTTGAGTTCGGAGGTCGAGATGACTCCTCGGGAAGAGAATATTAGAATATTAGAGCTCACTAGAGTAGCCTCGTAAAAACTGAGTCTTTCGGATACCCCTAATATCCTTTAAATGTCATGCAAGTGTGTGTGTGTGTGTGCGTTTTAAAAAATGCATGCCTTTGTATCGGATGTCTACATTGTATGCTATGTATGTATGAAAAATGTATTGAAATAGTAGAGGAAGGAAGCCTTTACCAATGTTGGTTCGTGTACATCTTGGACCAGGGAATAGTGTTTGAGGTCGGAGTAGCGTTCCACGGACGATTGCTTGCCGGGGAGATGCCTGGGTTGTCCGCGGACGTAGTTTCGAGGCGTGAGTTGAGGTTGTAGGCTGCGTTCGGAGCCCAGTAGGGTTCGGGCGTGGCGTGGGGATCGTCGGGATCACTGAAGGGCGAGAGGATTCGGCGTGCGTTGTGGGTGGCGGTGGAGTGCACTGGGCGGAGTTTTCGGCGTGGTTTGGGATCGCTTCTGGTTTGACTCGGAAAGCAAGCCAGGGACACCGTGGAAAGACCCCGAGGCAAGGCCTCTAGGGAGTACCACACGAGGGGCCTCGCAGGTACCCTCGAGTGCAGCTGCCTCGGGGCAGCGCGGGAGCGTCTCCTGGGAGCGCTTCCCGGAGAGGCTTCGGAGCACCTCGAGGGCTTTCGGAAGGCCTCGGAAAGGATCCGAGAGGGGCCAGGGAATGCCTCGAAAGGTCTGTAGAAGGGGAGCCGGAAGGCTTAGGGAGGAAGAGAGAAAGTGGGAGGTGCTTCAAAAATGAGGAGGGGGAGCTTCCCTCTATTTATAGTAAAAATTTTCGGAAAGCAAAGAGGTCCGTCACACGGACCTTCGCGGTTATCTCCGGTAATTTTGGATTTCCTCGAATTTGAGGGAATATCGCAATGATGGTGTAATATTACGGAAATGAGTGATGTCCCCTTATGCAATAAGAGTCCGTACGGACCATCTTGCATGCAAAGAAGGTCAAAATTACGGACCAACTCGGGCAGGAAGTCATCATTTCTTCCGGGATTTGAGGGAATTTTGTGGACTTTAAGGGGATTTAGTAATCATTGAAACAAAGAGAGGGTCCGTACGGACCTTAATTAAGCCTTTACGGTTTCCCCCTGAAAAATTCCCAAAAGGTCCCTTTATCCCTTTTTATCCCAAGAAAGGCTCCTCCTTGGTTTGGTTGGGGGTTTGAGAGGGTTTCTAGAGAGGGTTTTGTAGGAAGAGAGAGAGGTCTCTCGAGGGCTGCGTGGGATGAGTCTACGGTGTTTCCCGTGTGTTTGAAAGGGAGTGATCCCAGTATTGGGGTACTTACAGAAGCCCACTCGACAGGCGTCACTTCATGAAAGAAGTGGGGTCGCCGATAAGATAAGAGGTCCTAATCTGGATAAAGCGTCTTTGGGAGAGGAAGTGGCGAAGTGAGGGTCGAAGTGAGGGACGTGGTGGTGTCCTTTTGGGTGACCGTTTAGGTCGATAAGGCTGGACTGTGATAGGATTCCTACGTTATCTGGCAGGCGGGGAATCGAAGCACAGTCGTAGTTCGGGTGTGGGAGTGAGTGTTACAGTGAATGCGGGCGTGGTGGTGCCACAGGTGTTGTGTGGCCAGCCATGAGGGTCGAGTGGTGATATAGGACGTGGTGGGCGTCCTGGGTGACCGTATGGAGTCGGTGATAAGGACGTGGTGGCGTCTGCGAGGAGACCAGCCCGCGTAGAGTCGGTGATAGAGGACGTGGTGGCGTCTGGGGTGGCCGCATGGGTCGGTGATAAGGAGCGATGGTGGCGTCCTGGGTGGCCGTATAGAGTCGGTGATAAGGACGTGGTGGCGTCCGGGGTGACGCGTATAGGTCGGTGATAAGGAGGCGATGGTGGCGTCTGGGTGACCGCATATGGTTACCGGTGATAAGGGCGTGACTGTAGTGGCGTCACGGGTAGCCGTATAGGTCGGTGATAAGGGCGTGGTGGCGTCACGGGTGACCCGTATAGGTCGGTAATGATAGGGCGTGGTGGCGTGTCTGGGTGGCGCGTATAGTCAGGTGATGTAGGAGCGATGGTGGCGTCTGGGTGGCCTTGTATAGGTCGGTGATAAGGAGCGTGGTGGCGTGCTGGTGCACAGCGTAGGTCGATGATAAGGGAACGATGGTGGCGTCCTGGAGTGACCGCATAGGTCGAGAGTGATACAGGGCGATGGTGGCGTCTGGGTGGCCCACATTATGGGTCGGATAATAAGGACGTGGTGGCGTCGGGGTGGCCCGCATGGGTCGGTAGATGGTAAGGAACGTGGTGGCGTCTGGGATGGCCACATAGGTGACGGAATGTGAGGGCAGTAGTGGCGTCCCAGGTGGCCGTACAGGTGGGTGATAAGGAACGTGGTGGCGTCGGGAGTGACGTATAGGTCGGTGATAAGGGCGATGGTGGCGTGAGGTAGCCCGCATAGGAATTACAGGTGATAAGGGCAGTAATGGCGTCTGGGTAGCCGTGCAGGTGCAGCCATCGTGGAGTCGGTGATAAGGGCAGTGGTAGTGGCGTCTACAGGTGGCCAAATATAGGTCGGTGATAGAGCATGTGGTGGCGTCTGGGTGGCCGTATAGGTGGTGATAAGGAGCGTGGTGGCGTCAGGGTGACCCGTATAGGTCGTTTGTGATAAGGGCGTGGTGATCTGGGTGACACGTGAGTGAGTGTGAGACTGGTTAGCATCAGTGGGGACAATTCAAATTACGTTCTAATGAATTTGATTAAAGCCTTAAGAACTGAAGATCGGAAATTATAGGAACTTAGAGTGCAAATCTTGATATGGGCGTTGTAGGCGTCGGGTTTGCACTTGTAATTGAAAATGCATTAGATGCCATCTGGTACTTTTTGCATCTTCACGTGTAGTGGCGTCCAGGGGAGCTTAACTTTGGCCAAGTCGGTGCAGAAAGTGCTTGCGTCAGGGTGACTGTATAGAAATCGGTGATAAGGATGTCCATGATGAATTAACGTCTAGGTCAATAAGGGCGTGGTGGCATTTGGGAGAGCGCACGTGCCTTAGGACTTGTACTCGAAGAGCGTGTTGGCGTCCTTGGCAGTGATTGTTTCGCTATTCGGGTAGTTTAAGGGTGGGCGCAAGAGATCGACTTGATTGGTCGATGCGGGGGTATCAGTGCCGCTAGCTTCCAGTGTGGCACAGCGCTGGTGCCATTTGAGTTTTGGATGTGACGTAGCAGGTCTGACTTTTTGTTAGGCGATAACACGAGTACGTTAAGTAGGCTGGATGATGGGCTTATTGCTGTTTGTGTTTGGTTGCTTGCATTGGGACTTGGTCGGAAATGTTGACTGATTGGGAAGTGCTTATTTTGCCGGTGCTTGGTGCGGATTGATGGTGGGGCTTGGGATATAAGATCTTCTGCTTGTTGCTTAGGAGCTCGGGCTTCTTGTACAGTGCTTGGCGTTGCCATTCGAGTGGGCTGTGGTTGGAGCTGTACATCAGAGTGCTTGGAGTGCTAAGGATGCGCGTACATAAGACCTACTTTCTGTTAGAGGAAGATGACTTCGGACACGAGAACATTGGGGTGTCGTTGACGTTTAAGCGTTGATCTTGTGCCTTAATCAGTACGTCTTTGGGAAGTATTGGCTCATTCTTGAATTACCCGTTGAGCATTGGTTGAATTACCCGTTAGCGTAAAGTGAGATTCGGAGCTTCTTGTCATGCTACTTGGTGCTTGAGTGCAGGTGAAGTGAGCGAGTGGGTCTTACGCTTGACGGCTGGATTGATTAATGCCGTTGAAGACTTCGGTACCATTTGCAGGTGCTTGCATTACCCGTTGAAATTAGGCTAGAGTTGAAACCTGTGTGCATTACGCTTGGCGGCATTCTGCATTGAAATTGTTTGATTCGGAGCTTCTATTTGGCTGGTGCTTGCGTTACGTTGAAGTTAGCGGGTAGGTCTAGGCTTAAAGACGCTTTCTGTTTGTTGGCTAAGTGCACAGTGGGTTTCTGCACGTTGAAGTAAGGCTGATTGAGTGTCTTACTTGAACATTTGCAGGTGCTTCCAGATGCTAAGGATCTCTAATGACCACTGTAAAGGCCATGTTGGAAGAATGAGCTTGACGGTGACTTTCAGAATGGTTAGTTAGCAATCTTAGGGCGTTGCCTTAGGGGCGTCTTGCCTTTTAATCTTAAATCTTTGGAAAATTGACAAGCTCCTTGGGCTTGAATCGTACTCGTTAGGCTGAAGCATGTTGGTTGATATGATTGGATGAAAGCTGAAGATTAGACTTACATCCAGGTACCGGCAGTGTGGCGGAGTGGTTGGCGCGCTCCTTTTGTTTGGTGCTAAATTAACATGAAGTGATCTTTGTTCTCGAGGCAATAAGTCTTGCGATTCATTTGAAAGTGGAGCTGAGTTGAGCCTGCGTGCTCCCAGAGATTGCTTTTTGTGACAGCTATGTGGGGACGGATGCGACGCTTGGGTAGTACGACCCTTTGAGACCGAGTTTAGCTGCGTGGAAAAGTGGTTGGCGGACTTTGCTGCGGTGGTATGAGTTGTGATTGACATCTTTGATTTGGCAACTTGTCTTTTCTCTTTTTTCTTGAGTATATTGCATTTGATGAAGCGAGTGGTTTGTATGAGTCTTTCAGGAGTCCGAGTGGGGAGATCACGATTTTGCGTATGAGATCTTTGGCTGAGGCTCGTACGGCGGGAAGATGGACCGGCGGAGCTCACCATTGCGTCGTATGCAGCGTTTGAGCCCGAGATAGCCGTGAGGGTTAAGTCTTGTTCCACCGTGGGCACCGGTATGAGAGTGATGAGTGAGGAGCTCCGGTGTGTGCCAGCGGAGTCTTGCGAGGGCTTGACTTGCGGCACGCCGTATGCAGGGGAGCGAGTCTTCGCGGCGTAGCCGGTGTGCTACCGAGTGGCTCAGGTGATCCTCAGTTTTGGGATGTTTGACTCCGGGATATGGATGTCTTGATTTTGAGAAGTACCTGGCGGTGTAGGTGCCGAGTTCCCATTACAATTTTAGTGAGGAAGTGCAGAGCCTTTGTTAGGAGGAAGTTGAGGGCCCACTGTGCTTGATGTAGTGGCGAGGAGAGAAGGTGGGCGGGAGCTCCCGGAGGTTACGATGCGGACCGGATTTCAACATGTCGAGTGAGGACGGATAGGAGAGATTATGCATGCCCTTAGTTCCCAATGAGCTCTGTATGCCTGACAGTGAATCTGATAGATCGGTGAGTGCTGGCGACTCTTTTCCATTTTAGCATCTTTTCTGCATTTTTCTCTTTTGTTAAGCCAGGTATAAGCTATTGCATTGATGACGTTTGCCCAGTACATTTTGCTTGTACGAGTCTGGAAGGCCTGCAGTCAGAACATGTTCTATAACGTTATGTAAGCGTGAGATCTTTGCTAAGAAGATGGCGTCGAAGATGTCTTGCCGGTCTTCGCGTCGTATGCCAGTATGGCCGTGCCTTAAAACGATGCATTGTGGATGTTCCCCTCACTTTAAGTAGGCGGGCGCAGCCCGGGAGGGCTTTCGAAGGCGGCGCAGCATGGATCTGCAGGACGTCTTACGGAAGTACGGGAGCCTTCGAGGAAGCACTGCTATGGGTCGTACCTCCCATGCCCGGCGCTCAGGAGTGAAGGATTCTCAGAGCCTTCTTTCTTGAAACCACTCAGCGGTTTGAGGGATCCCATGATTATTTTGCACCGTGGGGCTCTGGGAGAGGCTACGTACTTCCTACGATGATGAGGGCGTAGCCAGTGCGAGTTATTTGGGATGCGATTTTTTTCTTTAGAGGATCTTGGCGAGGATTTGATTTGCATTTACTTCGAGCTCATGAGTATTCATCCTTGCTTTCCCTCTTCTATATCCCTTTCTTTTTTTTTTTTTTTTTTTGTTTATAGTTGTGTAATGACATTTTGTACATGTAATAAAACACAAAGTAGGCTTGCATGGCAAACAGCAGTATTTTATTTTAAGATGTAATATCATTTATTTTTGGTGATTCAGGGAATTGTCCTAGAAATTGTTGGGTTGCTATTATTTTTATTTTATTTTTTTTTGGCATGCGTACGCCACGTGAGTGAGAGTGCGTTTGTGGGTAGTGTGTTGGTTTGCCTTAGAAAGGCTTTGGCTTTTGGCGATGTTTGGGTATTTGGAGCAAGGTTTATTTGAGGGCAGTGTTTGTTACTCTTGTTCTTGGAAATGGAAAAAGGTTACGATTGCAAGGAGGTCCGCATTTTGACGGAGATGACCCTATGTTACCAAAGAGGTCCGTACAGGGACCAGACTTTGCTTTTTTTCGGGAGGACTTAAATGTTTTCCAGGTGTGGATCTTTCTCCCATTCCCCATTTGCGTACCATTTTCGGAGCTTTCTTCCCCCATTTCCTCTAGGAACCTCCATTTTTGCCATGGACCCTTCTCATTTTCGTTTGTCCCTAGATTTTTGCCGGGGCTGGGCGAGGGAGAGACAAGCACACTTCCTTGAGGCGTTGAAGCGTGGATGCGCGCCGAGACTATGAGGCACGTGGAATGGAGCTTTCGAGAGTAGGTTTCGTCTTTGCTCACAGGTTTGGTCTTTTAAGGAGTTGGGTTCCCCGATTGGGATTTGTTGCGAGAGATACACCCGCGAAGTTAGAGCCTGGGATGTTGCAGAGGCACGGTATGTTTCTCCTACAAATGTGAAAACGGTGGTGCCCACTTTTGAAGATTTTGGGCTTTGATTGGAGGGCCAGGAGGTGGAGGTATCTCGCTTCCTTTGGTTGGTGATGCTAGCTTGTGGCGTGAAGCTTGCGAGACTTTCTTCGTCCACTTTTGGAAGAAGTGCGAGGTGTGGCATGATCCTTGATTGGGGTCATATCGAGCATTTCTATGCTGCATTTGGGCGGTTGTGGTGCCGATGATAGTGACGTCTCTTAGGATGTATTTGCCGTGTAAGAGTGATGGCGGCACGGCAGATTTACAGTCGACTCCTACCCTTGGCATTTTGTGATGGCGCTTTGCCTGAATGTGGTAGAGGCACTCAGCGAGCCAGGAGAGGATATTGTCCGTTGCGTGCGGGAGAGACTCTTAGAGACAGTGGCATCAGCCGTCAGTCTCGGCCACTGGGGATCGTTTTGGCTGCAGAGGGGGAAGCCCCTTTGCTCACCTTCAGTGGGGCTGCAAGCAGAGAGACTGCCCGGAGCCATGCCCGAGGGCTCAGACGTCGCTTTTTAGCCCGGGTGGTCATTTGCTCGGCTGACCTCTGGCGGTGTTGGGATATGGATCGATCACTTTGGGAGAGATGGATGGCACGGGCTGGGTGCGCGCCAGATCCATTTGGTGGGTTCCGCCTTGACCGGAGGATTGACCGGGGAGGATCTTGCATGAGGAAGCGGTCCTACGTTGTCGAGTTCCAGTTTGTCTTGGTCCTCATACACTATATGTTAAAATCGCTTGTTTCCGTGATAGCTGGGATGAAGCGAGAGCCTTTGTTGAAATTTGCAGGATGACCTTGCTACCGCTATGCGGAGACAGCTCCTCTTTCAGTATAGGCGGCTCCCTGGGTGCCTTCTTGTATTAATACGAGGGTATGGAAGTATTCCAGCTCCTCTGTGGTACTCCGCTTAGACGTCGGGAGCGCGTTGTGTCAACGACGACTCGATATACCGGCACAGTATGAAGCAGCGACATGTCAAGGCGATCCCAGTGGTCTCTTGGAGAAAGAAAGGGCGTGTAGCGGTTCTGGACCTGCTGTTGCGTAGTAACTATTGGGTCTGCCGAGAGAGTGCGAAGCACAGTCGACCACTTTCAGATGTGGGACGGGAGACGCTTTGTTTGACTACGAGAACTAGAGAGTCTGACAAAGCCCGGCAGAGAGAGGTCCTCTTTACGGGCATTCTCGCGGCAGGGAGAGATCCGGGCCTGAAGCTAACGGGCGAATTGAAGCCCCGAGAGCTGCTCGGATTGTTTGACTCTACAGAGGAGGGACTGGATCTCGGGCCGAGAGACGCGGGAGTTGGTTCACGTGGAGCGAAAAGACTCGCTTCGAGGCCGAGGGAAGAAAAGGAAAAGAATGGCGAGGGGACAAGCGCAGGAGATGGCGCGGAATGACCTCCTAGGTATCCATTCATTGCATTGACAAACACATTATTAGTTAAATGTATTGTTTCGCTCTTTTAGCATGTTGTGAACTTGAGAGTAGGCGATGTTTGAACTCATCAAGAAATGTTGTAACCAAGTTAGTGATTTGTGATTTACTTTTTAAAGCTTGGTCGAGACGCAAGACGCAAGACTCTTTGTCATTGCCTTTCGCTACATTTGTGCACTTTGTCGGTGTCCATCTTTGGACTCTTCACAGATCCGCGGATCCAGCAGGCTGACGATCGAGCCGTAATGAGTCCGTCCAGCACTATTTGAGGCTTTGTATTGGGCGAGAGGTTGAATGCTCCACCCTGACAAGTCGTGGCGGGGTCTTTTTCGTAGCTTCCTTGCCGCTTGTTGGCGTCGGGCTCTTGACCACCTCGCAATTTGGCGACTCTGTTTGGCAGCCTTTTTTTTTTTTTTTAGTTGTTTGGTCGCTCGAGGCTCTCTCTCTTTTTTTCTTTTTTATTACTTTATTGAAGCGCGTGAGGCGACAAACCCAGCAGAGACAAGTAGTATACGAAGCCGGTCAGCGTACATGATGCTGATGACTCTCGGATGTCCGTTGATGTTACCTTGGAAATCGTCAGCTTGACTTGAGCCGTGGCGTGGCATCGCCGGGGCGTGTTCTTTGAAAAGGCAAGTGCGTAGCTTTGATGGAGGTCTTGATTGACATTCAAACTTTGGACTTTATGTTGTGTATTTTTAGACCAGGACCACTTAAGGTTGCCTACGCCCCCTCCCACAGGACTGAGCAGCCAGGCTGGTGTAGTACCTATGGCCTTTACATGGAGTGCCCGAAGATGCGGCCATTGTTCTTCTTGAGCGAAACTAAGTATTCTGCGAAGTTTGCTTCCGTTAAGACCGGATTCATGATTGCCGCCCAGTGGATTGCTGCCTAGTCACAGCCTTCAGTCCCAACCCGTGGCACCTCAGGAGAAGATCTTTTGAACCACGAAAGTGGTCCGATCTCATGTGGGTTCCCATTTTCCCAGTGCAAGGTCAAGTTCGAGTGGGAGGCTTTTCTTTTCGAGTACAAGGTCACGCTTCCCCGATGTCCTCGGGATTTGACTTTCTTGTTCGAAGCTCTAGCAGCCATTTCGCTTATAGGCTCTAAGAGCGTGTTCCATGGCCTTTAGTGCGTCGCCTCGTCTAGCAGCAGCCAATTCGTCAGCGGTCGGCTTCGAGCCATTCCGACTTCGTTGGATGTCATTTTCACAAAGACTCGGAAGTGAGTGGGGAATTTCTAGCTGCGTAATGGGAAGAACCGTTTGCTTCCATCCCGTATGTCGACAGTGGGCGAAATGGGGTTTCCTCCCGTGTGGTTCAGGCCCGATCACGTGCGGCAGCCCCAAAGTGCAGGTGCAGCTTCTCGGGCCAATCTCTGGGCTCCTCGGGTGGTCATTTTTCGGATGATCCGTTCGAGGTTTTTGCTTGTCGCTTTCCACGGCGCCGTTTGTTTGTGGCCGGTAGGAGAAGATTTGTGGCGTGTGATCTTGAATTCAGCCCGGCGGTCTGTCAAATTCTCCTTCGAAGTGTGAGCCGTTGTGCGATATGACCTCATTTGGGATGCCGTATCGGCATATGATGTTTTCCTTGAGGAAATGTGCGACCTTCTTGGAGAGTGAGTACCTTGTAGGACTTGGCTTCGACCCATTTGGTGAAGTAGTCGATGGCTACTAAGATGAACTCGTGGCCGTTCTTTGCTGGCGGAGCGATTTTCCCGATGACGTCAATTCCCCAGTGGCGGGCCAAGGTGTAGTCATGCGGTAGAGATCGTGGGGCGGCGATGATTGAGGTTGGAGAACCGTTGGCACTTGTCGCGGCTTCGGACAAAGTGGATGCAATCTGCCTCCATGGAGATCCGGTAGTAGCCCATCCTGAGAATGATTTGCATCGTGGCTCTGGCGTTCATGTGGGGACCGCAAGCCCCATTGTGGACTTCGTTCATGAACTTGTCCGCTTCTTCCCGGGCGACGCAGCGTAGGAGTGGCCCGTGGTAGCGTTTCTTGTATAACATGTCCCGAGGATGACGAAGTGAGAGGCAAGGCGTTTTAGGGCCATGATGCTCTTGGTTTTGACCCCTCCTACGGGTGTTGACCTTCCTTGTTCATGAAGGCGTTTCCCCGTTCTTGAGGTATTGGAAGATACGGTTGTACCATGGCTGTTGACGGGCTTAGGTTCCTTCGATCTCACAACAAGAGGCGTGAATTTCCTTTCGTCCGACTTTGAAGGGTTTGATTGCTTTTCCTTCAGGATTTCCACAAGGGAGGCCAAGGTGGCTAAGGCATCCGCAAACCCGTTTCGGTCTCTTGGCAAGTAATGGAAGGTGACCTCTTCGAATTGTGTGATGAGGTCCTATGCAGGCATGGTATTTTTGCAAGCCCGGGTCTATGGTTTTCCACTTGTTGGAGACTTGGTTGATGATCAAGGCCGAGTCCCCATAAACTTCGAGTTTCTTCGGACATTCCTCTCGAGTGCGGCTTGTAGTCCAATGGCGCAGGCTTCATATTCGGCGGCATTGTTGGTTACCTCGAAATTGAGCTTTATAGCAATTGGGGTGTGCTCGTCTTTGGGATCCACCAAGAGCATACCGATGCCGTTTCCCTTTTGGTTGGCCGCTCCGTCAAAGAATAATTGCCATCGGTTTTCGCCTTCGATCGCGAAGATTCCCTCGTCTGGAAATTGTGGTTCGGGGCCTCGAGCCTCGTCGGTTGGGAAATCGGCCATTGTCGGCCATGGCCCGTCCCTTGATTGACTGTTGGTTTACGTACTTGATGTCAAATTCCGCTAGGAAGAAAGACCATTTGGCGAGTCTCATTGACAGAGATGGTTTGTCGAAGAGGTACTTGGTCCATTTTGGAAACCAAGTGTGCTGCTGTGTGCGGCTGCATGTAGTGCCGTAGTTTCCCAACAACCCATACCAGCTGCTGCGCAGGTTTTCTCGAGGGCTGAGTAATTGAGTTCGCTGCCTTGAAACTTTCGACTGACGAAGTAGATGGCGTTTTCGACCCGTGACTCTTTCTTTTCTTGACAGAGCATGGCTCCAAGCTGCGGTGTCGGCCACGGTTAGGTATAGCAACCGGTGGCTTTTCCTCGTGGGGAGGGCGGAGAATCGGAGGACTCACAAGAGTATGCTTTTATTTTTCAAAGGCATCTTGGCATTCGAGTTCCATTCGATGCTCGGCGTTCTTCTTCATCGGCTTGAATATTGGCTCGCACATGAGGTCAATTGGTTGACGAGCGGGCGATATATTGCGGGCGGCCCATGAAGCTTTTCACCTCTGCAGTTTGCGGTGGTCTCATTTCGATGATAGCTTTGATCTTTTGAGGATCCACCTCGATGCCTCTCTCGAGTGACCATGTATCCCAAAACCTTGCTCTCGCTAACTCCAAATGTGCATTTGGCAGGGTTAAGCCTCATTGAGTGTTTTCGGAGGCGATTGAAGAATTTTCTCAGTCTGTGAGGTGTTGTCCTGTCTGATCCCTTTGAGTGAACGATCATGTCATCGACGTACACTTCGATCTCTTTGTGGATCATATCGTGGAAGAGGGCGGTTCTGCCCGTTGGTAGTAGCCCCGGCGTTCTTTAGTCCGAAACGGCATTGCTGTGTAGCAGTGAGGTTCCCAGGGGTTGTGAAAACTGTCTTTTCTTGGTCTTCTTCGGCCATCTTGGATTTGATTGTAGCCGCAAAACCGTCCACGAAGGACTTGACTTCAAATTGGCTGTAGTGTCTACCAACATGTCGATATTAGGTAGTGGAAAATCGTCCTTGGGACTTGCTTTGTTGAGGTCTCGGAAGTCCACGCAACGGCGTACTTTTCCATTGGCCTTGGTGACCGTGGACAATGATTGGAGAGCCATGTGGGGTACTCGATCACCCTGATGAAGCCGACGCGGAGCATTTTTTCGATCTCCTCTTTGACTTGTAAAGACCACTCTGGCTTGATTCGGCGTAGCTTTGCTTGATGGGCTTAGCCTCGGGATTTAAGGGAATCCGGTGCTCCACGATGTTAGGATCTAATCCGGGCATGTCTTGGTAAGACCAAGCGAACACGTCCACGAACTCTTTGAGCAATGCGGTCAATGCGTCTTGCTCTGTGCCGGTGAAGAAACTTCCGATTTGCGTCTCTTTTGGCTCTTCAGTTCCCAAAATTCACTTTGGTTAAAACCTCCTGGGCATACTGGGCCCAGGTTTTTCTCTCGTTTGACAAACATGCTTAAAGATGTGCTTAATGTATTGTTCGTTTAATGTGTTCTGCTTCTTTATCAAGTGAATCGTTATTAGCTTGTTTTATTGTGTTAGTTAATTTATCAGCTTGTTAAAGATGCAATGCAGAGGATACTCGGAAAGATCGAAGCATTCATTAAGAGCATACGGGAATACATTATTGGCAATGAGTTCGTAATCTTCGGCGTGAGGCCATCAGATGACTCGAGAGACTCAAATTCAAAGCTAATGGACTCAGGATGAGTTTTGACACTAGACTCTAGGACTCGAGGGTCGAGACCAAGTTGTTCGATCATGTCCTTTTTGCTTTGGCGGTAGGCCGGAGAATGTGGCCCGATTATTGAGGGCAATGAGCTTGATAGGAGAAGGGGCTTGAAAGGCTTTATGTCACCGTTCCCGATCATTGCTATCACAGAGTTATCGAAACAAAATCGATTAGATCGGCATCTCGATTTCTTCTTTGAAGAGCGAGGTGTAGCGAGTGGTTCGTCCCAAGCATCGTCTGCGGAGTCTCTTGCTTTTGTCTTGGGCATTGCTAGCTCGAATGCGCACTTCGCCCCGCTTGTTGAAGGCAGGGGTGTTGACAGAGAGTTTTCGAATTCTTCCGCCAAAGCAGGGTTTTCCCGAACCAAAATTCGTGAATAGTGGTGGTTGTGGATCCGGCGGCGGTGTGTCGAGGAATGCTCTTCGGACGGGGATTTGGCTTGAGGCCTCGAATCTTGCCAGGTTCTGCTTGGAACTTGTCCACGGTTGTCGGCCGGCTTTGCTTGGCGGCGATCGGCTCTGTTCTTTTACTGGATCTTCTTCCAAGTTGCCGGCCTTCCTTGTGAAGTACTTGGTCATGTCGAAGCTGTAAGGACGAAGATCGGAGATTGCGTGCAAGCCTCTTTTGTTATACGTGGAGCGTTTCGTGCAGCTCGCTTGTCCTCCGCAATGTGTTCGGGAGTAGGAGAGTATCCCGGGCCGTGCAGGGTATTCTGTTCTTAATATTGATGACCTGTTGAGTGCCACTGATGGCGTTTTCCCAAACCGAGCCCCGGGATGTAGTTCATGTGCTTCATCATTTTCATCGGGGGGGATCTTGTCCCAAATCAAAGTGCAGGTCTATGTGGCACACTTGGGCCTTTGGGCTTTCGATGGTGAACCCCGTTAACATCATGCCATCATCGTCGGGTTTGATTTCTAAAACCGGGACGCCGTTGGTATCGGTCCTTTCGGTGACTATCTTTGTCAGCCGTAGATGATGGTCATATCTGTTCCTTGGACGAACTTTACGCACCGATGGAGAGTGGATGCCACCCCATTGATCGATGTAGCCAAGGGCGTCCCAGAATGGCGGTGAATGTGATCGGGATGTCGATGACTTGGAAGTCTGTCGGGACCATTTGTTTTCCAAACCAAAGGTTCAAGGTGGCTATTCCCAAGACTCGGGGCGGGATGTTGAGTCGTATGCCTTGATTGCACGAGTCGAGGGTTTTAGATCGGTTGCTTTGATCCCTAGCAAATCCATCATTTTGGTGGAAGGACGTTCATGGATGATCCCCCATCTACCAACACCCGAGGGAGACGGCGCTCGTCCGGTTGAGCTGGTATGTAGAGAGGCTCGTTGTGGTCGGCCCCAAATTTTGGAAGATCGAGTTCGCAAGGTGATGATATTACGTAAGTGACGCTGCCAATCATCCGAACCGCTTCATCGTGTGTCACCGTGATGGGAACCATGGTGCAGGCCAGGCTTTCTTCCAACTTGAGCTTGTGCGGGTAAGATGAAGTGAGTAAGGACCCGAGATGAGATGTTAGCTGAGTGCGCTTGAGCCGTGTTAAGACAGGATCTTCACCCTTTGGGTCCGGGGTTTCGGCTTCTTCATGGCGTAGGGTCCCTTTTCAGTTCGTGGCTCAGGTATGACCGGCCTTTTGTCTGTCCGTGGAGGATTCACTGGGATTTGACCGGAACGTGTCGAACATTCACCTCTGGATCTTGTGGTTTTGCTTGTCTCTCCCGTTTTCTGGAGTGGGAGGAGCCTCGATTGGCGTAAGGCCGGGCTGCGCATTTCAATTCGTTCCATTTGTCATGGCTTTTACCGAAGCATCAATAGTGGCTTTGAGATCTTCCCAAGACAGGGGTTGGATTATCTGGACCTTCGGGCCTTCGTTGGCGGTGCGAAGCTCGTCCCGGTGATCATGGAGCAAACATTGCGTGCCCCTGTGCGTAACTAGGCTGGGGAGATTTCTCGGAGTAGATGACGTAGTAGTCAAACCTTCCGAGGGTTCTCCAAGGGTTCCGACCGTGGGATCACGATTCATACCTCTTTTTCTTTTTGTTGAGAAGATAGCTTCTTCTTTCGCCGAGGACGGCCCTCGTTCATTGCATCCCGGAATTCCATTTCCGCATAAGCACCGCAAATCGCAGACGTCCCACCCGAGATGTGTTCGTTGTTCGGCGGTGGCACTGGGACCTCGGGAGGCCGGATGGGCGTGCTTTCCTCCGGAAGGTCTTGTGGCCTTACGTCATAACCGCATGGCTCGCACGAGGGTAACAGTTGACTTCTCGGGAGACAATGAGAGACGTTAGAGGCCGTAGGGAGCAAGCCATAGCTTGGGAAGCCCTGTGTAGTTGGGTGGCTAAGGTTCCGAAGTGGTGCATGGCACCTTCGATCCAGGCTTGTTGCTCACCTTGACGTTTCTCAATAGCCATGAGGACCTGCCAAATCTCTTCCAGTGTTGGGAAATTTCTTGAGGTAAGGTCCCGTGCTCATCCTTGTTATCCACCGACTTGCCATGGGGATTTGATGGTATCCCGTGCGAGCCCGAGCCGGAAGAAGGTAGGACCTTCTTTGTTTTGACACTGGGAGACGGGTTCCCGGGTACTCTCGACCACTCTCTCGTTAGCGGAGGGGGTGATGGGCAAGGTTTAGACACGGTGAATGGCCTAACGGGATGTAAGGGGGAAAGCTCACGTGGCATGCGGTTTCCGTTTCTTTTATTTTCTGATTTTTTTTTTTTGTTGTTTTAATTTACTTAAAACAGTATTTTCTCAGAATCCTAGGTAGGTTGGAAAAGATTGCTCTTCTTTTTCGCAACTATGCTAGATCCTGGGTCGTGGAGACCATCGTGCGGCTATAAGCCCCTCGTTTTGCACCCGTATTTCGACATCCCGGGGTGGATGCGGCCTCAGCGAGGGTCCTATAGTGCAAGCGGTTTCCACCGGCCTAAAAGAAAAATCGAACCTAAGGACCGAGCCTGTCATGTTCGTTTTGATGCGTTAGCCATGTAAATAGTGAACCGAGCCTCTGCCACCGAGTCAAGATCGGTCAAGAGTTCTGCATTTACCTTCTCTTTTTGCTGCGCGCAAGCGGATCTCGCGACGTTAGGCGCTTGGGTGGGTCATATCGTCATGGCCGACGACAAAGGCGTGATGACATGGTGTGTGTCATGCGAGCATGGATGTATATCCTGGGACGGAACATCGTCCTGGGTGTAGCTTCGAAATCAAGATCGGGTCAAGATTTTAGCATGACCTTTTCATCGCTTTGCTTGCGCAAGGGATCTTGAGTTTCGAGCCTTGACTCAGAAAATGGCCGGCATGGTATACGTATCCAGCCGTATGACACCTGACCGGGTAAAACCAACCGAGTCCTGGACAGAGCGTGACTCAAGACTCAAACGTGTGGTTGACGCTTGGCTAGGGATGGGATGTTTGGAATGATCCCGTGCGCGCCCAAGAGGCCTAGGAAGACCAAACGGATCGCAACCGAGACCACTCCGGGTTAAGGGTCAGAAGTGTGCTGTATCCGAGGCGGAATACAAGATAGTGTGCGGTGTAACCGAGGCAAGCGGTGTGAGTAGAGTGCGGTGTAACCGAGGCGGCGGTGCGCGTAGTGTGCGGTCTCTAAAATTCTTTTTCGAGTAAAATAGAAAATTTTGAAGAATTTTAAATGTATGCGAGATGTATATTGATGCATTTTTTTGTATTTTTATTTTTTTTGTAAAATAAAAACGAAGCACGTGCACACACACACACAACAGCTTAAAGGAAGGGGTAAAATGAAAGTTTGACCCTCATCATCGTTTTAAAAATCTTTTTGTTTTGTTTAAAAGTTTTAAAACAAAATGTCCTCAATGAGTCGCTAACCGAAATTACCCGGATCCGGCTCGCGGCGGATGGTGCCCCCGTGCATCTCGCGCTCGTTCGCTGCCGGGAATGTTCGCCCTGGATCCGAGAGGCAAGACAATCGCGCCCGGCATCCGGCTTATTCCGTCTTAGCGTTTTGCGAGGTTGGAGGTGTCTCGCCGTGTTTTGCTTTGTAGAGTCGCCACGCCGTTTTTATTAAGCCCAAAACATTGAAAAAGTGGCATCGCTTAAAGATAAATTTTAAACTGCTTTTGTGTGATGAGATTTTGAGTTCGGAGGTCGATGACTCCTCGGGAAGAGAATATTAGAATATTAGAGCTCACCCGAGTAGCCTCGTAAAACGAGTCTTTCTGATACCCCTAATATCCTTTAAATGTTGTGTGTGTGTGTGTGTGCTTTTAAAAATGCATGCCGTATCGGATGTCTACATTGTATGCTATGTATGGAAATGTATTGAAATAGTATAGGAAGGAAGCCTTACCAATGTTGGTTCGTGTCCGTCTTCTCGTAGGGAATAGTGTTTGAGGTCTGGAGTAGCCGCTCCTGCACGGACGGATTGCTTCAGGGACCGGTTGTCTCGCGGACGTAGTTTCGGCGTGAGTTGATGTTGTCTCTGCGTTCGGGCGCAGGTTCTAAGCGTGCGTGGGGATCGCCGGGATCACTGGGCGCAGGTTCTGGGCGTGCGTTGTGGTGGCGTGAGTCACTCGGGCAGTTTCGGCGTGGTTTGGGATCGCTCGGTTTGACTCGGAAAGAGCGGGACACCGTGGAAAGACAGCGAGGCCTCGGAGTACCACGAGGGGCCTCGAGTACCTCGAGAGTGCCTCGGGGCAGCGCGGGAGCCGTCTCGGGAGCGCTGAGAGGCTTCTGAGCACCTCGAGGGGCTCGGAAGGCCTCAAGGATCCCGAAGGGGGCCGGAATGCCTCGAAAGGTCTTAGAAGGGGAGCCGAGAAGGCTTAGGGAGGAAGAGAGAAGTGGGAGGTGTGAAAAAATGAGGAGGGGGAGCCCTCTATTTATAGTCTCGAGATTTGGTGCAAAGAGGTCCGTACGGACCTCCTTGGTTATCCAGATTTTGGTTTTCCTCGATTTGAGGAATATGCAATGATGGTGAATATTCTGGAAATGATGATGTCCCCTTTGCAAAGAGGTCCGTACGGACCATCTTTGCATGTGCAAAGAAGGTCCGCACGGACCAAGTCCGCATGGAAACCATCATTTCTCCGGATTTGAGGGAATATTGTGGACTTTAAGGGGATTTAGTAATTATGGAAACAAAGAGGTCCGTACTTTACCTATATTGCTTTTCCAGCTTCGAAAATTCCCGAAAGGCCCTTTTGTCCCTTTTTATCCCAGAAAGGCTCCTCCCCTGGTTTGGTTGGGGGTTTGAGAGGGTTTTGAGAGGGTTTTGAGTGAGAGAGGTCTCTGAGACTGCGTGGATGAGTCTGCGGTGTTTCCCGTGTGTTTGAAAGGGAGTGATCCAGATTGGGGTACTTACAATATCTTAACGTCTTCCCTTTCACAGATTTCTCGAATGAGGTGGAAACGTCTCAAAATGTGTTTGGATCGCTGATGTGACCTTGGTTTTTTGCTTGGGCAATAGCACCATTATTGTCACAATAAAGCTCTCTATCGGGTTAGTGATACTCTAACGACTTCTAAGTCACTAACGAACTTCTTGATCCAAACCGCCTCCTTAGCTGCATCCGATGCTGCTATATATTCGGCTTCGGTTGTAGAATCAGCAACAGTGCTTTGCTTGGAACTCTTCCAACAAACGGCACCTCCATTTATCATAAAAGCAAACCCAGAGTGCGATCTAAAGTCATCTTTGTCGGTTTAGAAGCTTGCATCTGTGTAACCCCTTACAACAAGATCATCTTCCATTCCTCCAAATACCAAGAATACATCCTTAGTTCTTCTTAAGTACTTAAGGATGTTCTTGACTGCTATCCAATGGTTCTCACCAGGATCAGATTGGTATCTACTCGTCATGCTCAGAGCATACGAGACATCAGGTCAGGGCCGGTCCTGTGTTAAATGTGGCCCTAGGCCAAGATTTTGGCGAGGGCTCTCATTTTTTTTATCCTCAATTGTAGATGATCAATAGCATTGGAAATGATAATTGTAAATAATTTATTTTAGTTAATTTTAAAGAAATATTGCAATAAAATTTTAATGATAATTACAAAATAGTCTTACAATTATAAATATAATTGTAAATTTTATTTAAACAAAAACAATTTAAGAAAGCCTATTGTGGAATAGAGACAAAAATGTAAAATATAGAGGAAACATAGGAACTGGGATTCGAACCATGGTGGAATGGTTTTACAATTAAGCTACTGACCATTGGGACAATATGGCACACTTGCCATAAATTGTGGCCCTAATTATTACTATAAATTTGGAGGTCCTAGGCAATGGCCTCACTTGCCTTGCCTTAGGGCCGGGACTGCATCAGGTCTAGTACATAACATGGCATACATGATAGATCCAATTGTCGAAGCATATGGAATATCATTTATCTTCTTTCACTCATCATTTGTCTTAGGACAATGAGTCTTGCTAAGAGTAATGCCATGGCCCATTGGCAAGTTCCCTCTCTTAAAATTTTTCATGCGGAATCTTCTAAAGACCTTGTCAATATATGTACTTTGACTTAAACCAATCATCCTTCTTGATCTATCTCTATAGATCTTGATACCAAGGATATAAGCCGCTTCACCCATATCTTTCATTGAGAAACATTTTCCTAACCAGGACTTGACAGTCTCAAGGGCAGGAACATTGTTTCCAATGAGTAAGATGTCATCGACATATAACACCAGAAATAGTACTATGCTCCCACTTATTTTCTTATATACACAAGGCTCATCTTCGTTCTTGATGAAGCCAAACTCTTCGGATCGATTCATCAAAACGTAGATTCCAACTCCTTGAAGCTTGCTTTAATCCATAAATGGATCTCTGCAACTTACATACTTTATTAGAATTCTTTGGATCGACAAACCCTTCAGGCTGTATCATGTATACATCCTCAAGTAGGTTTCCGTTAAGAAACACTGTTTTGACATCCATTTGCCATGTTTCATAGTCATAATATGCGGCTATGGCAATTAAGTTTCTAATAGACTTAAGCATTGCTACAGGCGAGAAGGTTTTATCATAGTCAATCCCATGAATTTGCCTATACCCCTTAGCAACAAGCCTAGCCTTGTAAGTATGTACCTTCCCATCCATGTCGGTTTTCTTCTTGAAAACCCATTTGCACCTTATGGTTTTTACACCTTCAGGTGGATCAATCAAGTATCAAACTTGATTATCGTACATGGATTTGATCTTGGATTCCATGGCTCCTAGCCACTTGTCCAAATCAGGAGTGGACATCGCCTCTTGATAGGAAGTAGGTTCATCATTCTCAATGATTTATACTTCATTACTTTCCGTCATGAGAAATCCATATCTCTCAGGTTCGGATCGTAATCTATCCGATATGCGAAGAACTTGTGTATTTTTAACCGGTTCCACAACTCCTTGTGAACTTGGTTCCTTCTCTACTATTGGTTCCTTGTCATTTTCGGGTTCTTGAATTTCTTCAAGATCAATTTTACTCCCACTAGTTTCTTTAGAGAGAAACTCCTTCTCTAGAAAGACACCATGTCGAGCAACAAACACTTTGTTCTCGGATTGGTTGTAAAATTGATATCCTTTCGTTTCCTTAGTATAACCAACGAAAATACATTTATCGGATCTGGGTGCAAGCTTATTTTCAGAAATTAATTTCTTTACATAAGCTTTACAACCCCAAATCTTCATGAAAGACAAACTAGGTTTTCTTCCATGCCACATCTCATGTGGGGTCTTAGGAGCCGATTTGGTAGGGACCATGTTAAGCGTGAAAGCAGCAGTATCTAGTGCATGTCCCCAAAAGGAAATAGGAAGGTTAACTTGACTCATCATCGATCGAACCATATCCAATAGAGTTCGATTTCTCCTCTCAGACACACCATTCCATTGTGGTGTTCCAGGTGGAGTAATTTCTGAAACGATTCCACAACTTTTAAGATGATCGTCAAATTCTTGGCTTAAATATTCACCACCTCGATCGGATCGAAGTACTTTAATAGTTTTGCCAAGTTGATTTTGTACTTCACTTTGAAATATTCTAAATATCTCAAATGCCTCACTTTTGTACTTCATTAGATAGACGTAGCCATATCTAGATAAGTCATCAGTGAACGTTATGAAGTAACTAAATCCTCCCCTAGCAATGCTATTCATTGGTCCACATACATCAGTATGTACAAGAGCCAACAAATCACTAGCCCTTTTACTACTCTTAGTAAAAGGTGCCTTAGTCATCTTGCACAATAAACAAGACTCGCAAACATCATATGATTCATAATCATGTGAGTCTAAATATCCATCTTTGTGGAGTTTAGAAACGCGTTTCTCATTTATGTGACCAAGACGGCAGTGCCATATATATGTGTTGTTCACATTATTTGGTTTAGATTTCTTATTTACATGATAGACATTTTCAACATTATTTTCAACATCAAGGACATAAAGGCCATTAAATGAATTTGCAATACAATAAAGCATATCATTTAAGTAAATAGAAAATTTCTTATTCTTAATAAGAAAACTATATCCTTCATTATCCAAACAGGAAATTGAAATAATGTTTCTACTCAAATCCGGGACATAAAAACAATTATTCAAAACTAGTATTAGTCCGCTAGTTAAAGTGACTTCATAAGTCCCTACGGCTAATGCAACAACTCTTGCTCCATTCCCCACACGTAGGTCTACTTCACCTTCTTTGAGCAACCTTCTATTCTTTAGTCCCTGTACATTTAAACAAATGTGAGATCCACATCCGGTATCCAATACCCAAGAACTAGAAGTAGAAAGTAAAATATCTATCATATAGATACCTGAAGTCGTGGCAATCTCATTGCCCTTCTTCTTCAGTCCTTCCTGATATGCCTTGCAGTTACGCTTCCAATGCCCAATTTCCTTGCAATGGTAGCAAACTGCATCCTTTTGGGATTTGGGTTGAGGCTTCTCAACAACGGCAACCTTTGCCTCCGGTTTAGCAACTTTTGCTTTGACCTTGGTTTTCTTGAACCCCTTTCCTTTATTCACCATCAACACTTGATTGGTTTTCTTGGCTATATTGTTCTCTGCATTCTTAAGCATCCCATGCAGTTCAGGCAGAGTTTTATTCATCCCATTCATGTTATAATTCATAACAAATTGATTATAACTTTCCGGGAGTGAATTCAATATCATATTCGTTGTAACGACCCCAACCCTAGGCACTAATTTTAAATATTATATTATATGCTTCAAATATTTATGTTGACTTATGTGTTCAATTATGTCTTTAAATTCTTAAATTAAGATAAATTGGGTGAGAAGTAAATTTAGAATCTTTTATGAAACTATTAGACATTAAATAAAGAAACTTGGAGAAATAAAAAAAAAATGGGAATATGCTAAATAGTACAAGGAGGTAATTGGGTAGGATGAATTATTTAAGATAAGGATTTATTTTTAAATGAGTTAGGGTGAAAGCCTTGGTTTATTTTTGAAGGGGGCCAATTGTATTACTCCCTCCTATGCATGCCAAGTGTCCCCTCTCCCCTCCTCTTACTTCCCCCTTGACCGGCCCCCCCTCTCCATCACCTCCTCTTACTCCCCTTCCCCTCCTTCTCCTTCATTCACTACCATTCTTCATCCTAGAGAAAATAGAGAAAACCTCCATTGAAGTCCCCTTTGCCCAAGCTTTGAAGTCAAGCACTTCTTCACCAAAAATCAAGTCTAAGGGCACCATTGAAGTTGGATGACCTAGAGGAAGCCATCTAGCTAGAAAGATCTTCCTTCCATTCTAAAATCCCAATGTGAGTTGTTATGACCTCCTTTCATCTATGTGCTCATAATCTATCTATTGTTGTTCTTGGTGTCATGTGATTGTTATTATATGCTTTGGAAATCTTCTTGGAGTTAGAAAATGGATTAATGACTTAAAAAGATAGTGGTTCATGGGAGTTGATTTAGATTTTTAAGGAATGGATAGAATTTGAAATTGTTGAAGATAGGGTTCAATGAAGATGAGTTAAAAGGGTTGAAATGGGTAGAAATAGTAGTGATAAATAATCTAGGGTTACTTGGTTTTGGAGTTTACATGTTTGTTTGGGATTTGGTGAAATGAAGGTGTTCTTGGATGTTCTTGAATAATCAATGGTAGAGGGAAGGAAGAACTAGGGTTAAAGGGGTTAAAAACCTAAGTTTGGGCTGGCGGGAGGCTTGGGCGGTCGCCCGGGGCCTGAGCGGCCGCCCATGCCGGCAGTAAACTCACATTTCCTTGAAAACCCTCTTGGGCGGTCGCCCAAGAGGTTTGGGCGGTCGCCCAAGACCCCAGAAATCCTAACTTCAATTCCGAACTGCACTTCGTTTAGCAATCTCATGATGGCCATAACTTAATCATATTAAATCGGAATTGGATGGTTCTTGGGTCTAAATTGGGTGTTTTTCTGAGTACTTTCTGAATGTGATGGTTTCATAGCTAAAGAAGTTATCCTTATGTCCCAAAAATCTGATTTGGTTACAGCAGGTAGTATTGTACGTTAGAAGTTGAGTGGAAATTGAATAAATCATAGTTAATTCATACGGACTCGAAATTGGATGGTTCAAGAGTCCAAATTGAGTATTTTTAGGTGATCTCTCAAATGGAATTGGTTTTATAAACTAAATATGTAATGATCATTTCCAGATATTCTATTTTACCATGTGACTATATTGTTTATCCCCTTTGTGGATTATTTGGCAAGTGTTATGTGGCTCCCCAAGTGTGGAATATTTGACAAGTTGTTATGTTATCCCAATGTGTGGATATGTTTACTATGTAGTTGTATGGTTATTCCATTTGTGAATTTATTTGTTATCATTCATATTTGTTGATGATACTATGCATAGTGTATTACTTAAATGTTGCATTATGGCATTGATTGGCATGAGTATACATTACCATGTTGTTATATTACTATCCCGTTTTGTGGATTTATCTCAAGTATCTATCATGTGCTTGAGCGTGTTTATGTTCGGGTGGGTATGATGGATGCCAATCAATTATGGATTTGTTCTATAAGTGATTGAAGGTACATCATACGGTGACCCTTCCCCACTCGCGGCCACGGCGGGGCCGTGCTAACGATCGTATTGACCCAAAAGCTTTACAGGCTGTTGCGATCGTTGTAAGGAGGGACGAGATTATTGTTGGATACACTAATATAGGTATCCTTTCTTATATGGATCTCTGGGGCATGAGACCTATAAGAGGTGAATGTGCTTTGGAGGCAATTCACCAAAGAGTGGAGTTTTACTCCCACGTTGTACGACTTATTGTTCGGACGGGAAAAAGGTAAAATGAGGTAACGAAAGGTGTTTACCGCTTTTATAAAGTGTTTTGTGCTACCATGCCATGTGGTTCGCACCTTGTTTGGCATCTTGGCCTGCATATCATAATAGCTCATTGAGATTTATTCTCACCCCTCTCCCTTCTTGTTTTAGATCCCGAGACAGCGGACCGGCCAAGTAAGGGCGGAAAGGAGTTTGATGTGGTATTTTGGGTTTGTCGGGTACGTATAGGTTGGCGTAGAAATTGTGTATTGATATAATTCTTTTAAAGGGTTTGTATTTATAAACTTTAATGTTATTTTATATTCAACATCTTTTTGTAAATCATTTATTACTTTGAGTTGGTCAACTCTTCCCCCAGTAGAAAGGAGTAGAGTTATTTTTGAAATGGGTATGTAAATGGTGTAGCGTTTGAAAGTTAAATCAAAGTTTTTAAAAGTTTAGGATATTTGGGTTAGTTTGAGGACGCTCCAACTCGGGACACGTGTAGGTTCCGGGTCGGGGTCCTCACGATTGGTATCGAGCTCTGCTAGAGTTCTCGCAGAGTCTAGCCGAGTGAGCAGTGTGTGCGATAACTGACGTCGAGGGTTTAATGCAGGAAATTGTTATATAACAGAAAAGGATAATGACCAACCAAAGGAATCAAGGAAAGGTGAGTTATGGAAAGATAGATTCCTCCACCATCATTTGAGGTATTTTACCTGTCTCAGGAGTTAGGGTTCATACTTCTATAAATCCCTGTTCATTCGTTCTCACGTGGCATTACATTTCATCTTTTATTTGCATAATTGGCCTAAGAGTTGCCTTATGTGTTGGAGGTTCTACTCCGATGGGGTCGTACCTCGAATCATCCTTAATTATCTTGGTAATTGTGATTAAGTGGGCATGTATTGCCGGTGGATTTGGGCGAGTTACCTATCCGTGAATCATCGTTATGTTAACTCGAATTATTTGAGTAGTTGTTGTGTTCGAGGAGGACCGTCGCAAGAAGCGAGTCTCCTTATCTATGTTTGATTTGCCTCCGTGTGTGGTAGAGGCGGATGAGTCATTATTTGCTATTTTATCATATATGCATAAATGTCGAAAGTATGGCCTAAGGAATGTGAAGATTATTTGGGTTGTGTGTTATCTTTGATTTAAAGGAACCTTGAGTTATCTCATGTACGGTAGTAAATGAATTTGTGAACTCTTAGTTGAGGATATGTATATGGTCTAATTAAGAGTGATTTATGGTTGTGTAACTTGCGTGAGTATTCTTACATTGGTGTCTCGTGGGGAGACTAGATATATGAGACTAGTATTGAAAGTGATAGTCTAAGTGGGATTATATGAGTTATAAATATCGCGAGTACGAGATCTTATGGAATTAATATATCTTTGCCTTGTGTGCTATTAGTCGACTAAGTGGTGTTTTCGGTGTGAGTTTCAAATTAGGTTTTCATCGATATCATACCAGGATGTTGAGATTTTGAGTTGCTATAAGGTACTATATTTAGAAAAGATGATACTTGGTGGTTAATCAAAGGGTTATAGAAATCTTAAATAGGTAACTGTGAAGAATAAGTATTCGTTAGCACTTGTTGACGATTTGTATGAATGATTTTAGAAACTAGTAGGATACTCAATGGTTATTAGTTGAATTTTCGGAGTGTTACAATTTCAGTGGAAAATTGCTTTAAGGATATACTTAAGACAACATTTATATCTAGTATGACCGTTTTGATTTATGGATTGTGTACTAGCCATGGAGAGGTAAAAAGGGTAAATGTGAAGAAGTATAATAGACGTAGTTATTGGTGACTTATAGGGTCAACTTTAAATTGGTGAAATAGGTATAGGGTTCGTTTTGAGAATTGATTATCATTAGTTGAGAAAATGAGGATGAATCTTATTGGGAGACAGTGATACTTTAGGATGGTTATATACTATAGTTCGACTTAGTTACGTGAATCATATGAGGGATTTGTGTGATGCTTGAAAGATATTAACGTTGTACGGATTTTGAGTTTGTTAATGGTTATTGAGAGTTAAGTTAGATTATACTGTAATGTTTAATTGAAATTCGGGAATGATTGATCTATGTGAGTTCCAATTATATTCTCTGATTTAGAAATTATGGTATTTGATTGGGAACTAGATGTTTTACAATATATTGTTGCTAAGTACAATACCAATATTAAAGGTAGGGAATAGATGATTCAAATTAAGTAAAAGTGTTCAATATACAACTTGGGGAATTATCGAATTGAGGATGATTTACCTAGTTTATAAGCTTAATGATTGTTTAGTGTTATTTATCGGAAATAGTAATAGTATGGCAAGATTGTGTTTTCTTATAGAGAAATTAACTAAGTATAAATATTATAAGTGGTGGCTATAATATAAATAGAGGTCAAACAAGAATATTATGTTGGTATTGTTTAATTGTGTTTAACAATTGAAAGTGTGTGTTGAACTTCTGTGCGCATTTGTACCCTTCTGGGGATAATTGATTTAATAAGGTCGGTGAACCGTTTTTGTGTACATTGTAAAATCTGTGAGTAATTTAACTATCTACAACTGGTATGGGACGGTTGTAGATAATTAAATCACTCGAGTTATTTTTGGTAGCTTATCAATCTTTTGAAAATTTCTTAAGAGTGTGAGTGGTTTAGTTAATTAAAACTGGTATGGGACAGTTTTAAATAAATAAACCATTCGAGTCTCATTTGATCTCATTTTATCTATCCTTGGAATTTTGAAAGATGTTGTAAATTTTCGAAAGATTGGTTATTTTAAAGATATAGTTCGTACAAAAGCAAGTTAAAAGGGCAACCTAGTTTCCCTATATTGATTAAGTATATTAAAGTTGTGATCCGAGAAATGATTTGATAAATGTGGGGTTATTATTGTGCCTGGCCACAATAGACTCGATTTTGTTTTGGAGTTGGATCGACTCCGTTGTGGGCGGCCAACCCTTCAATTTGAATATTGATTGTCACTAGGCATGAATATAATTGTAATATTGAATGGTGATAATAGAAAGTTGAATTGTATTTTCTCCTCGTTATATATATAGCCTGATGAGAGGTTTATTGATGAAGTTCTCATATATGTTAGGGGATCGTTTAGTTGTATAAACCCCTAGTATTAAATGGATTGGATAGACCTCATTTTGGAAAGTCCTTTTGGAATGTAGGAATGTTATTGAGTTTAACCTTGTGAAAATTGAGGAATCATTACGTATTGTGGAGGATATGCTACGGGCATGTACAATGGACTTTGGTAGTCGATAGGTCGTATGGATTACCAAAGCTGGTTGGATGCGTATGATAGCAGTTATTATTCTAACTTTGAGATAAAACCGTATGAGGCGTTGTTAGGGAAGAAAATATCGATCTCTAATTTGTTGGGTTGAGATGAGAGAAGCAGGGCCTAAGGTAGATTGGCGCCAAAATTTGTTGATCCATTTGAAGTTTTAGAAAGGGTTGGTGATTTTGCTTATAGACTGACTTGGAGCAGCTTATAGATTAATTGAAGTTTTAAATGTAATATCGTAATGTATTGGGAAACATAAGGTGTAATACTTTTCATTTAATATACTTCTTTGAGGTCGTGAAAGTTCGGGTTAGCGATAATGGTATGGTATTCTTGGCGTATTGAGTTGTTATATCACATTATTAATGAAATTTGAATCTCGGAAAGAATCATAGCATTGATGAGACTGATTGGGAATTGAAGTCTTAGAGTAATTAAGTTGTGAAAATGTATAGTAGAATCATGCCTTTGAGAAGTCTAATTGAAATTGTTAAGTTAGAATGTGTGAAAGTTAACCCTTGCTATTTGAACCTTAGGGTAAGTGACAGTCAAATTCGGGACGAATTTTCTTTAAGGGGGAGTGAGTGTAACGACCCCAACCCTAGGCACTAATTTTAAATATTATATTATATGCTTCAAATATTTATGTTGACTTATGTGTTCAATTATGTCTTTAAATTCTTAAATTAAGATAAATTGGGTGAGAAGTAAATTTAGAATCTTTTATGAAACTATTAGACATTAAATAAAGAAACTTGGAGAAATAAAAAAAAAATGGGAATATGCTAAATAGTACAAGGAGGTAATTGGGTAGGATGAATTATTTAAGATAAGGATTTATTTTTAAATGAGTTAGGGTGAAAGCCTTGGTTTATTTTTGAATGGGGCCAATTGTATTACTCCCTCCTAGCGCATGCCAAGTGTCCCCTCTCCCCTCCTCTTACTTCCCTCGACCGGCCCCCCTCTCCATCACCTCCTCTTACTCCCCTTCCCCTCCTTCTCCTTCATTCACTACCATTCTTCATCCTAGAGAAAATAGAGAAAACCTCCATTGAAGTCCCCTTTGCCCAAGCTTTGAAGTCAAGCACTTCTTCACCAAAAATCAAGTCTAAGGGCACCATTGAAGTTGGATGACCTAGAGGAAGCCATCTAGCTAGAAAGATCTTCCTTCCATTCTAAAATCCCAATGTGAGTTGTTATGACCTCCTTTCATCTATGTGCTCATAATCTATCTATTGTTGTTCTTGGTGTTGTGATTGTTATTATATGCTTTGGAAATCTTCTTGGAGTTAGAAAATGGATTAATGACTTAAAAAGATAGTGGTTCATGGGAGTTGATTTAGATTTTTAAGGAATGGATAGAATTTGAAATTGTTGAAGATAGGGTTCAATGAAGATGAGTTAAAAGGGTTGAAATGGGTAGAAATAGTAGTGATAAATAATCTAGGGTTACTTGGTTTTGGAGTTTACATGTTTGTTTGGGATTTGGTGAAATGAAGGTGTTCTTGGATGTTCTTGAATAATCAATGGTAGAGGGAAGGAAGAACTAGGGTTAAAGGGGTTAAAAACCTAAGTTTGGGCTGGCAGGAGGCTTGGGCGGTCGCCCAAGGGGCCGAGCGGCCGCCCATGCCGGCGAAACTCACATTTCCTTGAAAACCCTCTTGGGCGGTCGCCCAAGAGGTTTGGGCGGTCGCCCAAGACCCCAGAAATCCTAACTTCAATTACCGAACCGTAATTCGTTTAGCAATCTTGTGATGGTCATAACTTAATCATATTAAATCGGAATTGGATGGTTCTTGGGTCTAAATTGGGTGTTTTTCTGAGTACTTTCTGAATGTGATGGTTTCATAGCTAAAGAAGTTATCCTTATGTCCCAAAAATCTGATTTGGTTACAGCAGGTAGTATTGTACGTTAGAAGTTGAGTGGAAATTGAATAAATCATAGTTAATTCATACGGACTCGAAATTGGATGGTTCAAGAGTTCAAATTGAGTATTTTTAGGTGATCTCTCAAATGGAATTGGTTTTATAAACTAAATATGTAATGATCATTTCCAGATATTCTATTTTACCATGTGACTATATTGTTTATCCCCTTTGTGGATTATTTGGCAAGTGTTATGTGGCTCCCCAAGTGTGGAATATTTGACAAGTTGTTATGTTATCCCAATGTGTGGATATGTTTACTATGTAGTTGTATGGTTATTCCATTTGTGAATTTATTTGTTATCATTCATATTTGTTGATGATACTATGCATAGTGTATTACTTAAATGTTGCATTATGGCATTGATTGGCATGAGTATACATTACCATGTTGTTATATTACTATCCCGGTTTGTGGATTTATCTCAAGTATCTATCATGTGCTTCGAGCGTGTTTATGTTCGGGTGGGTATGATGGATGCCAATCAATTATGGATTTGTTCTATAAGTGATTGAAGGTACATCATACCGCGACCCTTCCCCACTCTTGGCCACTGGCGGGGCCGTGCTAACGACCGTATTGACCCAAAAAGCTTTACGTGCCCGTTGCGATCGTTGTAAGGAGGGACGAGATTATTGTTGGATACACTAATATAGGTATCCTTTCTTATATGGATCTCTCGGGGCATGAGACCTATAAGAGGTGAATGTGCCGGAGGCAATTCACCAAAGAGTGGAGTTTTACTCCCACGTTGTACGACTTATTGTTCAGGATCGGGAAAAAGGTAAAATGAGGTAACGAAAGGTGTTTACCGCTTTTATAAAGTGTTTTGTGCTACCATGCTATGTGTTGCACCTTGTTTGGCATCTTGCCGCATATCATAATAGCTCATCGAGATTTATTCTCACCCCTCTCCCTTTATCTTGTTTTAGATCCCGAGACAGGTGGACCGGCCAAGTAAGGGCGGAAAGGAGTTGGATGTGGTATTTTGGGTTTGTCGGGGTACGTATAGGTTGGCGCAAAAATTGTGTATTGATATAATTCTTTTAAAGGGTTTGTATTTATAAACTTTAATCTTATTTTATATTCAACATCTTTTTGTAAATCATTTATTACTTTCGTGAGTCGTCAACTCTTCCCCCAGCGTAGAAAGGAGTAGAGTTATTTTTGAAATGGGTATGTAAATGGTGTAGCGTTTGAAAGTTAAATCAAAGTTTTTAAAAGTTTAGGATATTTGGGTTAGTTTGAGGACGCTCCAACTCGGGACACGTGTAGGTTCCGGGTCGGGGTCCTCACATTCGTAGCCAGTTCCAACTGGATAGGATAACCAAGCCTCTCAAGATGTTCGAGGTGACCCTTCATTTTCAACACATGAGGCCCAACAGCTTGTCCTTCAATCATCTTGCATGAATGAAGAGCCTTCATGGTGTCAAACCTTTCCTGACGTGCTTGCACTTGGAACATTTCCTTCAAATGGTTTCCTAAACCATAAGCATCCATGTGTTCAAGGTCCTTCTAAAGGGCCTTGCACATGGTAGCGAGCATCAAGCAACCAACATCAATAGAATCATCCATATGTTTCTTATGTTTGTCCTTTTCAGCTCGAGGTGCATTAGCAGCAAGCTCGGGTGGAACGGGTCCATCGAGAATGTACAACTTCCTTTCTTGTTTGAGAACAATTCTCAAACTGCGGATCTAATCCACATAGTTGTTGCCATTCTCTTCCAACTTGTCCTTCTCAAGGACTGATCGCAGTGATAGAGTTTGATTAGTGTTTGATGCCATTGATCTACAAAAATATGCAACACATATGAACACATATAAGTACCGATTGCATTTAAGAGATTAAATAACGTATTTCATAAATACTCCCACTAAATTATATAACCTTCTTATATAAATAAGGAATATATAATTTAATAAGCTAAGACCCAACTTTAATTTAATTTCAAGTCGACTATGGCACGACTGCTCAAAATTAAACTAAAAAGGTAGATAACATTTATCAATCATATCACCATATGACTCTTAGATCCTTTATGAGATTATAGACATCATATGTCACATGTTTCAATCTCATCTTATGCCTTAGGCTCAAAACTGTTTTGATAGCCCAATTAAGTTCAACCATTTTAAACGTATAGGAATCACCGTTTCCTCATCTTGATCATACAAAGATAGAATTAACAAAACCCATATAAATCCATATTCTTAATCATATTCATCATTGTAATTCACATAATCTCATTATACAATTATCATGATTATCTAAAATAAACATCATGAACAAGGCTCTGATACCACTGTTGGGTTTCGTGGGTCCATGCGCAGCGGAAGAAAGCAAATTAACACGAAAACCCGGAGCCATGGATCCGTTCTAGATGATTAATTAAATAGGATGAAATAGAATAACCAACCTTGATGCCCTTTGTCTTCGACAAACTTGTTCCAATTCCGGATTTGATGAACTTGTGAATCCTTGATGAACGAAGCTTGAATCACGAACTTAAGATCTTGAATTGCGAAGATCCTCTATGTGTATCCACACGTTGAACGAACCCTAGAACTCTTCTAGGTGGATTGCTAGATCCCTTGATTGAAACCCCTTTCAATCTATGAAAAATATGGAATTGGTTGTGTTTTGATTCTCAATTCTCAATTGAAAACTCTCAATTTGTGTTTCTCTAAACCCAAATTTCGTGTGTTACTGCTAGGGCAAAAGGGATGCAGTATTTATACTCTATAAATACCTTTTCCTATTTGGAAAATCCTAATTTCGAACCAGTTACGTATCTGCCAGCGCCGACGGGACGACTCGTCCCATAGGGCACGAGTCGTCCCCTTCCACACTGCCTCAGATACATTCGTCCCTCTTAAGGGGAATAGTTGGTACAAATATTGGGCACGAGTCGTCCTTTGGGCACGAGTCGTCCCATATGGGACGAGTCATCCCTCAGGACACATCCTCTGAAACACTTGTCCCCAGCCAAGGGAACAGTTGGTTCTGGCCAAGGGACGAGTCGTCCCCTCAGTACAAAAACTCCATATTTTCCATTTTTGACAATTCGTTCGATGTGTGTGACCCCATAAGACTATATTATGTTGGTAATGAGTTCGATCACATCGATCCTCATAAGACATGAGCGGACTCTAGCCAGTCATCATGCCTACCCAAATAATATAATATCAAGTTTAATTTCCTACATAGAACATATCACAATCCCATTGTCACACGATGTTATATTGAACATGAGTCATGGTCCACGTCAACTCATATTGTTCAATGCTTTCTCGTTACCAAGTAAATTGATCAATCGAATGTTATTAATCACATTAATTCATTCGGACATGGCCATGTACATCATCAATCTTACTTACGAGTGGACTAGCAAATATCTCTCTTTACGAGGGACAAAATTCCATCTTGACTTATCATTCTTTCCAACAAGAATTCTATCATGCCAATAATAGCCCTTACTGTCATCTGGTTAAAGATAACGTTAAACTATATCAAACACAATATTCATCGAATGAAAGACGATGATAATCTCAGGTCAAAGGATATCAATGATATGACTATATGAGATTTAATTATGACATTTGACCATGACATAAATCTCATAACGGGTCAAGTCCAGTACCTTGTTCTCTAACAAGTACCCATGAATTTAATGAGCATCCCTATGCATATAATCATCACATGATTATCCATTGAACTTCATACTAGTACTTCTTAAGTACTAGGGACACGATTATTACAATAAACATGCAAACATATATAATAATCAAAATAACAATCTCTTATATAAATGAATAATGACATTACATTTAAGTCTATCTCTATAGGCCTAGGGCACTAACACCTACACATTTGGCATAATACTTAGGCATTTTGCCTAAGGTACTAGAAGTAGGCTCCTCGTCTTTTTGTGCTTGTCTTGCTAGTCATTGTCTTGTTTATGAAAACTGAATTTCTATTAAGTGAAACTGATTACATCAAATCACAATCATATTCTATTTGAAAATAAGGGAAAACTAATAGAGACTAATCTAATAAATCAAAAACGAGTTTGAAACTAGTGATAGTATTTACGTAGATGATCAGAATGCCACGGATATTTCAGTTATTGCCTATCTGGGGTTTTCATTCTGTAGGTTCCTTTTCTAATAACTTGAGTGATGATTTAGAGGCCTTCTCAGTTTGGAGAGAGCTTGTTATGTTTTGCCTTTCTACCTGTAGCTTCAATCTTTCTAAGTACCCGATCCCCGACTTGGAATACTTTTTTGTTGACCCTTTTGTCGTGGTAGGCTTTGGTCCTTTACTTGTAATATACCATCCTTTTCTGCGCAACTAGTCTTTTCTCATCTACTGGGTCTACGTCTAGCAGCCTATTGACCTTGTTTGTCTGTTCATCGTAGTTTGAATTTCTTGTTGTAGGAATAGCCATCTCAGCTGGTGCCATAGCATCAGACCCAAAGGTTAGCGCGAACGGCGTTTCCCCGATTGGCCCCCGGGTGGTTGTGCGAACTGCCTACAAAGCCAAGGGAAGTTCGTCCAATCATCTACCACCACTTCCTTCTAGGTTTTTAGTTAGGGCTGTTAGCACCAACTTGTTTGCTGTTTCCACTTGTATATTGCATTGAGGTCTGCTTACCATTGCCTTGATGTGTCTGACTCCTAGTCTGTTGAGTTTCGCTGTAAAAACCTTGGAAAACTGAAGACCATGATATGAGATGATGGTATGTGGAACCCCGAAGCGACACCAGATGAAGTCGTGGACGAAGTTGATTGCGTTCTCCTCTATGATTTTGGATAAGGCTTTTGCTTCTATCTACTTGGAAAAGTAGCCGACTACCACGATCACATATTTACAAAAGCCTTGTCGGGTACATGCATCACATCGTTGAGAGTAAGCTCCTTTCCCGATGTGAACTTTAAGATTACCTTCCCAATGCCTTCAATTTTTGAAGTTGCGGAATTTCCCATATAGAGAAAATCTTCACGTTCCATCTTCTTGTATTTTGTACACAAGCTTTTGTTGGCACATATGTGACGAGTGGCTCCTATGTCTACCCACCAATCCTTGACGTTTGACACCAAGTTGGCTTCACATACAATAGTGGACATACTTACTTCGGAGACACCCACATATAGAGTATCTACTTCTGTCATGTTTGCTTGGGGAGGCTTCTTCTTCGAGCTTCGACAATCCTTTGCCCAGTGACCGCTTTTCCCACAATTGTAGCAGTCCCCTTTGAACTTGAAGCGTTTGTTGCTATCATTACTTGTGTTCTTCTTCTTAGAAGAGTCATCATGCTTTCTTTTATTGTTCTTAGGTCTGGAGTCTTCCACCATGTTAGCCTTTGCTTCCATGTTTCGTGCAATGACTCTCTTTTCTGCACCACAATTGTCCTCTTCAATACGAAAACAAACAAGCAAGTCTTCCATTGACATCTCCTTGCGTTTATGCTTGAGATAGTTTTTGAAATCTCTCCATGAAGGAGGCAACTTCTCGATCATACATGCAATTTGGAAAGACTCGCTCAATTGCATGCCTTCAGCTTCAATGTTATGCAACAAAACTTGCATCTCTTCAACTTGATTCATTACAGTTTTAGAATAAATCATTTTAATATTCAAAAATTTTGCAACAAAGAATTTCTTTGTTCCAACATCTTCGGTTTATATTTCTTGTCGAGAGATTCCCAAAGTCCTTTTGCAGTTTGAATGGAGTAGTACACATTATACAATGTGTTGTCTAGTCCATTCAATATGTAGTTCCGACACAGATAGTCAGTATGTTTCCATGCATCAATAGCCAATTGTGCTGCCTTGTCTACAACACCTTCTGCTGCTACAGGACATTCTTCACGCAAGAATTTCACTAATCCAAGCGTTGTGAGCTAGAACAACATTTTCTGTTGCCAACGCTTGAAATCAGTCCCATTAAATTTTTTCGATTTCTCATACTGCGAGGCCGGTGACATCAAAAGCTGATTAGCACTTGAAGTGCTCGTTACTGCATTTGGAGTAGTTGCAATAGTCTTACTGCTATTGGATTCATTTTCATTAGCCATTTTTTGTTACGAAAACAGAAAATCAAATAAGAAAGGAGATGAAGTACAGAAGATGTAAATAAAACAATTACCTGATATTGTCTTAAGATTGTTGTTTATATTTTATTTGTATCTTCAAAACATAATTTAGATGAAGGAGTAGAAAGAGAGGTATGTCGAAGAAAATCTCCTTAAGACAATATTTCGCCTCCGTAACTGTGCAAACGGAATGACGGTAAATGTCTCCCAAGATACAACGCTTTTTCCAAGAGTTAGATTGCACTTAACTAACCTTGATGGGCGAACCAAATGATCTGACTTGCTCTTTAATCTTCTAATACTGGAGGACAAATGATACTTGAATCTTTTGAAAAACAAAACAAAGATTTCAGATGTCTTAGATTGAAAGAGAATTTTGTAAATTCGATTGTAGTGTTGTGATGATTTGAACTGATGTGATCTGATGAAGAATGAGTGAAATAAGAGGTCTTTATATATCATGAATGATTCTACACTTGTGACTATTCAGATGAGTCACGAAACCCCAAGCAAGCAGCTGTAAACTGATTGCTCGGCGGCCGAGCACTTCTGGTGCCTCGCCCGAGCATTGGCTGGTTGCTCGGCCGAGCACTTCGGTGACTCGCCCAAGCAGTGGCTAGGCAGATTGGCTAGTTTCTGGACAGGTATGCTCGATCGAGACTTATGCCTTGCTCAATCGAGCAGTTGCTGACTTTAACCATTCACCCTTATATTGACCAAATATTCCAACATATTTGACCACTCTAACCAATGAATCTGATGCTGCCAAACAAATTTGGTTGCACAGAAACTGAAAATGAAGATACTCCGGCTGGTCTCCTTCTTTGGGTCACCTACACACATGCAAGCACGTCAACTAGGCCGGGGGTGGCTCCGGCAAAACCCTTCCGGCGTGAGAGTAAGATTTCTGGTCTCAAAGCAAGTAAATTGCAATGGAGTTTTAGAGAGAGAGAGAGAGCTTAGAGAGTAGAGAGAGTAACGTACCCTAAAAATGACACTATTCCTCTTGTTTTATACCACCAAGCCCCCATGTGCCTCGCACATGGGGGACACTTGTCAATCATCCACCAAGGGTCCTCAACCAACTCCAAAGTTAGTGAAATTATCCTGTTCACCTTGTCAAATCACCCCATAGTTGACGGTTAATAGTGGGTTCAACTGACAGACCAACTGCCACTCGGGATTACCTTTGACGGAAGCAGCCAGGCAACAATTAAAAGACAGGCGACAATACTCAGATTGCCGCCAGTTTCAACCTCCTCAACAACAGAGTTCTCGCCATCGACTACACCATTTTCGAATTACAATTCCCCAAGGTATATATCCCGCTTTGCCTTACTCTCACATGTCGGCTCGCGGATGTCGCCTTCTCACCCATGTCGCCTCATCACCCTGAACCTGATTTAATGCCTATTCTAAATGTATTTGGCCCATTTATACCTGTTGGGCCTAATCTCTTGTTCGGGCCCAACTCCCTTTTTTCGTAATCACATCAGAATCAAACAAAGTCTTTGCAGAGGCTTGAATGAAATGGTGACCATTTAGAATTTGGCATGTCAAAATTTTGTGATCAATAAAGATAACACGCATAGCAGTTTACTCTCTCTCTATACAAGAGGATTTGATCACACTACACTGTGGGCGGTGAAACCGCCCGATCCAGGATCCATATTCAGATGTGTGATTAGGCATAGGACGAACTTTTCCCTGGTTCCTATTTCGCCACCAACTTCAACATCTCTCACACAAATTTCAGGCCTCCTTCAGTCCTTCTTCGTCTCTCTCTCTCTCTCTCTCTCTCTACACTCGTAATTGTCCTTTCTTTGATCGACTGTACTTTACAAGTAAAGGTCGAGAACAAAAGCGAAAGTGGATTTTTTTTTTTAATTTATGAAAAAAATAACGTCAGAAAATATTAATTATGTGGGATTTTTGGATCCACCAGTATTTACGGAGAAGAGAATATAAACCTCATCCCCTCCCTTCCCTCTTTGGCTTCATCTTCCAACTTGTCTCTCCACTCTAGTTTTCAGGCCCTTCCCATTTCACATATTGAGCTTGCACTTAATTTCCCCCAATCTTCTTGTTTGGTTTAGCTTCTCTTTTTGAGGGTCTTTGGAATTTGAGATCTCGAGTTAGGTGTTTGATTTCGCGGGATAACCTTGCTGGGTTTTTACTCATTAGCTAATCTGAAGATGATGTCGACAACATGTCATAATCTTGAATTTGGTCGAAACGGGTCTTGTGGTTGCTCTTCTTCGTTTGATCGATTTTCTCTGAGAAATCAAGGGAAGAGAGTGTTTAGGACTGTCGACAGAGGCTATGGAGACCGGAAATTGGTTTGTTTCCGGCGTGCCATTTCTCCGTGCCGCGTACTTTCAACGAAAATCTCCGATGGTACTTCTTTGCTCAATGGTAATTTCATTGTTCAACCATTTATTCAGCTTCCCTTTTAGTTTAATGCTCAAATTAACTACTGTTTTTTTTTTTATTGATTTGCTGCTTAAACTGTTGAAATTTTAGTTAAAATTTGATTGTTTTCCCAATTGATGAGATTACACCAGGTCTCCCACCGGTGTTGGATGTGTTTGGAGAGCCAAAAGACCTCATTTCACTAACAGATATGTTTGAAGTAGTTGCTGATGACCTCCTAACATTGAACAAGAATCTTCAGTCTGTAAGCACCTCTCTGGATAATGTTATCTTGTCTATGAATATATGCTTCAGTAAGGTGCCATTCATGTGATCAGTAGTATCTAGTGGAGTTATCATCTAGCAGAGTTATAGATGAATTGTGCATATACTCCCTCCATCCCGAAATGATCTTTCTACTCTTTTGGTCGTTAACGCGAAGGTACTTTGACAAATAATTTTAGTTTGATACTTTGATTTAATTATCCGAATGAACATCTAAAAATTGTAATCTATAGTATTTATAATGGTGTATCGATAACAAGTTTTAAATTTTCATTAGGATAATTAAATTAACCAAAAATAATAGCTTAAAGTACCTTCGTGTTAACTACCAAAAAAAGTGGGAAGATCATTCCGAGACAGAGGGAGTAGAAGTTATCAATTATAGGGCACTCTTTATCCAGCCATAGGTTCTCTCCAGGATAGAGGCACTTGCCCTAGAAACTCCCTATGTGGCTTATCCTTGTCCCTAGCCAAAAGTTTCTTCACTGAATGGATGACTTTTTACCTATAGCTATTCCTCACAGATAAGTGATTCTCTTATATTTGTGGATGGGTTGGCCCTCTTGAGATTTGCTATTTGGTTTTATTTTACAACTCCAAATGGTGGTCCATTTTTCCATTTGAATCGTAGTAGGTGGTAGAATGGCTAATAGGTTAGAGGGTTGAAGTAGGTGATATAGTTGAAACGTGTGATCGTGCTATGCGGAGATACTTAGTAAGCATTGATAACATGGTCTAGCAAAAAATACATAGCAGCAAGTATGCATGGTTGAAAAAAAGCCAAAAAGGTACCAATTTGTTCAATAGCGCTCTTGGTGGTGACTGGGACACCAAGTTGAGTTGTAAACATTCTATGAGGTATTGATTTGATTTTGATGGCACACCTTTCTAACATAGGCAAAGTTTCTGGTATGAATTGGACACTGGAGCTATAATGGGGCCTTAAGTTTATAGGTTAGTCTGACAAGGCATGGATGGGTTTTGTAGTTTAGGGCAGTCATGAAGGGTTCAAATTGTCATTACTGTGGGATGTCCTTCAAGTATCACGTGAGTAAAAGGGCCTCTCCTTTGCATGCACTAGGAGATGTGTTATTGGACCTAACAAATGTATAAGTAGTAAACTAAGTACATATTCTAGTGTCACATTGATAGCAGGCAGATCCATACTGTCATTTCCACTAACTAGGCCTTAATTCTCAACTCAAGTCAGTCATGTAAATTCTCTCATATCAAAACATACTAAATAAAGATCTTTGCCTTGTCCTCCCCTTCAATGTGCCAGGATATCTGGATTTGAGGCTTGATTATAAATTAGAGTCTAACTAAGAAATGGTGGTAGTTATATTTTCTTTCCTGTTAGGCTTATACACCTTCTCTTTATTTAAGTTAGTCTAAAATCCCTCATGTTTAGCTGGTAGCAAATCTCTTAAAATCTTAATGAGGCCCTTGTGTGAGCTACTGTTTATAAGAGTAATTTTTCTTTTCAATATTTTTCTAAGAGTTGTATCTGATCATGAATTTCATGTGCTAGATTGTTGGTGCAGACAACCCAGTTTTGATGTCTGCTGCTGAGCAGATTTTTAGTGCTGGTGGAAAGCGTATGAGGCCAGCTTTGGTTTTCTTAGCATCAAGAGCCACAACAGAAGTTGCGGGCCTGACGTGAGTATCATTTCATTTTTTTTTCTGTTGAACTTGAAATTCTGGAATTTCATATATCTGAGCATAAATACTTCATATGATGCAGGGATCTCACCAAAGAACATCGGCGTTTGGCAGAGATCATCGAAATGATTCATACAGCAAGCTTGATTCATGATGATGTTTTAGATGAAAGTGATATGCGGAGAGGTAGGACTTCCAGTTCCGTAGGGAACTTGCAAATATTATCTGTGTACAAGTCTCTGGAATAATTATGCATTTTCCGTTGCATCAAATATGTCACATCATATCTTGACATTAACCAGCTTCAGTGCCAAAAACTGTGTTGGACTATTTTACCCAGTTAAGTTCAACGGATATGTATTGACCTTGTGTCAGAATTGGACTCATCTATCTCTCAGTTCAACGACAAGAGTGAAGTTTTAGGATTCTAATTTATTTGAGAGTCCCTTTTCTCATTTTAGATATGGGTTTTATAAGGATTTTATGTGTTAAGTGGATTTTCCTCTCCCTTCATATTTCACTGCATATTTTAAGATCCAATGAAAGCATGAGTGTTTAATTTCTTTGTTCAGCCAAAGATCTCTAGCTCAAGTGGCATCCGATGTCCCTTTTCATATGAGAGGTCAGGGGTTCAAACCCCACCAAATGCAATTTCTAGCACTTTCTAGTGTCACTCTTGTATTAGATTAAGTCTTTTATTAATAAAAGAGCAATGCTAGGGGCACAAAAGAAAGTCACAAAATTTTGCTAACAAAATGAGTTGGCGATATTTTATTGGTTGCATCGATAGTGGATCCACTATACTCTAATTAAAAACACCAATAAAATCATTACACCTATGATTTTGTGAGCAAGTTTTTGTGACTATTTTGTGCCCCTAGTATTATTCTTAATAAGAGCCCCAATCTTAAAAAAAAAACTTTGTTCAACCTTTTTGATTGCAGGTATTCCCTTGCCTTTTTTCGGGTCGTTGAGGAATAGTGGTTTCTTAATAATACTTCTGCTTACGTAATTACCTTATTATTAACTCTTTAAAGCATGTTTTGGTAAGCAGGGAAAGAAACCGTGCACCAAATTTATGGGACAAGAGTGGCTGTCCTAGCTGGAGATTTCATGTTTGCCCAGTCATCATGGTATCTGGCTAATCTTGAAAACCTCGAAGTCATAAAGCTCATCAGTCAGGTGCATCTTTTTTTTAAAGGGCACTATTATAGACTCCCTTTTGTATATAGACCATCAGAATGCAGCAACTAATGGTACAAACATATGTTATAATTTTTTTTACGAGCTAATTCTGGGTATCATGGCAGGTTATTAAAGATTTTGCTAGCGGTGAAATAAAGCAAGCCTCAAGTTTGTTCGACTGCGATGTTGGACTTGATGAGTATTTAATCAAGAGCTACTACAAAACAGCCTCCTTGATTGCAGCTAGCACCAAAGGAGCCGCCATTTTCAGTGGGGTCCACAGCAATGTTTGCGAACAGATGTATCAATACGGTAAGAATCTCGGTCTATCATTCCAAGTTGTAGACGACATACTAGATTTCACACAGTCAGCGGAGCAACTGGGGAAGCCAGCTGGCAGTGACCTTATCAAAGGAAATCTTACTGCACCCGTAATTTTTGCACTTGAAAAAGAGCCAAAACTGAGGGATATAATAGAATCAGAGTTTTGTGAATCGGGTTCTTTAGATGAGGCCATTGAACTAGTAAAAAGTTCAGGGGGAATTGAAAGAGCACAAAATCTAGCTCAGGAGAAAGCTAACATTGCCATTCAATGTTTAGAATGCCTTCCACAGAGTGTTTTTCGGTTATCCCTTGAGAAGATGGTTAAGTTTAATCTTGAGCGGATTGATTAGATGGAGAAAGTCAAATCTCTCGGACATAGCATTCTTCGTGACGTTGACTTTTGTGGTCAAACGTAGACGGATAACAGACAAAGACTCGAGTTGACTTGTGAGATTATGGTCAACTATGAATTTAAGTGTCAACATAATGCTGGCTCTTGTTATAGATTGTTGGAAAGGTATTGAGTTTTGGCATTAGCAGCTCCTTTGTAATGTATTTAATATAAGGAACTGGCCTAAAGGAAATACAAATTCATGAATTGTTGTTGTATATTGATATTCAAATTCACAAATAATGTTAAATATATACTGATTCTTTTTGTGATTATTGGATATCTTATCTAATATTCATATACTCAATACAATCATCTTTTTATGTATTTACCCACACTAATTGGTACTCTATGATTGATAAATTTGGAAGATCAAAATATTACTCTACACCCCTAAATTAATATCCATTTTTCAATGAATTTTGTCCCCAAATGAATTTTCTCCTCTTACAATATCAAATTCCAATGTACACTTACAAAAGCAAAATCTTATAAAGTGGAGGGCAAATTGCATTTTATTTAGAGTTTGTCGAGATATTTCAACTGGTTATCGAATTTGCATTTGTTACAAGTTGATTATTGAGTTTGTTTTTTATTTCAATTAGGTGTAATTTTGTATGAACCGTTAAAAATCTAAAGAAGAGCATAACATGTGCCGTTCACGTGAGTTACTAAGGGGTATTTTGGTCTTTTTCACGGAATGAGAAGTCCTTCCATACCTCAAACAAAAACGTAAACCCCACCACCAGTCTTCTCCGTCGATGGCGTCGGCAACTCCACCTCTGCCTTACCCCTCCTCTTTCCTCCCCCATTTCTTCATCTCTCTCCCATCTCACTCTCTTATTAGTTGTAGAAACCCCACCTCTCACTTCCCCTCTCCAGCCGCCACCCCTTAGTTTTCTTGTTCAGATCTGCGATCAATGGAGAAAACAAGGGGAAATTGAAGTAGACGGCCACCAGAGATGCCATCATCGCCTTATCTTCATCTCTCTCCCTCTCTCTCTTTCTATCTTCTACACACACTCCCTCTCCCTCTCTTTCTATCTTCTGCACCGAATGAGCTTGAGGTTGAGCTGATAAATGTTGCTAACAAGTTGTTAAAGCCTCCTTCCAACACCAAGGAGCTACTCGACCTTCTTTCTATGAGACCCTCTTTACATTTTCTTTAAATTTCATGAATACCCACATTTCTAGTTCTTATTTGGTAGTGGAATTTGTGGTTTATGTTTATTATCTATAGAGGAATAATTTCATTGTTTGATGTATTAATGTTTAGAAAGGCGATTTGTTATCAATCTTCGATTTTATGCATTTAGGGCTTCATCAATTTGTATCACCGTCGGATTTAGCATTAGTGTGAGGGCTAGTTATGGGCATTTGTATGAATGGATTGGGAATTTGATGGTTTCTTATAGACTTTAGTTCTGCAACGTTGTATGATGATTTTTACTTCTTCTTTCATGTGTATACAAAATATCTGTGATCTAGAAAATCGAGGTGGTTAGGAGCGTTATATGATGATTTTAGTTCTGCGGCGTTAAATCGAGGTGGTGATTTGATGAAGCTCAGATTCGAAATGTTGATGAATGTCGCCAATTGATACATTAGATTTTGATTTTAATTTATTTAGCCCTCTTCATTTTTTGAAGTAACGGTGGAATGATTGTAGATGTGGGTGGTGGTGGTGTGATAGCAACAAGCAAGGTGGGTAGACGGTGGTGGTAATGGTTTCATACATTGTTGTCAGCATAGAAAATTCCAGACATAGACTTGAACATAGGTTTGTGAACAATACTTCTGACCACTCCAAAATACTATTTATTTAGCCCTCTTCATATTTTGGTCTTTTCCAATCCATGGAAAATACCAAAATATCCATAAGTAACTCACGTGAGCGGCACATGTTATGCTATTCGTTAAATTTTTAATGATTCATCCCCATCTGATTGCAACAAAAGACAAACTCAATAAACAACTTATAACAAATGTAAATTCGATAACCAATTGAAACATATCGACAAACTCAGGTACATAAAATGCAATTTGCTCTAAAGTGGATGGTATGAATATTTAAGCATCTCTGCTACTCGCTACGTCCCATTCAAAAAGACACAAAATGAAAAGTGAGATAGGAAAGAGAATGTGGGGTAGAGAATAGTAATTAGATAGTTATTGAGATTATGACAAGTGGGTCTCAGAAATAAAGAAGTATTTAAAAAAATCATTTTGAGAGTATGCCTTTTTAAATGAGACACCTAAAATTGAATTTTGTGCCTTTTTTAAATGAGACGGAAGAAGTACTAGATTTTTTGTAAAATTAGAAAAAAATTTAGTATGATGAATGTGCAAATTCTTAGAACATGGTGATGAATGGGAAACGTCATAAAAATGTACTCCAGTAGATCTTTGTAGGATTAGAAGAAGTTGGTGGGATGAATATGCAAACTGTAAAAGATGTTGCAGGCGTTTGTATAACTAGAAAAAATTGGTGGTATGAATGTGCGAAATTGTACAATATGAATCCGAGTATGCAAATAAATACAAGATATAGTAGATTTTTGTAAGTTAGAAAAAAATTGGAGGGGTGAAAGTGATTTTTTTATATATTTAAGAGGAGTTTGTAAAGATGTAGTATGTGTTAGTAAAATTAAAAGATAGTTGATGGGGGTGAATATGCAAAATTGTGGAAGAAATCAGGGGATTTTATTTATTTAATTTTTTTTTTTTAAAAAAAACTGGTGGGTAAAATTGTAAAAGAACGTGGGTAGAGTTTGTATATAATAAAAACGATAGGTGAACATGTAAAATTGTAAAAGAACGTGGGTGGAGTTTGGAAATTACAAAAATGCGGTGAAGGTGGATCGAACACCTGACCTCCAGATCTTCAGTCTGGCGCTCTCCCAACTGAGCTATCCCCGCAATTGGTATAAGGATTCAATTGTTTTTATCTATTCAATACTGTAGATTGTTATATTTAGTTGTTTCTTCAGCAAAATACCTTTAACTTATCTAATAAATTGATATTAAAAAATATCATTTTTTTTAATCAAAAGCAATAAAAAAAATTGGACATTTATTTGAAACAGGGGTAAGTAATTGGCATCTCATTTCTCTCGTGATATGCTACACAAATCAAGACCGGGAATTAGGAGTCTTTCAAAGTGTTGTTCACCTTTTGAATTTGAGTGATCATCTCATGATCACACCGGTTTGACGCATTGTAATTGACATCTCATTTCTCGAGTTTTTGAGTCGAGTCGTTATTGGCTCCTTTTAGTCCTTTCTTCACTTCATCTTCTTATTTCTGGGGATTGTGATACAATCTTGTGAGGTACTTATGTAAACCCCATCAACTAACTAAGGCCAAACAAACTTGTTGAACTTGACTTAAGTCAAAGGAGTTGAGTTGGGTGTTCTAATTATCCTATTAGACTATCCACAATGGTTTCAACACACTCTCTTATTTCATTTAACACTTTTTACACTTTTTCTCATCCACCTAATATTTCATCTATCCATTTCATCTACCCCCTACAATAACTAACTTAAATTAAATTTCAACTCCCTCCAACTCATCATTCTATACCCCACCACTTTGAGTATTTTTTTTTTGTCCAAATCAAATGAAACTTATATCAATTTGTAGGGAAAAAAAATGATGAATTTTGGTGAAAAAAAAAATTAAAAAAAAATTAATTTACTAGGTGATAATTCAGTTCAAATTGAAAAATGAGTGTTTTTTTTTTGTGTCCAAATCAAATGAAACTTATATCAATTTGTAGGAAAAAAAATTTATGAATTTTGATGAATTTTTCTTTTTATTTTTAAATCATTTATTATGAGATAATTGAGTTTAAATAATTGGGTGAAAAAATAATAAAGTACGGACCAATGGTGATTTGACACGTGGCAAATCTATATATATACTCCCTTCGTCCCACTTCACTTGGCACTAATTTTCATTTTGGTCCATTCCACTTCACTTGGCACTACCCAAAATGACAAACTTTTTATAATTTTATATTCACTCTACCCCACCACTCATTCTCTCTCTTCATTTTTCACCACTCAATTTATTCAACCAACACTACTATTTACCCCACTCATTCTCTCTCTTCATTTTCTACCACACATTTCTTTTATTTTATTCTTTTTTCTTAGTTATTGTGCCATTTATTTTGGTGCCAAGTGAACCGGGACGGAGGAAGTATATATTAAAGTTGGTGAGGAGGGTTATGGCTTCGCCACGTGGACAAGTTTAGGCAAACTCTTGATTTTGGAGAAGCCACGTCATCACTATCCCAAAATCTATATGACTTTTGATATTCTCCTTATTAGCTAATACTATTAGTTAATAATAATAGTTATTATATAGATTAACTATTACTATTAATAGTATTAGTTAACTATAATAGTTATTTATAAGTTAACTATTACTATTAATTGTATTAGTTAATTATAATAGTTACTATATATGTTAACTATTACTATTAATTGTATTAGTTAATTATAATAGTTACTATATAAGTTAACTATTACTATTAATAGTATTAGTTAACTATAATAGTTACTATATATGTTAACTATTAATATTAATAGTATTAGTTAACTATAATAGTTACTTTATAAGTTAACTATTACTATTAATTGTATTAGTTAACTATAATAGTTACTATATATGTTAACTATTACTATTAATAGTATTAGTTAACTATAATAGTTACTATATACTCCCTCCATCCCACCTCACTTGACACCCTTGAGGTGGGCACGGGAACTAAGAAAAAAGAATAAAATAAAAAAAAGTGTGGTAGAAAATGAAGAAAGAGAATGAGTGGGGTAAATAGTAGTGTTGGTTGAATAAATTGAGTGGTGGAAAATGAAGAGAGAGAATGAGTGGTGGGGTAGAGTGAATATAAAATTATAAAAAGTAGGCTATTTTGAAAAGTGTCAAGTGAGCTGGGACGGCCCAAAATGAAAATAAGTGTCAAGTGAGGTGGGACAGAGGGAGTATATTAATTATTACTATTAATTGTTTTAGTTAACTATAATAGTTACTATATAAGTTAATTATTACTATTAATAGTATTAGTTAACTATAATAGTTACTGAACATATCAAAAGTGTCGAATTGGGCCAAACGAGTAAAACCCAATCACAGATAGCGTTGGCACCCACATTCTCAATGAAACTAATCCAATCAGAACAAGGCCCAAGGCCCATCTCACACATCAGTCGGACTAAGCCCATGGTCCGACTTACAGGTCCCGACCTAACTTAGTCCGACCTCATGATCCATGCTACTATTCGGGTACGAACCATGCTCTACCCGACAGTCAGGTCGACCATTCCACGAGTGGCGACCTCGACCTAAATCAACAAGTGACGACCTGACACTTACCGGCTTATTTGGACAATTAATGCTCACAACTACATCCCTACAAATTAGGGACCGTTATAGACACGTGCCCATGACCAAGTAACCGCCGCTATAATCTCGGAGGACATGCTGCCTCCCCAAAAATACATCACTCTTGCCTATAAATACTTCATCACTACCAAACGGTGAAAGGTAACTGCCATTTTGTTATCAGAATTCATTATTCAATACATTTTGAGCTATAAACAACGGTAATCTTACTCACGCCCGAGCGTCTTCGCCGAGACACATCCGGCTAGTCGTGGTTCTGCTGTGTCAAGGAGCCGTGTGATCACCCCGCCACGTGGAGGAAGACTGATAAGCACATTTCCTGCAGCATCAGTTTGGTTCCATTGCCGGGAAACGTGCTTCAACTTGACCTCGAAATTTTTAACAACCTGCAACAATGGTGACTTCGGACGGACACGTATCCGAGGCTTCACTTGGGCATGAAGAAGTGAACAACAACAACACTAATGCAAATGCAAATGCTGAAAACTTGAATTTGCCTCCTCCACCACCAAATCGTCCTCATGGTAGAGCCACACGCTCTACCAAGCATCGCTGATGGCGGGGTTTGCCTCGACACAAGGAGAGGCAAAAGGCACATGGACGGGCAAGGAGCTCCACCCTCCTAAACGTCCAATTGCTCGGATGAACGCGTTGGACACGGGCGGTGTCCCTCCACCAACCCTATGAGCAAGAAAGAGATGATGTTAGAGAGGGCCCGATTTTGGCCGACCTAATAGCTATGGAAGAAGCAGTAGCAGCCGACGTGCGCTCCGAAAGAGTGGATCGTACTCGTGTCTCTAATGGACAACAAAGTGCTAGGAGTATGAGGCCAAATGAAGGTGTGGGACAGAATGGTGACAACAGGATAGTTCGCCGAGCTCCTACCATCGTGCATGTGCCGAGTAACGACCTCGAGGGCCAGCCTCACCGTAAATAGAGAGCAGGAGGCTCACCGACTTAAGGACACGCTTAATGTACCCAATAGAAATGTGCATGTTTCTCCGGCGCGAACTCGTAGATCGTGGTCTCAAAGAGACAAATGGGCGCAGTCGCCTATAAGAGAGGACAGCGCAGTCGCCATTCGTTGCCGAGAGGCGCAGTCGCCTCAAAGAAGTAACAGCATAGATCCCCGTTCGATCGTAGAGAGCCAATTCCCACAGACAGAGGAGGAGTAGGCAGTGACTCCCCCTAGAGTGAAGGCCGAGGTCGAATCGCTCCCCCTCCCGGGAGATGAGAGACCCGATGCCGAGAGAATGGTTGTTGATGAAAAAGAAATTTGAGCAATGGGAAGAGGAGAAGAAAAAGAGACGGGAAAGGTCAACGAATTGACTTTGCTCTTCGACCTTTTTCCAAAGAAATCGAGATAGTCGACCTCCTCCTACTTTCAGTTGCCTCTTCTCGGAGAAGTACTGGGTCGACAAATGCCAGGAGCCACATATCACACCCGGAAGCCACTATGTGTTTTGTCGCCAATGAGGATGACAACATGTGCAAGGCTCTCCTAAGCACACTAACCGGGGCAAATTTAACTTGGTTCAATGGTTTGGCCGCCGGTAGTATCACCACATGGGCATGCTTCGTAACAAAATTCTTAGAGCGCTTCTCGACCGCAGGAGCTAGAAAGATAACCGTCACCGATCCGAACAACTTGGTGCAGTGGTAAGAATGAAAGCTCGATGAGCTATTTCACCAAGTTCAAAGAGATGGTTGATAAAATAGAGGAAGACCTCATGCAGTGGAGGTAATCAATTGCTTCCGAAGTGGTATTTCCTCGTAAGACATGGACTACGAGCTCACAGCCCGAACGGTCACAACTCGACAGGAGTTGTTTGAAAAGGTGTATAATGTCGCTGGCCGAGGAAAGGAAAGAAAAGAAGAACGGTAAGAGCCCCAAGGTTGAAGTCGCCGACGATAAAAAGGACTCCAACAAGAATGGGGGAACAATAAAAATGGAAAGAACGTAACTAGGGCGACAGAGAAGGTGCCCGAAGCTTTCACTCCTCACGGTGAGTCGAACCGAGATTTTGAATGCCGTCGAGCCGGCTCCTCCAAATCCCAATGAATCCAGTGCAACAAGTTTAGGCGGGACAACAGCAAGTACGCGACTACCACAAAGACACCGGTCATCTCACAGAGGATTGCTTGGGATTAAAGCGTATCATCCAGAGAATGGTCGACCAGGGAGACTCGAAGCTTATGTGGAAGAGACCTCAAGCCGGGGAGGTGAGCAGCCACAGGGCAACAAGGACCTAGGCAGCCTAGGATCGAACTCCGGGGGTCATCATCGAACAAGCAAGCAACACGGCCATCAAGCACAAGATATTCCAGCCTTAATAAGGCCCCACATGTGCCTCCAAGGAGAGAAATAAGAGATGAGGCACCGCCTTCTACCCCCACGAATTGGCAACAAATATGGCGGCTAGGGAGCAAGTTCTCGTCATCCTGTGTCTCATTGATGGATGTACGACGAGCGTACTCTTAGTCGACACGGGGCCTCGCAAGGATATTTTGTTTTACAAAACTTTCAAGGAAATGGGCCTTAATGATGAACACTGGAGAGATATGATGGCAGTGTTGGAGGGCTTCACCAACCACCGAGTTGATGCTAAAGGCCGATAGTGCTCGACGTCGACCTAGGCCAAGACCCCTCAGATTGTCTCGAAGGTACAATTTATCGTAATTGATGTAAATAGTGACTATGCCGCCATACTTGGAATTCCCGGACAGTCGCTCTTGGAATGGTAGCATCAATTCCTCATCGCCGAGTAAAGTTCCCCACACCCGCCGGAGCGGGTTGCGTACAAGGCACGCCTCGTGCTTATCCGGATCATGTTCTAAGAGAAAGAAAGAAAAGGGAGCTAGAAATTGAGACCGCCGATGGTTACTTGAAGCCGTCTCGCCACCACCAAAACTACCCGACTGTCAACAATCACCGACGTGGTAGAGTCGACCTATCGCTCAAATGACGAGGTCATGCTTGAGTCGACACGTCACTCTAACACCACTAAGGTCGATTCAGATGTAGTTATGGTCGATCAAGTCGTCATAGGAGACCTATGCCTCCAGATAGACAATAACTCGGGGGCCCCTACCAACAAGGTTGCAGACAAGCTTCGATGATATGATAGCCGAGGAGGCTCCATACTTGGGAGCCGAGGAAAGACAAAAGGTCGTGGAGATCATAGTGGAGACTCTACAATTCGTAGATGGACCGTAGCTAGAAGCCGTGGATGAGCTAGAGTCAAGAATCACCAACCCTTCTTACCCCGATCAAAAAATTCAGATTGGGAAGCCTATCGCTGAGGAGCGAGCAGAAATCATCGAGCTACTCAAAGAAAGTAATGATGTCTTTGCATGGAGAGTAGAAGACATGAGGGGAATCAAGGAGGAGGTCGCTGTTCACAGACTGGAAGTCAACCCGACCATAAAGCCGAGACCCCAAAAGTTGAGAAGTTTTGCTCGCGACAAGGAAGAGGCTATCAAAGCAGAGGTACAAAAACTTTTGAGCGCAGGTATAATCAAGGAGGCCACTCATACAACGTGGTTGGCCAACGTGGTCATGGTGAAGAAATCAAATGGCAAATGGCGGATGTGTGTCGACTTCACTACTCTTAATCTAGCTTGCCCAAAGGACAGTTATCCCCTTCCAAGGATCGACAAGCTAGTTGATTCTATTGCTGGTCACTCCACCTCGCTTCTCGACGCTTACTCAGGCTACCACCAGATTAAGATGCACGAGGATGATATAGTCAAAACAGCGTTTCAAGCAGCTGGGGGCATCTACTGCTACAATATGATGCCATTTGGTTTGAAGAATGCAGGAGCGACATATCAGAGGATGGTGAACAAAGTCTTTGCCTCACAGATTGGTCGAAATATGGAGGCCTACGTTGACGACATGGTCATTAAAACTAAGGCCGGGAGTCACGTGGTCGACCTAAAGGAGACATTCGCCAATCTACGAGCAAACGACATGAAGCTCAACCCCAGTAAATGTGTGTTTGGAGTGGCAGCTGGCAAGTTCTTGGGATTCATGGTATCTCAAAGGGGCATAGAAGCTAATCCAGAGAAGATAAGGGCTTTAGTCGACATGAAGGCTCCCACCACTATCAAAGAGATGCAGCGACTTAATGGGAGGGTAGCAGCTCTTGGTCGCTTCATATCAAAGTCAGCAGAAAGGTCTCTCCCCTTCTTCAAAGCATTGAGGGGGACGAAAAGCTTTGAATGGACGACCGAATGTCATTCGTCGTTCCAACAATTGAAGGATTATCTTGCTACTCCACCTCTGCTCAAGCAGTCCGATGACCGGTGAGACTTTATTTGTGTATCTATCTCAGGAGACAAGTCGCTTGCAGCATTGATTAGAGAGGATGAAGGGCTTCGTAAGCTCGTGTACTATATCGCAAAGCTTTATCGATGTGGAAAGCAGTATTACAACGCCGAGAAAGTTGCTTATGCTCTAGTCGTAGCTTCAAGAAAGTTACGAGCTTACTTTCTCGGCTCATCCAATCGCGGTTCTTACCAATGCTCCCTTAAGAAAAATACCGCACAAGCCGGAGAGTTCGTGTCGACTACTCAATTGGTCAATTGCCCTCACCGAATTTGACATTGAGTATCGACCTCGAAAGGCGTTGAAAGCTCAAGCTCGCCGACTTCTTGGTCGAGCTTACGTTCACCAAGGAAGATGACGAGCAAATGAGCTCCAAAAGAAAAGGGCAAAGGGAAAGAGCCAGAGTCACAAGTCGACATCACTTTACCCGTCGATTGTTGGAAGGTCTATTCAGACGGGTCAGCAACCAAAAATGTCAGTGGAGCTGGAATTGTCTTGATCGAGCCAGAGTCTGGGACTGTTTACGAGGAATCGCTAAGGTTCAAATTTGACGCTTCCAACAACCAAGCTGAATATGAGGCCTTGATTGCAGCTATTGAGTACGCCAAGTGCTTCGGCGCAACTAAGATCATGGCTTATCGTGACTCACAATTGATAGTCAACCAGGTCGAGGTGAGTACGAAGTGCTTAGTTCTACTCTCATCAAATACCGCGACTGGTGAAGGAGCTAATAAAAGACTTAGAATTCTGGGAGATTCAAAGAATTGGAAGAGAAGATAACGAGCTAGCTGATCTCCTTTCGAAACTTGCTACTTCAGATGAGCCACATGACGAGCCCATCTCCTTCCTAGAAAATCCAGCTTACGAGAGGGTAAAAATTCAAAGGCATAGATGATCCCTCAAGAAATTGGACTCGTGGAGAAGTGTTGGATCGAGGAAATGAAAGCATACCTAGAAAATGGAGAGCCGCTGATGACGAGAAGAAGGCTCGAGCTATCAAAAAGAAAGCTCCAAGGTATGTCATTCAAGGAGGCGATCTGCTCAGAGATCTTATACTCGGCCGTTGCTAAAATGCATCCATCCCCAAGAGGTCGCCCTATTGATACACGAAGTGCATAGTGGAATTTGTGGTGGACACCGGGGCCGTGACTTTGCCGACAAATTAATCACGTTGGGATACTACCGGCCACACATGAGAACCGACACTCACAACTTTGTTCAAAGAATGTGATCAATGCCAAAGGTTTGCCAACCTTCCCCACGTGCCTACAACAGAGCGTGCACTCCCGTGATCGCAGCCTTGGCCATTTGATATGTGGGGCGTCGACCCGATTGGACCCTTCCCTCCCGCCCGAGGAAACCGCAAGTACGTGATAGTGGCCATAGACTACTTCACCAAATGGGTTGAGGCCAAACCATTAGCTCGTATCACGAGGAAAATGCTATCAATTTCATTCATGATTTTATTTGGTGTCGATTTGGTTTTCCTCGAGCCATAGTATCGTACAACGGACTGCAATTCTCCGTAGCTTTCAAGCGTAGAGATGAACAGAGTGGGAATCAAGCATCGGCAATCTTCTCGTCGCCTACCCTCAAGGAAATGGGCAAGTCAAGGCCAATAAACTTGTCCTATCATCACTCAAGACAGGACTCGTAGGTCGACGCAACAACCGGTTGGACGAACTTCCACTTGCTCTTCGGGGCGCTCGTACAACCACTGGGGCCTACGGGGAAACCCCTTGCACTTACGTATGGATCGAGGCTATGGCACCCGCCGAGCTCGCATTCCCATCGCTAGAGTGACTTTCTTCAATCAAGAGCAAAATGATACCAACAGATTGATCGACCCGGATCCGATCGACGAGAAGCGAGAAACACTTACCTCCGAATGGTTAACTACAAACAAATAACTAAGAGTTACCACGACAAGAGGGTTAAAGCAAGGTCATTCCGTGTTGGAGATTATGTGTTAAGAAAGATTGAAGCAACGGGTAGAAGGACCCAGCAGAACAAGCTATCTCCTAACTGGGAAGGTCCCTATGTGATCACTCGAGTCGTCAAAGAAGGAACCTACATGATAGCTCATCCCGGAGGTGACGAGTTGAAACATCCTTGGCATGCTACTCACCTCATCAAATACTACTTCTAGGTTCAATTTCAAAGTTCAAGTTTATGTTAAAGCTAGTTTCGAATTGATGTAAAGCATGATTCCCACTTCAATGAAAAGAGCAGTTTATTCGATCAAACATAGTGTTACATTAATATCAACAAGCTCGACTCTTAGTCAGCTTCGTTCCAACAAAGCTCGATTCTTAATCGCCTGACATTACTTAACAAGTCCGACTCTTAGTCGACTTTGTTCTAATGAGCTCGACTCTTAGTCAGCTCATCTTAACTCGACTCCTAGTCAGTTCATCTTAGCTCGATTCTAAATCAGCTTTGTTCATTTACCAAGTCCGACTCTTAGTCGACTTCGTTCCAACTAACTCGATTCTTAATCAGTTCAAAGGGTGAACAAGTTCGACTTATGGTCAATCTCGTTCACAAAAAAGTTAATCAAGTCTGAGGTCGACTACACCAACAAGATCAAGTCGCCTCTAGGCTCAAATTAACTCATTTATATTATCTACATCTAGCTCGACATACAATATGGAATGAAAAGCATACAACATTCTGGAAACAAAAGTCAGCTACGATAGAAATAAGTCTCCCAAAACGGGCTAAGACTTAAACAAAATTAATTTACAAAAATATTTTGCCTCCCAAAACCGGGCCAAGGCATTCGAATAATGTTAGATCAAACAAGGCAAAAATTGTTTGGAACTTGTTCATTACAATGCTGCTTGAAATAATTTAAGAGGCCAGGTCGGCATTGGTCTGATCGTCGGTGGTAACTTGATCTTCAATCATAGGATCTTGTTGCTGAGGGCTCAAGGGTTTACCCGACTCCGAATAGATTTGCTCATCTATCGTCTCCATGGCTTCAAAGATCGTCAAGCTCCGCCAAGACCACATCAAAATTTCTAGCAATTACAGGGGAGCTTCCCACTTCTCACAAAGGGTCTTCTTCATCTTCTTGAGCGATGAAGGCGCGATCATTTTCGAGATAGGGAACGAGCGAGTGGCCACCTCTAGCAGCCATATCATACCGGGATTCAAAACCAACGAGCTAACCGCTCGATGGTAACCGTCGCCGTTGGATCCACCTGCTGCTCGACGAGCCATATGCCTCTTCCCAACCTCGAGAAAATCCCGGGCCTTAGACACTATGGCATCGTAGTACTCATCCCCCGCTTTGAATTTTTCAACGGCGATTTCAGTGGCGTTCTTAGCAAAGAATGTCGCAGCAGCCTTCTCAAAGAAATTTCTTGAGATCTTCTTGCCATTTCCCACGTTCAAGCCGACGATCTTCTTGCAGTTTGACCATGAGATCGTCCTTGTCCTTCAAGAGTTGGGAAACTGTGACCAACTCCGTTTGGGTCTTCACCAGCTCCTTCCTCTCAGCCTTCTTTCTCCGCCTTAACCTCTTTAAGCTTGGACTCGTATGCTTCAAGGTCGGCTAGAGCTTTGGTCTTCACCGCCTCATTGGCTTCATAAGAGTTGTCCAAGTCATCAGACAGCCTCCTTCAGATCCGCAAGCTCTTTAGCCTTTTTGGAATAGTCCCGAAGGGCTTGTCTCTCCCTTTCAATTGAGGCCCTCCAAGAGCTTTTGGCCTCGCTTCGATCATGGTCGATTCTCGCATTCCAAAGAGAGCAAAGAAGTGTTAGCTCGAGACTTCAGTTGGTCGAGTAAAAGAATAAACGACTAAAATGAAAATGAAAGTAAAGAGTTACCTCGCAATGAGCAAGTCCAGCTCGAGCCGAGAACTCCTCAAAGGCCATACCCTTTTCAAAGAAATTGAGCTAACAAAGCTCACATCCAACGATCTCCTCACAATGACTTGACCCAAGTTCATAGTGGGATAAGAGCGGCTCAGCAGCTTAACTCCCTCGAGAGAAGGGACGTCGCTCAACCTCTCGCATCATCTCTACCACGATTCTTGATCAAGATGAGAGGAAGAGGGAGGAGGTGGAGGTGTTTGATTAGAAGAAACGGCCTTGCCCTTTCCGCACTCAGCCTTTTCCCCGGTATTCGTAGCTTGGTCATCGACCTCCCTAAGCAAAGATCGTCATCATCAATCTCTACCACCTTCACAGGCTAGATCCCGCTACCTCGGCTCCGTAAGTCTCCATGTTAACATCTTGAATTGGGTCGGAGCTCTGACTTACTCTAGTCGACTTGGAAGATGCTTCACCTCCATCGCAGCACACACAGACCGGGTACCACTTTGCAAAGTGGTCTTCCTCTTCTACCCCTTCCATTGGCACCACTCGATGTTCTCCTTCGACAAAGCCAGGCCGGTCCTCAAAGCGGCCTCTCTTTGCCTATGAGCACGAGCATTGGCCTTCCCATGGTCCTTCCTCGCTTTTTCTTATCGAAACCCCAACAATACGCACCATATTTGCTTCTTGCTCGGGAGTTAAAACTACACGACATAGAAGAAATCAAGTGTTAGCTCGGCAATTCAAAACAGCTTTTACGAGTAAACCATTGACGAGATAATTGATACAACTCAAGGCGCTTCTATGTACGAGCTAACTAAGTTCTACATACGAGCAAGTAATTTAATAAAGTTGCAATTCGTAATAGTTCTATGTACGAGCTAACTAAGTTCTACATACGAGCAAGCAACGGACGACCTAAGAGTTGCATACAAATACAAGATAACAATAGACGAGTAAAGGATTGCAGAGCAAGATCTTACCACCGGCATGCTCCCCGTTATCCTTGCGAATTTGCCGTCTTCTTGCATACTGCACGAATTCCCAAACCTCCCTGCAGAATGAGTAACCTGGGATATATTTGTCCTCTCAACACAGGACAAGGGGCTCTACCACCCCATCTCCAGTGCATCATCCCACTGGACGAAGTTATATTTGGTGGTGATCAGCTCTCCCAGCCTAATGGGTCTTCTCTTGACTAAGCGACACAAAGCCCTATACAAGTTAAGATGCCGTCGGCTCCCAATAGCTCCCCTCATCTATGGTTTCTGCTTTCATCATCAAGGGGGAACTCCCATCCTAATCTACTCTCTACCACTACAACATACGAGTTCCAAACCCACTATGCTTACTTGGGAGGTTGGTGAAGAGCTTGGGAGATTTAGGTTTAGAGGGGGTACCGATGCTCAAGTCCTCTCCACTATACTTTATGCCGAAAAACTCTTTGAACACTCTCATACTGTGGCTCGTATCCTAAAAATCTACACACCATGGCAAAACACACGAGGACCCTACAAGTATTAGCTCCAAGTTGAAGGGGAAGGGCATTTGCACATTCCAAATTCATTGATAAAAGGGTCAAGAGGGCAACCCGAGGCCAAGAACAAACCGACCATAAAAGAAAGCAACTTTGGTAGCATCCTTGGTGAAGGTCGAATTCGTACTTTTCATGAACTCCTTCGGGTATATATGGTTACTTGGTAATCCAACGGTCGACTTCGCAGAAATCCTTGATCATACCGTACCTAGAGGGCAAATTCTCGATTGCCACGCGATGGCCCCTGGGAACATAGCCCCTCTCATTCTTGCCTCGACACCACATTGGGCCCAAATGCGTTGACAATTCGAGGACCGTAAGACGTTGAGGCGCTTCCTTCTTCGAGTCGTCATATCTCGTACAAGCAAAAGAGGAAGCAGGGAGTCACCCTATGATCATGTTCGCCGACCTACCTAAGGACGACCTAGACTCCCCGGGAAACCTATCCTATTTCTAAGGAAGGAGGGCTTATGGACGTCCCTAACGTAAAACAGGTGATATGGTCAAGCGCTTCATGGAACAGATGAAAAGTGACAACATTTGAGTCGTCAATCACCACATTTTCAATTTCTCCTACAATGGGCTGCCCTATCTCGGTGTAATTCAATCCCCAACCGCTTAAAATGGAAGCGCACTCATCCAGTGGACATCACTCTCCACTCACCGTTCACATTCTTACATGCCCTACGATTAACAAAGTGCAATAACCATACCACGCTCCCCGGTTCGCAACTAAAGGTCCTAGCCATGGCGGAAAAGGAAAACAGTGCATAAATTAAAACCCTAAAGCAAAGGTATGAAAGAAATACCTTAATTAATTGCAGAACGTGGTTTCGTTGCTGGAGCAGAGAGCTGAATTTAAATCTTGCTGGGATCCCTTGATTGTCGCCGGAGAAGAAGAAGTTCTAGAGCAGTAAAAGTTCTAAACAAAGAAGGATTTCTCTATTTATATTTTCCTAAATTTGGAAGGGGAAAAGAAAATCAAAATTAATTTCCCAAAATTAAAGATTGAGACGGTTTTCGAGAAGGAGTTCCAAACGCCGTGGCCGCAATCATTACTAAAACCGGCGCTCCTTCATCTCCAACCGTCCGTCACCAACGATCAGGATGTTGCCACGTCATCATGGTCGACCTACTTCAAAGACTAGTATCGAGCTTCGAGTAAAGCAATTTTTGGCAAAGAAATCTTCTTAACTTCCAAGTCGACGAAGTCAACTCGAAAGTTGGGGGCCACTGAACATACCAAAAGTGTCGAATTGGGCCAAACGAGTAAAGCCCAATCACAGATAGCGTTGGCACCCACATTCTCAATGAAACTAATCCACCGAACAAGGCCCAAGGCCCATCTCACACATCGGGCCGGACTAAGCCCATGGTCCGACTTACAGTCCCGACCTAACTTAGTCCGACCTCATGATCCATGCTACTATTCGGGTACGAACCATGCTCTACTCCGACAATGTCGACCATTCCACGAGTGGCGACCTCGACCTAAATCAACAAGTGACGACCTGACACTTACCGGCTTATTTGGACAATTAATGCTCACAACTACATCCCTACAAATTAGGGACCGTTATAGACACGTGCCCATGACCAAGTAACCGCCGCTATAATCTCGGAGGACATGCTGCCTCCCCAAAAATACATCACTCTTGCCTATAAATACTTCATCACTACCAAACGGTGAAAGGTAACTGCCATTTTGTTATCAGAATTCATTATTCAATACATTTTGAGCTATAAACAACGGTAATCTTACTCTCACGCCCGAGCGTCTTCGCCGGAGACACATCCGGCTAGTCGTGGGTTCTGTTTTCAGGTCAAGGAGCCAGGTGATCAGTCCTGCCACGTGGAGGAAGACTGATAAGCACATTTCCTGCAGCATCAGTTACTATATATGTTAACTATTACTATTAATAGTATTAGTTAACTATAATAGTTACTATATATGTTAACTATTATTATAAATAGTACTCCTTCCGTCCCTAAAAGATTGTCATGTTGTACATTTTGTAATTATTAAGGAAGAGCTTCACCTTCTTGTACCTTAGTAGATTTGCACTAACATTCATGCCTGATTTTAGAAATGGGACATACTTTTTGGGACAAGTCAAAATGACAAATGAGACAATCTTTCAGGAACGGAGGGAGTATTAATTTACTATATAGGTTAAGTAATAGTATTATAGTTACAATATATGTTAACTATTACTATTAATAATATTAGTTAATCATAATAGTTAATATATATATATATATATATATATATATATATATATATATATATATATATATATATATATATATATATATATATATATATATATCAAAGTAGGTCGTTAATAATGTCAATGAGCATTTAGCTTAAAGACATACTTTTCTCGGGAAGGTTAAGGGTTGGAACCCCCTACATTGTATTTAAAATGTTTTAATTTGAAAAGAAATAGGCCGTTAGTTTTTTCATTCACTTTGTTAACGTCCATAAAAAATGTTGCACACTGACATAAATTATGACATAAAAAATAAATGACATAAAGTATGAACATCAAAAATAAAATAGCAAAAATTGCTACATTGTTAGTCACAATGTAATTTCTATTAAACTTATGTGTAACAAAGTTATTAAAATTGAACATAATTTTTCTAACTTTATAAATGTTAATGTTTTGATTCATTTATAATATACTTATATTATAAAAAATAAATCATGATATTAGCAAATTAGCTTTTCGGGCGGAGCACGGGTTACCTACTAGTTCAAGGAAAAACAAAAAAAAGAAAAATCCTGCGCCTCACGCGCCTATCTGGAGCGTGAGACGCACGCGCCTTGGCCCCCTCCAATGCGTTGCCGACACGTGTCAAATTAAAAAAAAAAGGTTTCAAACGGGATGAAAGTTTTCATCCCGTGAATTAATCCAATTACCTTTCATTCCCCCATTGCAAGGAAGGAGCTGGATGAAATGGATTTCATCTCCATTTCATCCAACCCACTGTGGGTAGTCTTATACCTGCATGTCTACTCCTAATTTATATTTACTTTGTCGTGTAGATTTTTCTTAGGGTATATTTGGATACCCAAATTTCATAACTTGAAATTGGAATTGGGGCCTCCAAAATCAATTTCATTGTTTGAGAACATAACTAAAATTTGAAATTGAAATCGTGTTGAAATTCTAAATCACTCAATTCCACAAAACTAATTCCATCTTAAATCCTTATAATTTAAATTCTAAATTTTGATCAATTAATAACAACTCACATTTTTTTACCACCACCACAACAACTTTCAACCACCACCATTTGTACCACCTCTCGCCGCCGCCAACACCTCTGGCAACCGCCACCACCGTCGCTGCCTCCGCCACCACTGCCGCTTCAGGTAATCACCGCCTCCAACTACCTCCGCCGGCTGCCACCTACCGCCGCCTTTAACCACCAACACTATATACTACTCCCTCCGTCCCAGCGAAAGAGTCGGTAAATTTGTCCGGCACGCAAAATAAGAAATGTGATGTAGGAAAGAGAAAAAGTTTAAATGTTGTGAGTATGAAAAATTAAATAGGAGAGAGAATGAGTGGGAGGTGATGTAAGAAAGATAATGTTGTGAGTGTAAAAGTAAAGTAGGAGAGAGAATGAGTGGAGAGAATAGTGATTTAAGATTTCCTTTTTGGGAAAGTGGCTTTTTAAATGGGACGCCCAAAAAGGAAATAAATGGCTCTTTCGCTGGGACGGAGGGAGTATTTATTTTAAAAAATATAATTTTTTTATACTTTTGTTGTTAGCAAGGTTTGAACCCTTGCTATTAATAATATCTAACAACCATATACCACTAGACTAAACTAGATACTTGACTTATTATTGAACTTTTATTTTAAGTATAATGTATAATTACAATTGAATTCCACACATTATTCAAACAATGAAAATGCTATGATTTTGAAAGCAAATTCTAAGTTATTTAAATTCTATAGAATTTGAATATTTATTGAATTTAAAATCAATGCATCCAAACGGACCCTTAGAAGAAATAGATTGGCAATGAGATTTGCTTTTGTTCGAAACTTCGTCTAATATTAAATGCTCCGTGCAGAGTTTATTTGTATTTAGCTGGTATTGAACTCGAATCATAAAATTGGTCATTGCCATGGATAGTTTCATTTGTGAAACCTTATGCAAACGTGCCCCGCCTTCTTTGGTATCTGTCATCAATCAACTATATTTATTCCATCATTTTTTTGCTTCTTTTTCCTGCGTTACTATGCTTAATAATGCGTGTTGTTGAAATGATCTGAATCGGCTGTTTTTGCACCTATCATTCTCATTTGATATCGTTCTGGTAATTACAGTTTGAATCTAATGAACTCATGAAGGTTTCTTCCACCGAGGAACGCACGTCCTTTAGTGAAAAGCTTGATGAGGTTTGGTCCTCTCTCAAACCCTGTGTATATGTGTATATACTTGTTAACATTTCTTTATACTTTCTATTGTCTTGGGGTACGGTGAGGAAATTGATTTTATGTTGTGCTTCATGTTTTCTTTTCATAAGAACATCATTTAACCTGCAAATGATTAAATTGCCCCTTTCTATTGTTATTAGTTTCTTTCTTTCTTTTCTCTCTTTTCAAAAATTTCCACCCGCCAGTCTTCTTCATTTTCTGGCCTATTTTGAATCTATCCCTACTTTGACCAATCACCCTTCACTCCTTTCTTAGGTGGCGGATCCATAGTCGGTGGGGGGCCAAAAAAAAAATTCACCCCCCGACAATATTCAAGTTAATCGCTTTTATTTTTGTTTTAAAATATTCAATGTATAAAAAATGACATAACAAATGAAAGATATTAATATATCAATTATTTGGAACTTATGTGCCCTTCTATAATACTAGGCTCCAAGAATAAGAATAATAGCACGAAAATATTAAATACTTTTTCCGTATCAAAATGAATATGCAAAGAATTTCAAATTTTTTGACATTCATTTCGGGATGGAGGTAGTTTCTTTTATCGCAAATATGATTTTTTTAAAATAAATATGAAAATTGTCTATAATTTTTATTAGTTGAAATGAAAAAAAAAAGATGAAAAAATAGAATTTAATTCAATTTTAATATTTTCATCTTAGTGATAAAGAAATTACATTATAATGTACATTTTTAAGGGCAAATTACAAAATATGGGACATATGATCCAAGTTAATTGTGATCATATTATGAGGTAAAAATGTTTCATACTTTTCTATTGTTTGAAAAGAATGTCTTACCCTTGCAGGATATTTGTCGAGCTTTATCAAGTTGCACAAAAAAATCGAACTAAATTGTTGCTCTTACAGAGGGCGTCAAATTGTCGTACTAGCAGTTGGATTGGATTTAATGATTTTTTTTTAATTTTTTAATTTTTGCAGCTTATACATTTTGGTATCAAAAAATTTAGATGAGTGATATTTTTTCTGAGAATTGCTTCACATTGATTTGTAGTGATTGAATCATTAGAATGTGTTATTATTTTCATTATATAATGAAATATGAAAACAATTTGGGGGAATACAATATTGATTTTTCTGAAGTGCTGTTAGGTACATAACAATGCTGCAAGCTTCTCTGTTTTGTTTTTTTCCGTAGTATTCGTTTTTGGACTCACCTTTAGAGGGAGTCAAAATTCTAGCTTGCTTGGCATTCTTTAACTTTCTTCTTTAATAATTTGTCAATACATTTTATATTTTTTTCTAAAAAAATTGATATTAACTTTTATAGCTATAGTAACTTTTTTAATTTAGTTCCTGAACGGAATAATCTGTGATGGGCCGAGCCCAACGTGTACTACGAGCCTGGGGGCCCAATAGGCCCACCCTAGGACCCAACTATGAAGTATCAGATCAGAGCCTTGGGTCATGGCCCGTCCGACCCTGGTTGGCAATCGTCGTCATTGAACGACCAAGCCCATCCAAGCGACGAGCCATCGTATCAATAAGGAAGGGTTTGACTTATAACTCGTCGACACTCCAAGAAGAGATCGTCGACAGAGGTAGGTCCATCTAACGACGAGTCTTCCCTCATCGCGGACCAGCCCTCGTCCAAGAGAGAGCGTCGTCACTGAACGACCAACACTCTCTCGTCGAGTCACCTCTCAAGGAGACGACCCAAGTGGACGTATGCCTCCAGTCGTCTCCTCTATTAAGCTTCCTCCGCAAGCTTGGTTAATTAGCTAATTTGGGATAATGTCGATCACGCTAAGGTGCCTTGATATATGTGCAATCACGCATTCGGTGATAACTACAAAAGGTACAGAGGTTGACTTTCCTTATAAGGCAAGCCGCTTATCGATGTCGAAGGCTGCAAAGTGTCCTTACATAGACGGACCAATCCCGCCGTGACACGCGTACACCTAGAAGCGCAGTAGCCGATCTAACTGGGCTGGAGACCATCCAATCCAACGGCTCTGGTGAAAACCCTAATACCACCTTTCCTACTATAAATAAGAGAGTAATAGCGTGGAATAAGGTAATGCCTTACTGCATATTTCCATACTCACACACTCCAAAGATTTCGCACCATATTTCCGCACCATAATCTTACTCTCACGCCGGAGGGGCTTGCCGGGAAGACCCCTACGCAGCTTTCACCCTTTATTTCTTGTCTTTGTGCAGATCCGGAGCTAGCTCAATCATTTCTTGGACACAAGAACCGAGCTTTGCACGCTTTCTGCGCGATCGATTGGTTCCATTGCGGAAACGTGTTAGTGATCTTCGCCTACGTAAATACAAATGAGCAGCTTTGGAAAAATGGTGTCCGATGGTCATACAAACAAGAAATCAACCGGAGATGAGGGCGTACCACCTCGGCAAGAGAATCCTAGGCCACCCTCACCACCTAGGAACCCTAACTTAAGTGGTTACCATGTCACGAGGGATGGTTGATGGTACAGTCTTCAAGCAACAAGAAGAAGAGAAAAGGGGCTGCTGGCGAGCGCCAGAGGAGACCTCCACTAGAAAGGAGGCTCGAGACGGCCGCGAGGTATACGGGAGGTCCCTCTAACCCTAATCTCGACAGAGCGGCTTTCCTCGTCGAGAGAGCTAACGCCCTCGAGAGTTCTTGCAAATCCGGGACGAGCTAATCCATATGGCCGCTCCTCAAGCTCCCTGTGCATCCCATCAAACAATCTCGTCGGGAAGGAGGAGAAGGAACCGAGAGAGAGAATCTTGGTCGTCGTGGAAGGGACCGCCGCCGGAAACGAGCAAGTTGTGCCCCGGCTTGACCTAAGGAGCACATCAATGAAAGGCGGAGCCAAGGAGCCCGATCACGGCTAGCCGACGAGCCGAGGTAGCCGAGCCTCACGGGGAGCTCGTCGTCGAAAATCTTGAAGCTATCGGGAATCAAGTCGTCCGGGTCGTCTACGAGACTCCGTCATTAAGAAATGAACGGGCGCCGAGCCAGAGAGAAAGAACTCGATCTCCACGTCATGAACGAGAGGCTTCCAGATCTTATAGGTCGTCTCCACCTCCCAGCCATAGGGAACGATCCATCTCACGACGGCCTGCCCCCACCGAGAGGCAACGGTCTAATACCGTTACCCGGGGCCCCGTCAAGATAGGATCCCCACACCTGGCCCTAAGCAGAGAGGTAGACATGAGAGAATTTTTGAGGTTGAAACGTCAAGTGGAAGAGTTGAGGAACAAGAGGAACAAAGTGGACGCCGACGACTCGATGACGACGGCGCACTACGAATCCCTTGCTCCTCGGATGTTGGAAACTGGACCCCCGGAACCAGGCTTTAAACTACCTGACCTTAAGCAATACGACGGCTCTACTAGCGCCATGGACCACATACTACACCTTGAGGCACGGATGTACGTGGTGGCAAAGCTTCAGGCCACGACGACGCCATGTGCAAGGCTCTCACAAGCACGTTGGTCGACTCTGCTTTGAGGTGGTTTAGAGGCCTACCAAAGGGGAGTATTGAATCTTGGAAACAGATGAGGAAGAAGTTTTTAGAAAGGTTTGCTACGGCGGGAGAGCGTCGTAAGACAGTCAACGACCTCAGCAACATATCCCAAGGAACTACCGAAAGCTCAATGAACTACTTCAAGAGGTTTAAGAAATTGGTAGATCAAATTGATGAGGATCTAACCGATAGGGAAATAATAAATTGCTTCAGACATGGCGTTCTTTCCTCTACCCTGGACTACGAGCTCCAAGTCCACCCGGCCAAGTCTCGCAAAGACCTCTATGCCAAGGCGTACGCCGTCGTCGAGGCCGAAGAAAGAAAGTTACAAAGAGAGGGAAAGTCTGTGGACGAGGCTGAGGCGACGAAGTCCAAAAAGGATAAGGGCGGAGAAAAAGGAAAGAACAAAGCGAAAGCGGAAAAAGTTCTGGAGTCGTACACTCCACTCACCGTTTCCAGAGCAGAAATTTTGAGCAACGTTGATTTCGGCCCGGCACCGAAGATGAACCCTAACGGGAAGGGAAAGAAGAACATGAACAAGTATTGTGAATACCACAGGGACAAGGGGCACGACACCGAGGAATGTTTTAGTTTGAAAAAGATCATTCAAAGATGGATAGACGCCGGGCGACTGGAGGAATATATAAGGAAGGACCATCAGGCGGGCCACAACCGGACTACTAACGACGACGCGCCCCAGAGGAACCCAAGAATGGTCCTGGTGATCTCTGAGGAGACGAGCAAGAACCAGATTAAGAGCGCCATCTACCATTTAAAGAAGGCCCCGCACGTCCCCCAGAAAGCAGAAATTCCAAACGACGTCATAAGTTTCTTTCCCTACGAGCTTCCAGCCAACCCGTTAGCTCGTCAACAAACCTTAGTCATACCTGGTTTCATTGATAATTGTGAGTCACGGAGAATCTTGATTGATACGGGAGCAGCCAAGGATATCTTATTTTACAATGTCTACCAACGAATGGGTCTACCTGACAGTCGCCTAAGTCCATACTTAGGTCGTCTAGAGGGATTCACCAATCATCGGGTAGATGCGAAAGGCCAAATTAGCCTCTCAGTTGATATCGGAGAACACCCCTTGAGAACAATCAAGACCGTAACCTTCATAGTGATTGACGTCGTCAGCGATTATCATGCCATCCTTGGCCAGCCGGGTCAGTCCACTTTGGGGATCGTCGCCTCAGTTCCCCATCAACGAGTTAAATTTCCTTCACGTGCCGGAGTCGGATGTGTGTTGGGGACGGCCCCAGAATTCCTAGAGCACGTGCTAAAGGCGAAACGGACTATCGAAATAGACGACCCAAATCACAATGTGAAGCTCTCAAAATCCATCAAAGAAACGACGACCTCGTACGCCAATGTCTCAACGATCAAGTGCGTCGAAGATCCAGAAATTTTTGACGAAGTATTCTTGAACGACAAAGCTGCAGAAACACAACCTTTGGCCGCCCAAGAATCGGGGGCCGACACAGACAAGGCGATTGACGACGAGGTTCCTGGATCCGACACCTAAGCGAGAAGGAAAATTAAGGAGATCGTCATTGAGTCCATGGATTTTAGGGACGACGCCCCCGAGATGAAGCCAGCAGACGAGCTACTCGAACTAGTCATCCACCCGGATTATCCCGAGCAGAAAATAAAACTGGGGTCTCAGTTGTGCACTGAGGAGAGGGAAGAGATAATCTCCCTACTCAAACAAAACCTCGACGTTTTCGCTTGGAGAGTAGAAGATATGAAAGGCATTAGAGAAGACGTGGCAGTTCACAGGCTTGGGGTGAATCCTACTATGAAATTCAAGGAGCGAAGTGTCGTGTTTTTCAGCGAAAGGAGATTGCCATAAAGCAAGAGATTGAGAAATTGCTAAGTCTTGGAATCATCATGAACGCTGGGTTCACAACCTGGTTAGCCAATGTGGTTCTTGTGAAGAAACCTAATGGGAAGTGGAGATTGTGTGTTGACTTTACTGATCTGAACATGGCGTGTCCCAAGGACAGTTATCCCTTGCCAAGAATCGACAAGCTCGTCGATTCTGTAGCCGGCCATACTACTCTGAGCTTTCTTGATGCCTACTCAGGCTATCACCAAATCAAGATGGTGAGGAAGACATTCAGCTGCTTTTCAGGCGGCGGGGGGAACTTACGTTTACACGAAGATGCCTTTTGGGCTTAAAAACGCCGGTGCCACTTACCAAAGGATGATAAATAAGGTGTTCAAAGACCGGATCGGCGACAACGGAGGCATACGTTGATGATATGGTCGTCAAATCAAAAGAGGAAGCACGTCGACGACCTAGAACAAACATTCACCAACCTACGAGCCAATGACATGGTCCTCAACCCGGCCAAATGCGTGAGTTCTTTGCGGGCAAGTTCCTAGGATTTATGCTATCTCAGCGGGGGATCGAAGCCAATCCTGAGAAAATCAAAGCTTTGATGGATATGGCCGAACCTACGAGCATCAAGGAGGTCCAACGCCTAAATGGACGAGTAGCGGCCTTAGGTCGTTTTATTGCCAAGTCTGCTGAGAGATCACTCCCGTTTTTTAAAGCCCTCCGAGGTGCAAAGGACTTCCAATGGACGGACGAGTGTTCCCAGTCGTTCAAACAGTTGAAAGAATATCTTGGCTCCCCACCACTCCTCCAAAGCCCCGTAGCAGGGGAAGACTCCGTATGTTTATCTCTCGGCGAGTGATAAGGCTGTCGCCGCCGTATTGGTAAGGGAGGAGGGAGGAACACAGAGGCCGGTTTATTACGTCAGCAAAGCCTTGTCAGATGTGGAAACCCGTTACTTTAACGCGGAAAAGATCGCTTACGCTCTCGTCATTACAGCACGAAAGCTACGAGCATACTTCTCCGCTCATCCCATCGTCGTATATACAAATGCCCCACTGCGCAAAATCTTGCACCGTCCTGAAAGCTCTGGTCGTCTTCTCAACTGGAGTATTGAGCCCCGAGTTCGATATCGAGTATAGGACGAGGAAGACCCCGCAAGCTCAATCATTGCGTACTTCCTGGTGGAAACGTCATTCACCATCGACGACGATCAAAAGAGGTCGCAAACAATGAGCAAGGGGAAGCGAGGTCGCCGAATGCCAGTTGAGTTAGCTTTGCCCGTAGATGCTGGAAAATCTATTCGTACGGGTCGCAACCAAGAACCCGAGCTGAGCGAGGATCGTTCTTGTTGAGCCGAGAAGCGGGACAGTTTTTGAAGAAGTTTTGAGGTTCAGGTTTCGAGCATCAAACAACCAGGCCGAGTACGAGGCACTCGTAGCAGCTATTGAATATGCAAAGTGTTTTGGAGCTACAAAAATTGCAGCTTATTGTGATTCTCAATTGATCGTGAACAGTGAGAGGAGATTATCAAGCTCGTCGATTCCACCTACTTGAAGTATCACTGTTGGTCGGAGAATTGATACAAGGTTTAGAATTTTGGGCCATACAGAGAATCGCTCGAGAAAACAACGAGCACGCCGACCTACTTTCAAAGCTAGCTACGGACCAACTCCCTGAGGACGAACATGGCCATCACTTAGCCTATTTAGAACAGCCAGCTTATGAACGGGTGAAGGTCCACTGCATCGGAGACGGCCCAAAATGTTGGATCGACGAACTAAAGGCATTCATTGAACGAGAGGAGTTGCCAACGGACGAGGTCTCGGCAAGACGAGTAAAGAGGAAGTCGGCCAGATTTACGATCGTCGAAGGAGAGCTCTACAGGCGATCCATTACCCGGCCATTACTGAAGTGCGTACATCCAGACAAGGTCGTTCAGTTGCTGTTCGAAGTGCATCAAGGAGAATGTGGAGGCCATCCTGGGGCCCGCACACTAGCTGATAAAATCATAACCATGGGATACTACTGGCCCCACCTTCGTGAAGACGCTAAACAGTTTGTGAAAAAGTGTGACACTTGCCAACGTTTCGCCGACCTTCCCAAGCTGCCTACAACTGAGCAAACCCCTGTCTTGGCTGCCTGGCCGTTTGATATGTGGGGTGTTGATTTGATCGGGCCTTTTCCGCCGGCCAAGGGAGGAGTCAAATATGTGATCGTAGCGGTTGATTACTTTTCAAAGTGGGTAGAGGCCAAGGCCTTGAACAAGATTACAGAAAACAACGCCCTAAGCTTCATTCATGACTCAATATGGTGTCGCTTCGGAATCCCAAGGGTGATCGTTTCAGACAACGGCCTACAGTTCTCAAGAAAATTCGAACAGGAATTGAACAGGATGGGCGTCAAACACTCCAAGTCGTCCGTCGCCTACCCCCAAGGCAACGGGCAAGCTGAAGCAGCCAATAAACTCGTCTTATCCGCCTTGTGCAAAAATCTGGAAGGAAGAGATACAAGATGGTTGGACGGACTACCCTCAGCTCTGGGCATCCCGCACAACCACCCTGGGCCTACGGGGGAAACCCCATTTGCCTTGGCTTATGGCTCAGAAGCCATGGCTCCCGCCGAACTCCAGCTGCCGACGGACCGAGTTGCTTTGTACGAGGTAGAAAAGAACATCCACAACCGACAAGTCGACCTGGACCTCGTAGACGAACGGAGATTGGATGCCCAATTGAGGATGGAGAACTACAAAAAGAAAACCAAGGCTTATCACGACAAGAAGGTGAAGAGAAGGTTCTTTAAGGTCGGTGACCATGTACTAAGAAAGATTGAAGCAACGGGACTCAAAGCCCGTCAAAACAAACTCTCCCCCAATTGGGAAGGACCATACATTGTCACAAGTGTGGTCAGAGAGGGAACCTATCGCCTTGCAAAGCCGAACGGTGAAAGTCTCAAACATCCATGGCACGCCAACCACCTAATGAAATACTACTTTTGAGGTCGTCGACAACATCCAGCGCCCTTAGGGCGCCTACCTTGTGTTTCCTTATGTAATTTTGTGAAATTTGAAGTTTTTGGGAAATTGTAAGGGATACCTATAAATCCCGGTAGCTCGTTGTTTACTAGAAAGTTATTTATGAAAAATCGTCGCTTTGTTGATTTTCTACGACACAAATTCTAGAACTTTAACCAAGTATAAAGGTTAGACGAAGCCAGACTTCGTCGAACGCATCTTAAAGGTTAGACGTAGCCAGACTTCGTCGATCGCTATAACGGTATAGATGACTCGTCTATAGAACTTTGTCTACGAACAAAAATCTATTGACCTTCATACTATTCCTACGAGCCATTGAGAAGTTGAGAAAATACAAGTTTGAACAAAGGTCGACCATATTAGGACGAATCAAGTTCAGGTCATAAAACGACGACCACTCACACTTGTCCTCAAACTTACTCGTCCAATAAGTTATCACATGCTATCTATGTTAGCACAGATTAACAAACAGAAAACAAAGGCATTAAATAACTTAAACATGAAACAAACATTGTACGACCCCTCTACAACAACGAGGAAACAAAGGTCAAGCTACATTACAAAATTAAAAATTGTCTTGAGATAATTGTTTGGAACCACCACCAAAAAATCAACATTGTTTGAGACATTACAAACGATCTCCTAAAAATCAAATGATTAATGGGGTCAACACCAACATTGGACGGAGCCGCATCGTGTCAGGGCATCCTCGACGAAATGCTTGAAATAGGCGTCGAAATTTTGGGATCAACTACGGAACCGGCCACTCGTCCCTCCCAGCCTTCTCGTCGTCTTCTCTTATAATGAGTACGTCGTTGTCATTGAAGGGAACAGACGGATGAACTAGACGAGCTTCTTCGTCATAAGGCAATTCAGTGCAAAGGTCGGCCCGGCTTCCTCGTAGACAAAGACCCTTAGCTTCCGGATCGGCAAGGATCCTCAGGGCTAAATGTTTGGCTCCGTCTTGGATGAAGCACCGGCCTTATCGGCCGACGATTTGGGGGAGAATTCACCACCTCTTTTGAATTGTTCCACGACATCCAACTTTGCCTCGGCCAAAGCCGCTTGATTATCTGCCCTCATCGATTCAATTTGACTCCGAGAGCACTCGTAGTCAGTTGTCAGTTTAATCACTTTACCCTCTGCAGCTCGAAGGGCGATCGTTAAAATCTTGCCATCTTCTACGAGCTTGGCCTTCTCGGCTTTCGCCGCCTCCACCTCCTTGAAATCCCATTCTTTTGAGCCATCAACGACTCATGGCGACGGTGAGTGGGCGATGTTTTCTTCGGCTTCCTTCAACTTCTTCTCGGCCTCTTCCTTGGCTCCGACGGACAAAATCAGCTGCTCATTTTCCTTCATCTCAGCGTCGTAGCAAGCCTTGAAGTCCGCCGTCATTGCCTCCATCATCGACGTCATCTGCAGCCAAAGGATTATCATTTTCCCAAGTATAAAATGACGAAGTAAATAAAAAAAATAAAATAAAAAAAAAAAAAAAAAAAATAGGCAACTAAATTACCTCCGTCTGCATTAGCCCGAAGCGAGCGTGATAGGTCGTCGGACTCATCTTGGCCTTCCTCATTTGGCCTACAAGATCAGCATCCTTACCCCTCTTGGTCAAGGTCGTCCCCAGAAGAAGAGCAGGACCACTTCTTGCCAAGCAAGGAACCCCAGTTATCTGAGGAACCTTACCAAACTTGGTGGCCATGGCCAGGGCCTTTTCTCTGGTAAGCACTTCAGAAGACGAACCAGGAGCTTCAGTTTGAGGAGTTGATAGGTTGGAGGGACTCTTGGGGTCGTTGTCAGCTCTACCCCTTTTGCCTTTCTCTCTCCCAGAGCCATGAGAGTGACTTTTTCTCTTCCTGGAGACGTGGCTCCCTCCTTCGACGGCCTCATGGTTGGAATCAGAACTTCCTACGTCCTCAGGGTTAACGTGCTCACCCTCGACGACGATCACTTGATCCTCGCGATTGGCAAGTAAAGACTTCGATTCCACTCCAACCTCTATCTCCAGCCCGTCGACCACAGATTGACGACCTCTAGTGTTTAGGCCTCCAGCGGCGACTTCTTTTTCAATCAGTGGAATGGCACCTGCAGGTTGATCCTTAGGAAGCTCGTCATTCCTCTTTGCCTGATTGTCCTGCCGGCCGCAGATGGCATTGGACGTCGCCCTATCTTTCCTGGCCTTGGTTCGCACGGCGGGTCTGATTGCTTCACTCATGTTCGCAACCTTCTTCTCAATGAGCTGGATATCCTTTTCAGAGAGAACTGCCAAGTAAAAAATGAAAAAAGTTCAGTCATACACGACGAGACATATAGGCATATTATCAAAATAAATAGGCGAGTGGTGAGAACCCAACCCCGACATCTCAAGGTTTTCACACGCTCTTACGGATGGTCAAGGCGGGCCTCAGCAAGTAGCTAATACCGGTTGTCATCCCACTGTAAGTCGTCGTGAACGACCCAAACTGGATAACGGGGGTCTAGGTCTATCTTTACTAAGGGATCAGGGCCCTTCGACGGCTTACTCATAATGCCGGCCCGTATATACCTCCAGTGAGAAGCCTCGATGTTCTCAAACGCCACCCATCCATGACTCAACAGATCGTCGATCTTTCCTTTCGGCCTAAATCGGCCCACGGAGCTTGAAATACACGGTCGTCGGTAACCAAATCACGATTCTCGAGGCCATGGAAATTGCCATCCTAACCGGCTCTCCACCAAGATCATGTGGCTGTCCCAGCCGTACACTTTATTCTGGGTATCTAGAAACAAACCCTGGACGTTCCGGATGCACGACACACTTACGACGGACTTCCCATTCTTCATAGATCGTTTGGTCCGATAAGATCGACTTTAATACCGCTTGTTACATGGCTCGTAGCCAAGGAATCTGCAAACGACGATGAAGCATGATAGAACCCTAACCGTGTTGCCGCTCAACTCCATCTGCACGCAACGCAGAATCTTCAAGAAACTCGTTGATAAAGGGATCTAAGGGCAACCTCAACCCAAGCTCGGCGCTTATAGAAGAAAGCAACTTTCTTCTTGCTGGTGAGAAGAGTTTGTCTACGAGGCTCATAGTCCCTCTGGCTAAGATACTCCAGCTTGTAGTTGTTGGCATGCACTCTGAACGAGCTTCGAAGGGAATCTATGAACGGCTTGGCTACGTCTCCCTTTGTCGCAGCCCTGATCTTGGTGATTGCCCAATCCCCGAGGGCACCACCCCCGAAGTCTCGTTCATTGCTTCCTACTCGTACACCCGTGTGGAAGGCGTCGACAATTCTAGTATTTCCTGCACTCGTACTGGCTTCGTTTACTTCTCGAACCGGTTGATTGGGGCGTCCGTCGTGATCCATGTCTACAAAACAAGGAAAGACAGAAGGGGAATCAGCCCTAACATTTTCAGACGACGACCTATCTACTGGCAATCTAGATTCCCCTACAACCAAGTTCCTAGATGAATCACGACGGGACAAGGAATAGTTGGTTCGTATATGATTTGGGAGGTCGTTCATCGATCTAAAAGGCGTTACCCTTGGGTCACCTTCCTCAAAATTCCCAAGAGCCTCACCAACTGGAAACCCTAGAGGTTCATTTTCAAAATCAAACTTTGTCAGAATGGATGAACACTCAACCAGTGGAATTTCTCTCCAAACACCCCTGGCACACTTGTATACCCGTTGATTCAACCCAAAACCAAATTTGACACCCCTCTCGAAGCTCACCGTTCTGGGTCCCATTGAGCAAAACCCCAAGCAAAAACCCAGGAAATGAAGAATGACGAAGAAAATTACCTGTTTCTGGGTTCGAGGATGGGTTTTCCGATGAATCCGCCGGTGGAAGATCAAAGAAGTTTCTGATCCAAGCTGCAGGATTGTCCAACGGTGGTGAAGCGAGCAACCGGTGTTCTTAGGGAAAAGTTCGCACGGTTGTCGGAGTTCTTCCTTGCCAGTTGCCGGAAATTGCTCTTGCTCTTTGCTCTCAATGCTCAAGTTCGCGAAAAGTTTGAAATGGAGGAGGGAGGAGTTTTTTATATTTGGGGAAGACGAAGGGTTTATGCCTAGGAAACCCAAACGGCGAAATGATGGGCATTAAATACCCTCTGCAACTTCCGAGGAGAATGTCCCATCGCGGGACGCGTGTCAATTAATGGAGGGATCTCAGCCGCCCACGTCATCACCACTGACATCATCATAATTCAAAATTCAAATTGACGGTCGTACGGATACCTTGGAGGGAAAACGACAACTCCTGGCCCGTCGAGACGACCATGAGTTGGGGGCCACTGAACGGAATAATCTGTGATGGGCCGAGCCCAATGTGTACTACGAGCACAGGGGCCCAATAGGCCCACCCTAGGACCCAACTATGAAGTATCGGATCGAGCCTTGGGTCATGGCCCGTCCGACCCTGGTTGGCAATCGTCGTCATTGAACGACCAAGCCCATCCAAGCGACGAGCCATCGTATCAATAAGGAAGGGTTTGACTTATAACTCGTCGACACTCCAAGAAGAGATCGTCGACAGAGGTAGGTCCATCTAACGACGAGTCTTCCCTCATCGCGGACCAGCCCTCGTCCAAGAGAGAGCGTCGTCACTGAACGACCAACACTCTCTCGTCGAGTCACCTCTCAAGGAGACGACCCAAGTGGACGTACAGCTCCAGGTCGTCTCCTCTATTAAGCTTCCTCCGCAAGCTTGGTTAATTAGCTAATTTGGGATAATGTCAGACTGCTACAGTGCCTTGATATATGTGCAATCACGCATTCAGTGATAACTACAAAAGGTACAGAGGTTGACTTTCCCTTATAAGGCAAGCTGCTTATCGATGTCAGAAGCTGCAGTGTCCTTACATAGACGGACCAATCCCAGCGTGACACGTGTACACCTAGAAGGCAGAGCTGATCTAACGGTTGGAGACCATCCAATCCAACGGCTCTGGTGAAAACCCTAATACCACCTTTCCTACTATAAATAAGAGAGTAATAGCGTGGAATAAGGTAATGCCTTACTGCATATTTCCATACTCACACACTCTGCAGTATTTGCACCATATTTCCAGACCATAATCTTACTCTCACGCCGGAGGGGCTTGCCGGAAGACCCCCGGCGCAGTTTCACCCTTTATTTCTTGTGCTGTGCAGATCCGGAGCTAGCTCAATCATTTGCTGGACACAAGAACTGAGCTTTGCACGCTTTCCTGCGCGATCAGTTCCTATTATCAAAGTATTTTGGTCATGCATTTAGCGTACGAATGTTACACTAGTCTCAAAAATAATGAAATTTTATTTTTGAGACATCAATGGAAGTTTTGAACTCCCTCTCATTAAATTTCCAAGGACCGTTCAACCTAAATATGAAAGAATGGACGAATTTTAGACCTTATTATTTAGTTATTTGGGCAGAAATTGGCCCATGATGGTTTTTAGGTTTAGGGTCCGCTTCCGAGTCTAAAAAAGAGGAGAAAAGAAAGGAAGTGGAAGGAAGTCTAATTTATTTTCCTCCTGGCACTTGCTCCTGAGTTTATTCAGGAAGGAAGTGGAAGGAAAATGTTTAAATTTTTTTAAAATTTTCCCTCCTAGGCAATCCTTCCAAATGTGGAAGGAATTGGAAGGAAAGAAAATTTTACTTAATAAATTTTTTGATAAACCTATTTTATCCCTCAAATATATTTCTCTTCATCTTTCATTAAAGCTACACAAATGTAATTTAAAGCTTTTTCCTTCCATCACTGCTTCCTCGAATTTATTTAGGAAGGAAGTAATCAAATTCCTTTCTCTTCTTTTCTTTTCTTTTCTTTTCTCTTCTCTCCTCTCCTCTTCCTTTCCTTTCTCTCTTTAATAAACTCGGGAGCGGACGGTTAGGGTTTGGGGCCCGGCCTTTGGTTTCGATTCCGAAACGTGAGTGCGTGTATAAAAAGCCAGAGCTAGGGTTTCAATCTCTTATATTGCCATTTTAAAGAGCCTGGCGCGCCTCTGCTATGCCGCTAGGTTCCGTTGCCGGCATACACTGAAGTTCAGTCCTTTCTTCGTCTCCGCTGACTGAATCTCTTCCGATTCATTTCTGCTCGAAGAAGAAAGGTCTCACATTATTCATTTTAATTCTTTTGATTTTCGAATTGATAGTAAATCATAGTCATTTGGAAAGAGAAATGGCCGATCCAATGGGATCTCGCGTTGAAATTATAATGTGTGGGATCTCAATTTCACCCGGCCTATAATAATTGATTATGGACAGCTTCAAGGAATTTTCACGTTTTTTTTTAATCTCTCGTGACTTAATTCAGGGTTCTGTCCTATATCTACATTCATTTCCACCAATTGATTCCTCTCTCCTAATACTGTTTCTCAAATTTTTAGTCTTTTTGGATTTCTGTTATGAAATTTCGATTTTTTATTTCAGCAAGTAAGATTTAAAAACTTAATCTTGTTTCTTTGTTGTTTCAAAGTTGGCTAGTTTGTCCTATGAAATTCTCTTTTGAGATCTTTGAAGGTTGAATTACTAAAAAATAACGTCTAAACGTGTGTTCATGTAGATTCGTTTGTATTGATTTTGTTTTATCAGTTTTTCTAACCTGTGCCCTTAAGGGCATAGGATACTATTTAATATGGTAGTGAATATACATAATTATAGAATTTTTAGTAGCATGTTCAGTTTTTTTTTTTCAGATAGAATTACTATAATTACGTCGATTCACTGACATGATTAAGTTTTATCCTATATCCTAATGGCACCAGTTATAAAAATCGTTTATGTAATAGTGCCATTATTTTCTAAATAAACCCAACTTTTCAATATTGCAGCATAGCAATTGTTGGTTTGATTATGAAGTACTCCCTCCGTCCCGGACCTACATGCCTAGTTTGACTTTTCACATAAATTAAGGAGAGGGTATTATATTGAAAGTGTTGTGAGTTTGAAATAAAATAGGAGAGAGAATGAGTGGAGGAAATAGTAAATTATAATGGTGTTGTGAGTATTAAAATAATGTAGGAGAGAAAATGAGTAGAGGGAATAGTAAAGATTCCTTTTCATTTTAGGAAATGTGCACATAGGTTTGAGACGCCCAAAATGGAAAGTGTGCATGTAGGTATGGGACGGAGGGAGTATTTCTTTATGCTATGGTTTATATGTAAGTTGTTATTGGAGTGTTACTGTAGTTGTTTCCTGCAGAGTTAAGGATTTATATGACAATGGCCCAGAGGAAAATGGGATCAAATTAAACATCTCTTGCCAATACAAAGCCAGGAACCTCCCATTTGCTGTTAGATTTAATATTAAGAAAGTTGTACAATTCTGAGGTTATTTAAACCTTGAAACTAAGTCAGCTTCCTCCATCATGAGAATTATTTCATATCTGCTTTCTTTGATCTCTTTGCACCTGGATGACTGGATTGCTGTAATGGTATGATGCCTCCTGTAAACCCAAGGAGGGGTGTTTTCAGCTGCAGGACTGAATGAATAACCACAAGTTTCTTGGAGCTGATCTAACATGAAGACCTTGCTGTTCAAGGTTGGAACTTCAATCCATTGAACGCAATCTTGTACAGACACGCCACCTTAGCATTCCTGTATTTTTCGCTTTCATTTAATATGTTTCCGGCTTGTGTTGCAATGTAAGTTTATGTTCATCCACATATTGAGTTTTTAATTAAACTCTCACTCGTGATTGTGATTTTGTACTATCAATATATTATTTGCAAGAATGTACTTCTGATTTATTGAATATTTTCTTGTTACAAATAGTCTGTGCAAGAAATGATCGAAACATGATAAGATAATCTTGAAATAAGGTACTACAACAAGAAATGTGGCAGCTCACAAAGGTTGTTGTGCAGCTAGTTTATATAAACATTTGTATCAAATCCTATGCAAGATCAATTGAGCTCCAAATTGGGGTGGAAGAGTAAAAGCAGGGAAAGGAGAATGCTTATAAGATCGAGAAAGCTCAAAGGAGAAGCTTTGTAAAATCATTGATATAGCCATTTTTGCTTCAATCATCGCAAATGTCTGTCCTATGCATATGCGTGGACCCCCTCCAAACGGGAAGAATGTGATCTTCCCCTTTGTTGCACTTGAAACTCCTTCAGAAAACCTCTCGGGTTTGAACTCTGTTGCGTCTTCACCCCAAATATCCCGGTCATGATGAACCATCAGAATTGGCAACATAACTCGCATCCCTGCTGGTAATGTAATATTTCCCAACTTCGTCTCCTTTATTGTACCTCGAGCGTTCATAATTACAGGTGGATATAGCCTAAGAACCTCGTAGAATATCATTGTTACCTGCAGTCAAGAAATGCTGTGAAACAACTAGGTGATACATATATGTGTGTAAATATATATATGCACACACATATGTATATATGTACTCAGAGAGAGAGAGAGAGAGAGAGAGAGATAGAGAGAGACTTACAATTTTAAGGTGGTTCAAACCATCAAAATGCGGCTCGGAGTTTCCGAAAACTTGGAAAACCTCATTTCTAGCTTGTGTTTGCCAATTGGGATATCTGCTTAAAAGTACCATAGTCCAAGAAAGCAAGCTTAAGGTTGTTTCCGATCCAGCAAAATAGAACAGTTTGCACTCTTCTATCACTTCTGACATGCTCATTCCATATCCACTTTCTTTGATTTCTTTGGAGTTGGAGTCCAGTAATATACCCAATAAGTCATTTTTATTAACTTTTTCTCTCATTTCTATATCTGTCTGTCTTTTGGTTATCGTACTTCTTAGCAATGCATCCAGTTCCCTCTTAATATTCTTGTATCTCCTGACTGGTTTAAATGGCAGAAACCTGCACTCCAAACAGTCCATAAAAGTAAGATCTATACAGTTGATATCTAGTTTTCCTTTGCCACAAATGTTTGGAAAAATCATAGATAGTTTAATTACCTCCATCCTGGGATATAGATCAACAGAAATAGCTGACTCAAAAGACTAACTTGTTCTTTTTGTAGTTGAAATATTCTCTTCCCATCTGTATGATTGCTGCCAAATGCTGTTCGAGATATCATGTCACCGGATAAATCATCCAGATAAGGGAACACGTCAACTTCAGACGAACCAGTTGCTGGGATTAGCATATCCAGCTTGGTGATCATTTCGTGACAACTTGAATACATTGCAGGCACCATATTCTACAAGAAGCATTACAAAGTGAATCATGGTCAAAGAACCTGTAGCTTCCTTCAAGCAGGTTTGAAGTTAAATTACCTTCAATTTTTCTAGATGAAAAGCTGGGTTGATCATCTTTCTGTGTTTGGTCCATTTCTCACCCTCTGAGCTTAAAAGACCGCCAATAATTAAGTCGCGTATAGGCTCTGGGCTTGGCTTTTGAAAGATATCATGCTTGAAATATATTTCCTTAATCAGCTCTGGGTCCATGATGTTCAAACTTGGATATGGCCCCATCCACAGAAAGAAATTCTTTCCTGCAATTGAATCATTGTTTCCTTTAAAAATTTCTCGTGTAATTTACTAAGTTACTTGTGATGGAGTTGTTAACAAGAGAAAAAAACGTACCGTATTTGTTACCAAGGTAGTCAAAGTATGGAAGAGTATAGGAAACAATGTCATCAGAGACTTTGATGTGTTTTGATTTTGCTTCCGTTCTCATTCTGAAAAGATCCCTCGAGTCCCCAAAAAGAAACCTATATCGATTTCCTCGAAGACCTTGCTCTCTCAGGCACTTCTCTAGCCTTCTAGGCCTCAACCAAACCCAGTTCACTATTTTAAACCCCCAAGTAATCACCATAGTGACCAAAACAATAGAGATTGCTGCCGATGCTGTTGTTACATTCATATTTCAGCTCTTAAATTAAGTTCTAATTCAACACTTCTCTACGAAACGCACGATTGAGTGTGGGTTTGTGTGTGTGTGTGCACGCGTGCTTGAAAGAGATAGAGAGATGAAGAGTAATAGTTTACAGTAATAGATACAGTATAAGAGAATGAATTATATAGCAGAGTTATGAAACTAGCAGCTGAACTAGATTCAGGCTATTTTGGCTGCAACTGTTTGGCCATCACTGATAAATGTGAATGCAGGTCTGTATATTATATGGATCTGTCGCCATTTCTGCTATTTATAAGACAAAAAAAAACATAAAATGTTGTTCTTACGTGCTTGTACAGCATGCATAAAACATTCAAGTGATTTTCTTAATAACATCTGTTTCTGGTTGTTTATCTAGAGATCAGCGGAGTGTTTCATTTCACTATTACAATGTCACTCGGATAGAAAACGACAAAGTTCTCAAGAGGTGAATATCAAGCCTAATAGCAGGGGGAAATTGGGATTATTAGTGGATATACAAATGTTTCACCAGCCAGCAAGCCAAGGGCAACAACACACAGACAGTCACACACAGACCATGACAAAAACATCGGCAGCTCTCTTACAACTTAAGTCTAGTCTTGAAGGAACTAGGAAAATGGCTGACCACGCCAAAAAAAACACCACCAAAACTCTTGGAACACATATAAGTGTGTGTACTGTACAACTATGAACATATACACACGACCCTCTTGATTCGTTCATGAATCCGAAACCTTAAATCTTGTGTAAGATTAAGTGTGCACCATATTGAGGTTGAAGTGTAAGGACAAAGGAAGGAGCATGAGTGTAAGAAGGCGAAAGCTCAAAGGAGAAGCGTTTAAGTATCATAGCCAGTGCCATTTTAGCTTCCATCATTGCAAAGTTGTTTCCAATGCAAATTCGAGGTCCCCAACTGAAAGGGAAGAAGGAGAGAGGCTTGTTCTTCATTTCCTTTGCTATTCCCTCTGAAAATCTTTCTGGTTTGAATTCTTTCGAATCTTCCCCCCAAATTTCAGGGTCCTGATGAATTAGAATTAGCGGCAGTACGACTTGCACTCCTGCAGGTAGAGTCATTTCTCCAAGTTTCGTCTCTTTGAAAAGTTTTCGAGTAAGTATAACGCCTTGTGAGTATAACCGAAGCACCTCGTACAATATCATTGTTACCTGCTCATTCAAAATGTTTAGAAGGAAGTAGTCAAAGAAAGTTTTTTTTTTTTTAAATGTTATGTGTTTCAAAGTTATACGTACGACTTTTAGATGATTTAATCCTTCGAAAGTTGGTTGCTTGTCACCAAAAACCTGTCTAACTTCTTCCCTTGCACGTACTTGCCAAACAGGGTGCATGCTTAACAAGATCATGGTCCATATCAACACATTAGACGTGCTTTCTTGCCCGGCAAAATAGAAGGATTTGCACTCGTTGATGATTTCTTCAACAGTAAGTCCACCATCTTTCTTGTTTCCATTTGCTTTAATTTCTTCCAGATTTGATTTCGTTAATAATGATAATATATCGTCGTGATCGCCACTGCAATCTCCTTGTTTCATATCGCTTTCCCTTTTGTCAATCATGCCCTTCAGAATAGACCACAATTCCGTGTTGATTTCTCTCATTCTCCAGTTTCTTTTTGTGGGAAAAAATCTGCACATAAATAATTCAAATATTAGGCTTAGAAACAGATTGTTTTCTTCTAAATCATGTATAGAATATGAATATTACCTCCATCCTGGAACGTAAACGCACTGCAAAACTTGACGAGTGAGCTCAGCTTGTTCTTTTAGAAGTTGAAATATCATTCTGCCTTTTTCAAAACTACTCCCAAAGGCAGTTCTAGAAATCACATCACTAGTAAAATCTCGAAGATATGGCTGCACATCAAGCTCGTAAGAACTCTTCTCCGAAACCAACTTCTCCCACTTGCTCAACATCTCACTACAACTCATATACATTGCTGGTAACATATACTGCAATAAATCAACGTCGTAAATGATTAATGATATTAAGTGATTCTAAGAAAAATGGAATGACAGTATGTTGAATATTCCTTTATAATTATTTACCTTTAACTTGTCTAGATGAAACCCCGGGGTTAAAATCCTTCTATGCTTTGCCCATTTCTCATCCTCGTAGCTTGTCAAGCCACATACTAACAAGTTGACAAGCGGGTTTGGTTTTGGTTTCTTGTAAACATTGTTGTTAACCAAAACTTCCTTGATTAGTTCAGCATCCAAGATATACACTCTAGCAATAGGACCAATCCACGAAAACGACTTTTTACCTGCACAAATTTAGACATAATACTTTTATACTAATTCTTTTAGTACGTTTTGTAAGGCGATGGAAGTAAAAGAAGTATATTAGACACCTTCGTTAGTTCATAAAGAGGTACGTACCAAAGGTCTTGATGATATGATGGTGGAAGGGGAGGATTCGGGGGATAAAATCGTCAGAAAAGTTGCATGGTTTAAGCAAGGCCTCTAGATGCATACTTGACATTTCTTTGCTGTCTCCGTAAAGGAGGCGATAGGGGTTTCCGTTTAGACCTTGGCTTCGTAGGCATTTCTCGATCTTTCTTGGTGTCAAATACACCCAATTCAGGACTCTCCATGCCCATACTAACAATATGGCCACAACACAAGAGGCTAATATTACACTCACTAGTGTTACTTCCATTTTCCAGTGTGTGTGTGTTTGAGAGAGAGAGAGAGAGAGAGAGAGAGAGAGACTAGGACACCTTGTTGATGGTGAAGAAGGAATTAAGCAGAGTGTGAGAAAGAAGGCAAGATGCAATGCCATTTATAATCAAAGTTAAGCATCCTTTAAGGGTGCTAGAAAACCAACCATTGGCTTAATAAACTATTAATTATCATGGTATTTAATTTGGCATCTCCTTTGGATTATGGACCACCTTAGATCAATGGACATAAATTATTTGCTGTTTAGCTTAAATGAAAAGGCCAGGGCAAAAGCTAAAAAACTAAATTTTCTTTAATGTCTCTGCTAATTTTTTTTCCCGCAAATCATTTATCTAATAAAAATGTTAGATTGGCGATACTTAGATAAAAGTTTGATATTAGATAAATATTTGATAAATGTTTGCCAAAATCTTACAAAAAACACGTTTTTCCTTAAGTTTAGAAAAAACATGTTTTATTTTCCCCGTTAGTGCCAGTGTTAGTGTAACAAAGTACCAGTATAAAAAAGTGTCAGTGTTAGTGTAACAAAGTGTCAGTGTAAAAAGTGTCAGTGCATGTATATTAAATGTCAGTGTAACAAAGTGCCAGTGTTAGTGTAACAAAGTGCCAGTGTAAAAAAGTGTCAGTGCATGTATATTAAGTGCCAGTGTAAAAATTGTCAGTGTTAGTGTAACAAAGTGTCAGTGTTAGTGTAACAAAATGCCACTGTGAATAGTGCCAGTACATTATTATTAAGTGTCAGTATAAAAAGTGTCAGTGTATGTGTATGGTAAAAAAGTGTCAGTGTTAGTATAAAAAAGTGTCAGTGCGAAAAGTGTCAGTGCATGTACTATTAAGTGCCAGTGTAAAAATGATTTTTTCTTAAGCTTAGAAAAAAACGCATTTTCTATAAGACCAACTCTATATGTTTAGAGAGTTTAGTACTTCAAATGTTAAAAAATAAGTTTTATATTATTATTATATAACATAAACTATTTTATATTTTTGATAAATATTTTTAAGGGTAAGTTTAAATTGTGAATGCAGACCTGTATATTATATGGATCTGTCGCCATTTCTGCTATTTATAAGACAAAAAAAAAACATAAAATGTTGTTCTTACGTGCTTGTACATTCATGCATAAAACATTCGAGTCATTTTCTTAATAACATCTGTTTCCGGTTGTTTTTATAGTGATCAGCGGAATATTTCATTTCACTATTAGAATGTCACTCGGATAGAAAACGACAAATTTCTCAAGAGGTGAATATCAACCCTATTAGCAGGGGAAAATTGGGATTATTAGTGGATATACCAATGTTTCACCAGCCAGCAAGCCAAGGGCAACACACAGACAGTCACACAGACCATGACAAAAACCTCGGCAGCTCTCTTACAACTTAAGTCTAGTCTTGAAGGAACTAGGAAAATAGCTGACAACGCCACAAAAAAAAAAAAACACCACCAAAACTCTTGGAACACATATAAGTAAAAGGTTTTGCAAAAGATGATTTTATGAAGAGAATGAATACACATGTATACTCCCTCCGTCCCCTAAGTCTTAAGAAAACTTTCCATTTTGAGCGTCCAATAAGTCTTAAGAATTCCCAAAATGGAAACCTTAAATCACTATTCTCTCCACTCATTCTCTCTCCTACATTATTTTAATACTCACAACACCATTATAATTTACTATTCCCTCCACTCATTCTCTCTCCTATTTAATTTTTCACACTCACAACACTTCTTCCACTCATTCTCTCTCCTAATACTATAATAATATTCCTTAATTCCCATGCCAAATAGAATCTTCTTAAGCCCATTGGGACGGAGGGAGTATACAGGAGGAGATCTAACTAATTCTAAGGATATACTCCGTCCGTCCCGGTAATTGCTTCACCCATTTGGGGTGGGCACACAAATTAAGGAAATTGGTGAGTGGAGAAAATGTTGTGAGCATAATAGTAAAATAAGAGAGAGATTGAGTGGAGGAAATAGTAAATTTGAAAAATATTGTGAGTGTAATAGTAAAATAGGAGAGAGAATGAGTGAGTGGAATAGTAAAGATTCTTTGTCATTTTTGAAAAGTTGAAGCTCTAAACGGGACACTCATTTTGGCAAAAAGTGAAGTTATTAATGGAACGGAGGGAGTATATATGATTACAACAATCTAAGGGAAGGATATATATTAGTAACTAAAAACAAGAGCCTAAATAAAGAAAGATAATATTTACAAACAATCACAATGCTAACTATGTGCCGTGATAGTAGGGAAAGGATTGGGAGAATCCTTAATACGAACACTCAAGATGGACGATTCGTGAGTGAGACCAATCTTGGAGACAAGGGATGTAAACCGAGCACGGGAGAGAGGTTTCGTTAACACGTCAGCGAAACTTGCCAAGTTGGACCTGTTCCCGAACAAAATGAAAGGCCAGTGTGAGGTGCTTCATTCGTGAGTGAAATACTGGGTTGGCCGAGTAGGTAGTCGTACCCAGATTATCACAGAAGATGACCAGAGGAGTAGAGGAAGAAATGCCTAGTTCAGATAAAAGGTTGGTGACCCAAAGTAGTTCAGCAGTGGTAGCAGCAACGGCGCGAAACTCGGCCTCGATTGAGGAGCGAGCAAGAGCACGTTGCTTCTTAGAAGACCGCGCGATGGGGTTACGACCAAGGTATACGACAAAACCAGTTGTTACACAAAGTCGTCCTACATGGAGAGTAGATGGAGTGTTGTTGAATAATTGAATACCCAGATGGATGGTGCCATGAAGATAGCGGAGGAGTCTTTTTAAAGCTATCTATTGACTCTCTTGAGGATGATGAAGAAATTGAGCGAGTTTATTGACCGGAAAGGCGATGTCCGATCGGGTTAGAGAAAGATAATGGAGACTGCCAATAATCGCACGGAACTCAGTAGGGTTGTATATGGGGGTAAGAGGGGTGGCAAACAGAGGGGGATATGTGGACATTGGGGTGGCAGATGGTTTAAAGTTAATCATGTCATGGCGAGTGAGAAGATCGTGTATGTATTTGGATTAAGAGAGAAGGATATCGTAGGCATTGGGTGTAACCTCAATGCCCAGAAAGTAAGAGAGCGGACCAAGATATTTTAGAGAGAAATGGGAGGAAAGACTGGAAATAAAACGTGTGACGAAGGAGGTCGAAGGACCTTTGACCATTATGTCATCAACATAAACGAGCAGGAGAAGCCGATTGGAGTTTTTAGAGTATGTGTAGAGAGAGGAATCGGCTATGGAAGAGTGAAAGCCGAATGAAAGGAGAAAGGATTTGAGGGCAGTGTACCAAGCACGTGGTGCTTATTTGAGACCATAAATAGCCTTGGAAAGGCGACACACATGAGTGGGATTGGTGGAGCTTTGAAACCCCGATGGTTGAGTCATGTAAACGGTTTCAGTGAGAGAGCCTTAGAGGAAGGCGTTGTTAATGTCGAGTTGGCGAAGTGTCCAACCTTGACTGATTGTAAGGGAGAGAATGAGGCGGATGGTGACGGGCTTGACCACGGGACTGAAGGTATCGGAGTAATCAAGACCGGGACGTTGGTGAAATCCTTTGGCGACTAGCCGGGCTTTGTATTTATTTATGGTGTTGTCAGGGTTATACTTTATTATGAAAACCCCATTTACATCCAACTATGTTTGGAGCTTCATGAGAGGGAACCAAAGACCAAGTATTGTTACACATGAGAGCATTGTATTCCTCGAGCATAGTTGCGTGCCAGTGGGGGGAGGACAGGGCCTGTTTGGTGGAGGTTGGGAGGGAAGTGGGTGAGGTTAGAGAAACAAGTTGGGCATATTTGAGGTTTTGGTTTTCGAATGCTGTTTGAAAGCCGAGTGGTTATAGTGCGAGCAGGAGGGTTGTTTGCTGAGGGGGTGGGAATGGGGAGTGTGGGTTCAGTTAGGATAGGAGGAGATGGAGAGGAGGGCTCAGCTGGTTCGGTACGGGCAGTAGGTTCGGCAGGAGGATTTTGGGCAGTAGGTTCGGCAGGAGGATTTTGGGCAGTGGGTGGCAGGTTGGTCGAAGGTGTATAGACGGGAGAAGGAGGTTGGGCCGTGAGGTCAACTGGAGGGTTTTGAGGGGTGAGTGAGGAGAAAGGATGGGAATTGAGATAGAGCACCAATCAGCGGGTAATATAGTAGGAGATGGAACTGTGGATGTGAGAGTAGGATACGGGAATTCGGTTTCGACAAACTTTACATGCCGAGAGGTGTAGATGCGATTTGAGGTGGGATCAAGACAGTAGTAAGCACTCTGAGAGGGTGAGTAACCAACAAAGATACACGGTGTGGATTTAGGAGCGAGTTTGTGAGGGGTGTAAGGGCGAAGCCAGGGGTAACAGAGGCAACCAAAGCAGCGGAGTTTGGCATAGTTTGGTTCGATTTTAAAAAGACGAAAGTACGGAGAGTCATTGTGAAGAGTGGTGGTGGGCATGTGATTAATGAGGTAGGTTTCGGTTGTTAAGGCATGAGGCCAGAAGGACAGTGGAAGTTTGGCATGACAGAGAAGGGTGAGACCAGTTTCAACAAGATGATGGTGGCGTCGTTTGGCAAAGCCGTTGTGTTCGGGAGTGTGAGGGGGAGAGGTGAGATGGGTGATACCAATGTTTAGGAGAGACGGAGTTAATTTTAGATACTTGCCACCATTATCCAAAAAAACTTGAAGTATGGATCTTGAGAAAAAAATTTCAACAAGAGCACGAAAGCGGTTAAATGTTGTAAAGGTATCGAATTTGTGCTTAAGAGGATAAAGCCAAAGTATATTTTGTGAAATGGTCGACAAATATTACATAGTACTTGTAGTTGTCATAGGAGTGTATGGGTGAGGTCCATACATCCGAAAAATGAGTTCAAGTGGTGCATGAGATTGAAGTGTAGACGTGGCAAAGGGAAGTTTATGACTTTTGTTAATACTGCATGGATTGCAGAATGAAACGGGACCACTAGGAATTGATAAAGAAAACTTTTTATTTAAAAGGGAAACATGGGGGGAGCGGGATGCCCTAATCTATGATGCCACGATTGAAGAGTAGAAGAAGTGCCAACATGAACTTGAGGATAGGAGTTGGGGTGCCATATGTAGATTCCACGATCAACAGCTCCGTGGAGGAGAATGCGGCTTGTCGAAAGTTCCTTTATAAGAAAAGAGGAGTGTGAGAATTCAATAGTGGCATTATTGTCCTTACAGAACTGAGAAACTGACAGAATATTGCGAGAAATTAAAGGTACATGAAGAACATTATTAAAAGTAAGAGAAGTGTGAGGGGTGGGAAGGGAGAAAGAACTTATATTGGAGATGGGGAAAGACGAGCCATCTCCAATGATAACATCGTCGCTTCCATCGTAGGGGTGATGAAGAGCGAGGGTAGAGAGATCATTGATGATGTGATTGGTGGCCCTACTATCAACAAGCCAATGGGCCAGAGGGGGAGGAGGAGTGGTGGTAGCCGTGTGAGCCTGTGGTGCTGAATGAGATTGGTGTGGGCGATATGGGCGGTTTGAGGAGGGAGTGGGTCGGAAGGTGACACTGGGATAGTCGTGCTTAAATTGGCGACATTGGGAAATCACATGTCCAACATACCGGCAATACTGACATTTTCCTTTGAAGGAGGCAGGAGAAGGGGTGCGGGGTTGAGATGGGGTGGGGAGGATGGGCTGATTTGGGAAAGGGCGAGAAGAATTTTGGGATTGTGTGTGGGCTACATGAGCCGAAACCGGGAAGGAAGGAGGAGGAGTAAGTTGTTTGAGGGTAAGATTGTGGTGGATTAGCTTTTCGTGGAGGACTTCAAAGGAGATGGGGTTGTCTCTTGCTCTAACGGAGTCGATAATGGGTTTGTAGGACTCGTATTCAAGGCCCTTGAGAACTTTGACAATGACATCCTCCGAGTCCATGGGTTTACCTAGGATTGCTAACTTGTAGGTACAAGATTTTATGGTTTGCATAAATTCGGTGATGGATAAGGTGGATTTGGTGATGGGGTCAAGATGATCCTTGACTTGAAGTATGTGGCCACGAGATGGGTTAGCGTAAGTGGTTTTAAGGGTGTTCCAAGCTTGGATGGATGTGGTTGCTTGGAAAACAAGCGGGGTGACGGCATTATCAAGGGTACCAAGCAAGGCTCCAAGGATAAGGCCATCTTGCCTATTCCCAAGTAATGGCGGTTGGGTTGGGAGCTTCTTTCCCATCAGTGTTGATATTGGATGGAGGCAGTGAGTGGGTTTCGTCAACAAACTTAAGAAGATCAAGGCCATAGAAGAGGGAGGTTATTTGGGAAGACCAAGAGAGATAAGAGAGGGGTTAGGGTTTTGCAGTTTGAGAGGTTGACAAGAATAATAGGGTTATTGGGTTTCGCAGGATTGGGAAGGGTGGTGGAAGAAGGTGACGCAGCCATGCAGGAGAGTGGGAGAACGACGGATGTGGGCAAAAAAAAAAGATCATCTTGCTCTGTATACCATAAAAGGTTTTGCAAAAGATGATTTTATTAAGAGAATGATTACACAGATATATACAGGAGGAGAACCTAACTAATTCTAAGGATATATATGATTACAACAATCAAGGTGATGCTACCAAGCCAAACTGGTTGCACAGGACCTTCGAACACTGAGAATTAGGATACCACAGATGTTATTTGGGAAGACCAAGAGAGATAAGAGAGGGGTTAGGGTTTTGCAGTTTGAGAGGTTGACAAGAATAATAGGGTTATTGGGTTTCGCAGGATTGGGAAGGGTGGTGGAAGAAGGTGACGCAGCCATGCAGGAGGGTGGGAGAACGACGGATGTGGGCAAAAAAAAAGATCATCTTGCTCTGTATACCATAAAAGGTTTTGCAAAAGATGATTTTATTAAGAGAATGATTACACAGATATATACAGGAGGAGAACCTAACTAATTCTAAGGATATATATGATTACTGTTGTGAAATTGGTGCTCTCCGTTTGCAATCAAGAAAAAGAAATCAACACACCCACACGTACAAGAAAGAAACAATCACACACAAGAACACAAGAGTTGTTTACCCGGTTCATTCACCAACTCGTGAACTACGTCCGGGGGCAATTGCCAAGCCAATATGTTATTAGTCTCTCTAATATGTTGCTACAATGTGTTCTAGGCCGGATTTATGTTTATATAGTTACAAGGAAACCCTAAATCTATTTTAAAAAGAATTCTAATCAACTAAGGAAACAAATCAGAAGCCCAGAATTCGGCCATGCCTGAGGCGCCCGCCCCAGGCCTTCCATGCGGCCGCCTCGCGTTGATGTAGCCTCGGCCAATGAGGCGCCCGCCTCGGCCAGGTGAGGCGCACGCCTGGCACTGCTCCAGGCCACTCTCGACTTCTACTCCATTTTGAACTCCTTTTGATCTTTAACAAACTCCTCCGACTTAGGCCCCTTTTCTTCCTTGGTTTAGGACTCCAATCCCAACAATCTCCCACCGGAGACTAAACTAACAAACATAGAATCACCCATTAACTCCCACCACGGAGTAAAGACCTTCGAACACATTCCCCCTCATCCATATTGGCTTGACACTACCGCACCTCTCCTCAAGTACTAAGGCGAGTTGAAACCAAGCGACGTTTCAACCTCCCCGTGTTAGATCGTTCTTGCCTCCCCAAATCAGCTTCTACCTTGATTTCTCCCCGCAAGTCTAACTTCGCCTTCTCCCTCCAGACCCACCTTCCTCGCAATGCCTCCCCTTGAAACTTGGACACACCTTGTTTCTTGCATCGACTGTTCTTGGTCTGAAACCGCTCTCTGTTAGGGCCCTTGGACTTCCACACCACGTTGATCAACTTTGAGTCCCCCCAAACATACCGTTTCTTGATGTCTCCCCTTTTTACACCAACAGACCGGTTCTTAAGCCTCTTGCTCCCACCGGAACGAAAACCGACATTGTAGGTAGAGTACAACGTCTTCCCCTTAACCCTACGAGCCAACACCTTAGCCCCTTTTGTGACTTCCCAAGACCCACCAATGAAAGAAACACCATACCCTTCACCGTCAAGTTGTCCCACAGAAATCACCCTTCTCCTCAAATCCGGAACATGCATCACGTCGTGTAGTTGTAAAACAGCCCCGTTAGGTGTCTTCATCATTACATCCCCCTTACCTTTGATCTTCAATGGTTGACCATCACCAAGATAGAGAACCCCAAAATCTCCGGTTTTGTAACGCCTCATTGATTCCGCATCCCCACTAGCATGACAAGAAGCTCCAGAATCCAACACCCAATCTTCACCCGACTGCTCCTCCCCTAGGATTAATACATCACCACCATCATCCACCACGTGCGCACCACCACTTTTCCCGGACAATCATAAGCGATGTGCCCCAATTCACCACAATTGTAGCACTTGACCTTTTTCCCCTTAGGTCCACCCCTTTTTCTCTCCACCCTAAGTTACAAGAAATTTCCATCTACTGACGATTCTCCCCTTTTCTCCTTCCTTCGCAACTCCTCTTGCGGGACGAGATCTCTAACCTCCGTATACACCAATGCCGTTTTCGACGTACTAATCGTTGTGACGATAACCTCCCAACTATCGTGCAACGATTTTAGAAGAAAACAAGCTAGCACTTCATCGGAGAAAGTAATATCAACACTTTTCAATTGGGTCCACCATACCTTTGAAATTGCCGATATGACTTGCCGGCTCGCCCCTCGACATCTTCGCATTCGCAAACCTCTTTATCAAATGCACCTTATTGATATTCGATGGCTTCTCATACATGTCCGACAGCGTTTGTAGCAACTCCACCGTTGTCTTGGCCTCCATAGCGTTCCGTGCAACGTCGTCGGTTAGGGCACTCCTTACCGCTCCTAACGCCTTCCGATCCAACACCTCCCAATCCCCTTGTGACATGTCTTCGGGCTTCTCCTTCAAGGGCTTATGAAGATCCTTACAATAAAGGTAGTCTTCAATCCTTGTCTTCCAAAACGTGAAATTCACACCGCTGAATTTCTCGATTGAGTTCTTCATCTTGACTGCTTCACCAAAATCCCCAAGAACGCGATTCAAAATTAATCAACTAATGAAAGAATTTTGAATCCACCAAACCAAAGCTCTGATACCAGTTGTTGTGAAATTGGTGCTCTCCGTTTGCAATCAAGAAAAAGAAATCAACACACCCACACGTACAAGAAAGAAACAATCACACACAAGAACACAAGAGTTGTTTACCCGGTTCATTCACCAACTCGTGAACTACGTCCGGGGGCAATTGCCAAGCCAATATGTTATTAGTCTCTCTAATATGTTGCTACAATGTGTTCTAGGCCGGATTTATGTTTATATAGTTACAAGGAAACCCTAAATCTATTTTAAAAAGAATTCTAATCAACTAAGGAAACAAATCAGAAGCCCAGAATTCGGCCATGCCTGAGGCGCCCGCCCCAGGCCTTCCATGCGGCCGCCTCGCGTTGATGTAGCCTCGGCCACAGCCTCGGCCAATGAGGCGCCCGCCTCGGCCAGGTGAGGCGCACGCCTGGCACTGCTCCAGGCCACTCTCGACTTCTACTCCATTTTGAACTCCTTTTGATCTTTAACAAACTCCTCCGACTTAGGCCCCTTTTCTTCCTTGGTTTAGGACTCCAATCCCAACAATTACAACAATCAAGGTGATGCTACCAAGCCAAACTGGTTGCACAGGACCTTCGAACACTGAGAATTAGGATACCACAGATGTCTTCTTTATTGGGCTACCTACACACATGCAAAAACGTCAACTAGGCCGGGGTGTCTCCGGCGTAACCCCTTCGGCGTGAGAGTAAGATTACTGGTCACAAAACAAGGTAACAGCAATAGAGTTTTTAGAGAGAGAAAGCTTAAGAGAGATAACAAGAGAACTTACAAATAATATTTTTCATGTGGTTTATATACTCCCATGCACCATGTGCCTTGCAAATGGAAGACACTTGTCAATCATCAACATAGGGTGCCAACCACCCCCAAAGTAAGTGGAAAAACACTGCTCACCCTGTCAAATCACTCCACAGTGATGGTTAAGATGGGTCCAAATGTGACAGTTTAACCATCATTGAGATTTACGTCACGCAAGCAACCATGCGACAACCGAAGGGAGGCGGCAATCCTCAGATTGCCGCCAATTCAATCCTTCTCAGAGCCGGGATTCTCGCCTTTTGACTACATCATATTAACCCGATACTACTCAAGGTGTGCATCTCGCTTTGCCTTACTCTCACACGCCGGTTTACGCATGTCGCCTTATAACTTATGTCGCCTCATCATTTCGGACCTATTTTCATATACGTATTATACGTATTTGGCCCATTTTTGCTAAGTTGGGCCTGACTTACTGTTCCAGGCCCAATCCATTTTTCATAATCACATCAGTAGCCCCCAAGTTCGAGACCTGGACTATTCATGGCCCAGGCGAAAAATTCCAGATGTCGCCCAAGATTCTCGCTCTCATCCTATGATTAGCGAGATAGGGACATCACTTGACACCTAAGGGGCAACGTGTCATCTCAGGGTTGATGGGTCAGGACGGTTTGGCAGCGCTGTGTTCTGCCTAGACATTTGTGCCTCACAATAAATGGTCCTTAATAATGGGGGGAATTTCAAAATTCAAAAAATCATTTATAATTTCTAGAAAACTCCCCAACACCCTTTCATCTTCCTAGGTTAAGGTCTGGTCTCAGTCTGTCATTTTCACTTTACCACTCTCTCTCTCTCAAACCTTCGAAACCTCTCTAGCACTCCGGCGAACATATTATGAGAAAAACCTTTTCCAACCGTCGATTCGTCTGTTTCTTCCGTTTATTTCCACCGGATTCGCTTTCGATTCCTACTTACTGTTACGTAACTGCAATTTGTGACTTCCTAGGCGTATTTCTGGAAGCTTTCGTTGTATTCTTAAAGTTTTCGCCAAACTCCGGCCAAAATCATCGTCTTCGTCATTTTCTTCAAATTCCCAGGTAAATCTTTTGATTTCTCGCGCTTCCTTTACTTTCAGTTTTTACTTCAACTTTTATATCTCGCATGATGGATAGAACAAAGTCATGCATTAGAACAATTAGATTTGGGCAAAACTTGAAAACTGGGGGGTATTATAGGGTCGACATAGGGGTATGGGCAAGAATCCCGCGAGAAGACCTTAATTCCATGCTCATGCGACATGGTGAGGATGTCACAATCTTAGATGCCTTAGAAATTAGAGGTCCCCCCTTTTTACACAAATCAATTCCCATGAAAACCTTCTTCAATACTTGGGAGTTATGCTCGTACATTTGTGACTTTTATCATTCTCGCTTTGATTCTGATTTTTCTGACACTGACTATCCCACAGCCCCCAATTTACGTAGTCGTTGCTTCTATAAACAGGTTCTCTCCAGCTCCAGTGATCTGAGCGACATTTCCACCAATTCTACTTCCAGCCACGATGTCTCGGATACTTTATCCGCGGAGACATCATCCCGCAATCAGGTTCCATCTGACCATCTCCTTCTCTTCAATATCTCTGAGACCAGCACTTCCTCTTCAGATTTTCAAACTCCCCTACATGTTAAGTATGGGATAAACCATCACACCTACCACATTGATCCATATACTGGCGATATGTCCCTAGCCGTCATACGACAACTGACAGATGGTGTGGTCGCATAACAATCCCAATTAGACGTCGGCCTTAGGTTCCCCTTAGATCCCTTCATTTGCGCCTTCCTACACAAAGCCCAAGCCGCAATCGTGGACCTCCACCCCAATGCTTTTCGCATTTTGACCAGTTACATTGTAATCTGTAGGGCCCTTCGACATGAACCTATGATTTCTCTTTTTGTCCATCTATTTGAGGGTTACACCGCCGTCTCCCAACGGGATGGCGTTGTCGAGAAACGCTTCTCTATAAAGTATAGGAAACCTAAGATTCTTACTCCTCTTCTTGGTAAAGTTCATAACTGGCAATCTAAGCCTCTTTCTATCACTTCTCGGATTGGATGGACACACTCTGGCGACCTTAGGGAGATCGTCCCCAAAGTTGAAACCAAAAAAGCCTTAGTATCCGGCGACACTCGCCTTAAGGAACGAATTTTAAAGGTTCTGGCTGATGCCTCCGACACCGGCTTGGCTTTGTTTTCATGGAGAGAGATACTTTCCAGCCCCTCCCTTCTTCGAGAATCCGGATTTCCCAACTTTACCTGTCCGCAAGATGAATCTCGCGTAACTATTGTACATTCCGCCCCTATCCTGGATGGGAAATCCATTCAAAAGACTACTTTGAATCAGAATGTGAACCTTGCAAGCGAGAAGGCCATTGCTGCAAGGCTATGTTTGAAGTATACAGTATGCCTTCTCGCCTCAAACTTTAGTTTGTTACTTTGCTTATTTCCTTTAAATAACTTTCCTTCTTCTACTTTTCTCAGAGTTCAGATCCATGTCGCTCTCCCAAAGGCGAGATGCCTTTTCCAACGTCGACGGCCGTCGCAAGCGGCTTGCAGAAGCCAGACAAGCCACCCTATCCAAAACTGCTGAGAAAGAAATTCCCATCTCTATCCACGGGGATGATGCTGAGGCCATATCGCGGGAAAAATCATTTGCCGCTGCGGAGAAGCCGCTGGGAAGGCCATTGAACCTTCCCAAAAATGCATGAAACTTAAGACCCCAGTGTGGGATGCCCCACTTAACTTGGTTGACGAAGATGAAGAATGAGTTGAGGTAGATCCAGAACAGGAGCAAGAGCCCCCAGCAACTAATGTCGCTCCAACTACTGAGATCTCTGAGTCTCCCAGGAATCCTGAATCTCGCCCGCTCAAACGATCTCACCATACTGTCGACTTATCTTCTGCGATAGACTGCTGTCAGAATTCAGAGTCACTCGCCACAAATCATCCCCATACAGGCCTCAGACCAATGGAGCAGTAGAAGCTACCAATAAGACACTCGAGAGAATTATCCGAAAAATGGCCACCCGCGGTCGTGACTGGCCCGAAAAGATGCATCTGGCACTCTGGGGCTACAACACGTCTATTAGAACAACCACGGGGGAAACCCCTTTCGCCCTGACCTACGGGATGGAAGCAGTACTGCCAGTAGAGTTGGAAATCCCGTCATTAAGGGTCCTCCTGGAAAACAGTGTCAATGAAGTAGAATGGTTACGCAGCCGACATGATGAGTTGGCCCTACTTGATGAAAGGAGGCTAAAGGCCATGGAACACACCTGAGCCTACCAGAGGTGAATGGCCAGGGCATTCGACAAAAAGGTCAAGGCCAGAGATAACAAAGAAGGTGACTTAGTACTGAAAGTAAAGCCCCCTACCAGAGACAACCCTCTGGAAAAATGGGAACCCGTTTGGATTGGCCCGTATGTGGTGCAGAAGATACTATCGGGGGAGCAATAAAGCTCGCAGACTTAGACGGCAATCCTTTTGTTCACCCGGTCAACGGTGACAAGCTCCGCCGGTACTATGTCTAAAATAAAAAAAAATAAAAATAAAATATATATGTATATATATATATATAAAGAAAAAAAAAGTAGTGCAAAAAGAGTAATACCCAGCTAGGCTAAAAACCTTGAGAAGGGTGGTCTAGGCAAAAAACAGGGTCGCACATAAAAAAAAGAGAAAGAAAAGTAGTGCAAAAAGAGTAATGCCCAGCTAGGCTGAAAACCTTAAAAAGGGTGGTCTAGGCAGGAAACAGGGTTGCACATATAAAATAAATAAATAAATAAAATAAAAAATCCCAATAGTTCACCAGAATGAACTACGAAGACCTAAGCCCCTTAGTCTTTCTTGTAAAAGGGGAACGTAGGCAGCCATAAATGCTTCGGTCTAAACAATAATTAAGACATTTAAAATTTCCCTGAAATGTGTCTTGAATAATTTCTAAGATAAATATCTTTGTTATTTACAAATCAAAAACTTCTTGACGAGTTCAAGCACGGTCTACTCTTGACTCTGCTAACCTGCTACAAAGACTAAAACATACAATAAAAGTCCTAATAAACTAATGTGTTTGCAAAAGGCAATATGTAGATGCTCGGAATAGGTCTCTCATTTGTCAACAACTGAGTCCTCCTTGCTCTTCTTTCCTTTACCTCGACCCCGTCAAGTATTCTTCCTCTTCTTCTCAATGATGTCGGTCTCCCTCATCCCTATCTCAAGAATCCTCACTGGAGCCTCCATCAAGCCTGTGTCAATAAGTGTCTTCTCTACCCTGGCACGAGTCTGTATCTCATCCCGCTGAGCCTCAGTGAGAGGAGAAACCTCCGATAGTCTCTCATATCGGACTTCCATATCTCTAATAAGATCGCCCGACTGGTTATGACAGCTAGCCTTGGCCTCAGTTTCCCTCAGAGTCCTGCTCGAGTCACAGTCAGCACCCAATAAAGCCTCACGCCTCTCTCCCAAAACGATCTGAGTCTCCCCCATTTCCCTCTCGTACCAATCTAGGTAAGCCGTAGTCAAGATAGTACTCTTTCTGCTCTTGAGAATGGCCCTGGGCAGAAAAGCAGCATATGTCCACGCTCTCGAGAAAAACGAGAAGCTGTTTGGATCCCTCATGTCGAAAGGCGCTACTTCCATAGTACGGATATCCTCCCAATCATCCAACGGCTCCTGCAAGGTCCCAAACTGCCTGAATACTAGGCAGGGAATGTAGAAAGATGACCAAGATAGCCCCGGAACCCTCACTATGTAGGACTCCTGAAACGTCCTCCGAGTCTGCAATCTCCAGTGAGGCACCCACCAGTGGATGTCCGAGGTTGATAGCCGAGCCATCATCAGCCCCCAACTACCCTGATCCTGTTGTCTAGGTGCACCCCTCCGAAAAATCACCCAAGGGAACTGAGTAGGCAAAGCTCCTAGCAAAGCCCCAAGCCTCTCCTGCAACCATAAAGTCAACACAGCCGGGTTCCCAGACCGCATGAAATGGTCCCCCTAGCCATCCTGTCGATGCCATGCAGTGTCTCCCTCAAAATCAGTGGGACAATATCTCTCCCGGCCCTGCAATCTCTGACCATGTCCAAAAGGCCACTATGACACACTCCGAAAGACTCCGCAGTAAATAGGAAGAAGAATACACAGAGGACAAAGGCATCCATGGATATTGTAGTCGCAGCAGTACCCGGAGACCCGAACCTACTCGGGATATCAGAAATGTCAATCCTGTCAGGGGCTATCATCATCCCTTCGGCTTCTTCTGGAGAAATTTGCAGAAAAGATGCCAACTTTATGGTCACCAGCAAGTCCCCGGTCAAAGGAATCGAGATGGCCTCAATTTTTGGACCCCCAATCAATGCCTGGAAATCTTCCAAGGTTGGAACGAGCTCATTGTAGAAAAAGCAGTAAACATGTCTCCGAACGTCCCAAAACCTCGTTGCTGCTCTCAAAAGGGTCCCAATCAGGTGGGAGGTCCTTCAAATGCCATAAAGACTTGATCTTGAAGGTGTTATCGAACAGCCTCTTATGAGATTGAAATTTGTATCTCATCCAGGATTGGAGGTCGGACAGAAAACGATCCCTTTTCACCTTTTGCAATCGGACTGATTTTTCCATGGCAAGTGATCGGACTCGATGATTTTTGGTCAAAAATGTGCTTTGGGATCAGTTGGGACAAGTCTAGGGTGAAAATGAATTGAAAAGGCCCTTCCTTGGTTTATTTGTAGAAAACCAGTTCAGACAAGGTTCCAAGCCGCACGGCTTCTTTTTCCCAGGTTCTAGCCAGACGGCTTCTTTCGCTTCTGCAGAAAGAAAATCTGCAGCAGCCAAAGCTGCTGCCCAAGTGGAATTCTCACCCCACTTTCTCAACAAAACCTGCATAAAACACGTCCAAACACCATCCATGCATTCGCATATCATCATAAACCATTCCGGCTCAATTTTCGCCCCATTTCCAAGCAAAAAAGCTGCCCCAAGGCTCAAGTAATATGCAAAATCATAAAGCATCAATAGGAAAAGAAAATAAAAGATCATTACATTATTTTTTGCCTCCTTGACATCCAAATAAAATAATAAAATAACAAATTGTGCATAATTGTTCATTGTTTTCTCTCTCTTCCTCCTAGTTCGAACCTAAGGAACCCTAAGCCTCTGATTCATCATCATCTCTACTTAACTCATAGAGCTCAGGGTCCCTTAGCAGGTCCTCGTCATCACTCACGTCAGATAGATGGACGGGCACGTGCTCATACTCCGCCAGCTGCTCCAAAATGTCCGTGTTAGCCCTCGAGGCACGGAACTGGTGGATGATGAGCGGTACTCTGAGGCTGAAGATGTAGAGTTCGTGCTCCCAACGTGCCTCCTCTTACGCTCGGGATCCTGCGCATTCCCCGCAGCCCTTGATGCGCAGGCCAGCTTCCTCAGGAGGGACCGAGCTACTTCCTTCCAGCCCCTGTTCTGCCGTACCAAGCCATCATATGTGCGAGCAGGAACCTACGAGAAAAGCTCAGAAAAGCTCACAATCGCAGAAAATAAAGAAAGTCGAAAAGAAAAGGGACCCAGAGTTACAGTGTTGTCAGCCAGCAAAGTATACACGGTCTCCCTCGGGTCTGGAATAGGCACCAATAACCTCCTCGGTACCCCGTTCACCACATAAGAAAGGTGAGTCGGAGGCATAGGTGGATCGGTCGGCTCTGCTTCCCCGTATCCCTGGGCAGCAGCCATCTTCACCAACCTCTGCGGCTTCCTCAAACGCTGCTCCACAAAGGTGGCATACGGGGTAGCGAGATCAAAATACTCCTCGGCCGCCAATCCAACCTTGTACATATCCCTCTCATCATCTGACCAATGTTGGGGCTGCAGCATGAATGGAGGAGGTTCATGAGGGGTAATCGCGCCCAAGGGAGGGACATGACCATGCTGCCTGGAGAAGCGGTCCCCCAGATAAATGATATCACTGGTCAACCCTATCTGCCACCTCCTCTGCCGAGTCACCACCACGGCATCCCCCATCAAAGCCTCTGGATACCTCCCCCAGGGATAGAAGTCCACTCCCTCATGACCGTCCCTGTTGATGAAGGGCTTCACCATCTTATAATCAAAGGTGATCCGGGTCTTCCCGGTGAACTTATCCCTAGCCTCTCCCCTCCAGCGCACCATGGCCGGGAAGATAGTCGGATCGCTCTGTTGGTTCCAAGGAAGGAACCCAATCACCTCACAGAACCAGACCTGCATGTCAAAATATAACGGTCATTTCTCTCATAAAGTCTTAAGACACAAAAAAAAGAAAGAAAAGAAAATAAGAATACCTCCAAAGCAAAAGAGAAACAATCCATAGAAGCAGCCTTATTCCGGCTGTACAAGTCTAGAGAAAAATAGAGCTCAGCTAATCCGGCCTCACCCCAAGAGACCTCCCCAACCACGTCTAGGTCATCCAAAGAGTCAAGCAAACAGACCATCACCAACGTCCCAGAATTGACAAAGATGGTGACAGACAGATGATGGATAAAATTCCACTGTGTAATAAAAATACCTTGCAAGTGTACAAGTCACCGAAGTAGCAATGTACAATAGTAAGGGTCGAATCACAGAGACTCGTGTGTTTAACAAGTTAATTCAAGTGGTGCAGAAAGTAACAAAAAGAGGTTTTTGATTTGGTTTATTAACTAAATTACTAAAGCAAGAAATTAAACTATTTAATTGAAGAAAACAAGAAAGCAAGAAACAAGGATTTAATCAAATCAAAGGAATTCACGGATTGGATTTCATAATTGTATCCCCTCTATGCTATGATTTTGATAACAAAAATAACAATCTCATTCAAGGATTCTTTCACGTGATTAAGGGTTGGGACGTTTGGTGTTCGGATTGCAACCCTAATATTTCTATCTTATTGTAAATTTTGGTAGGTCAAAACAACATTCAAGAAACTCATTAAGTCCATAAGAAATAAATGAATCTAGGTTGTCTTGTATTCCGGTAGGTCAACAATCTGATGGATAAAATCCTCTTGTAATAAAAATACCTTGCAAGTGTACAAGTCACCGAAGTAGCAATGTACAATAGTAAGGGTCGAACCACAGAGACTCGTGTGTTTAACAAATTAATTTAATTAATGCAGAAAGTAACAAAAAGGGGTTTTTGTTTCGGTTTAATTAACTAAATTACTAAAGCAAGAATTAAACTATTTAATTGCAGAGAACAAGAAATCACTAAATACGGATTCAATAAGATCAAAGGAATTCACGGATTGGATTTCATAATTGTATCCCCTCTATGCTATGATTGATAACAAAAATAACAATCTCATTCAAAGATTCTTTCACAAGATTAAGGGTTGGGACGTTTGGTGTTCGGATTGCAACCCTAATATATCTATCTTATTGTAGATTCCGGTAGGTCAAAACAACATTCAAGAAACTCATTAAGTCCACAAGAAATAAATGAATCTAGGTTGTCTTGTATTCCGGTAGGTCAACAATCCAACCTAATTGATGAATTAGTGTACTTTAAATAAATCGTCCACGGTAGTGCAACAGTTTAAAACATATTAAAAAATGATAATTAATTCATCAAATAAGAATGAGAGAGTTTGGAAGAATTAAAACTTAAATTAGCATAGAGGTTCCACAATTACTACATCCAATCCATGAATGAGGGAATTTAGCTACTCATAATAAAAATTATAGAAATAAAATAAAACATAAAAATCATAAACCTTGAATTGAATCGGAACGGAGGAAGTATTGTTTATTCCTTGTGGCACGGCTGGAATTGATTAGTTTCCCCTAGCTACACTAGCCGTCCTCCTCTTTGATGCAGCAAAACAATGTTTCCTTTTATAATACTAAGTGCCTAGGTCAATACATTGTGAAACTTTCATGCAACTAAGGCCCAAAACAACCAGGCCCAATTCGCACCAAGTTCAACTCGTGAAAACGAGTCGTTTCCAAGGGACCAAATCGTTCTGAGTACCATTGCAGCTTCAGCCTTGCATTCCTTGCCTATTTGGTATTCGTTTCGTTCCGCAATTTTGCAGTCGCACTTTGACCACTATAATGACTTCTTTTGCGCTTCGTTCTTTGAGATTTTATTTTTAACTTTAACCCACGAATTTTTATAAATCAAATTTCCTCCGCTTTTTCGTATTTTCAGTTTGGTCCCTGAATTTTCAATAAATTACAACTTGGTCCTTGAACTTCAAAAGTACGCTTTTTCTCCTCTTTTTCTGTCAAATTTTACTCCGGTCCCTGTACTTATAAAACACTAAAATATACATTAAATCTTCAAGGTTTCGAACAGAAAATAAGCTTAGGAACATATTTTTTGGATGGGTAAAACCACATCCATCAAATACCCCCAAACTTATCTTTTGCTCATCCTCGAGTAAAACAAAACTAAACAAAAATAAAACTATCCTAACAAATAAAAACAATCAACAGAAAATATTTTTGATATGTTCTCAATATATACAAGGTTGTCGGCCAAACAAGTCTCAGATTCTCACAAAATATGCTAAACAAGTGCCAATAAGAATATGCAATTACAATTACATTAATGCATCTAACCCATAATTTTCCACCTCGGCCTGAATGATGAATGAAATATGGGAGATCATTGTCACCAAAGTAAGATATTTTATAGGGTCACTAACCACATGCTCTAAATAAGATGAAATTTCTGCACAAGGGACACTCATATGCATATTTAAACAAAACTGTCAATCCGACTACTCTTTAGGGATCAAATATGGCTTTACGGTTTGTAATGTTTCGCGATAAACGCGGGCTAGGTTCACGCCTCCAAATGAAGGCAAGGACATACGAAGTCAAGCAAGTGAAACTAGAAAGTCTTCATCATACATCCTCACATTGAAATTATCACTCCGCTCCAAGCCAACCCATTGATTTAACCCCCAAACTTATAATTTTGTACACTTTCAAACTTGGGCTTGATCACCTTTCTTTCTTTTTGATCACTTTCCACTTCAACATTAGAGAGGGCAAGGCAATTTTTTTTTCTTTTCTTTTCTTTTCATTCATTTTTTTCTTTTTTTTTTTCTTTTTTTCTTTTTTTTTTTTTTTTGCTTTGCACAAATAAATCACGAAGAATGTGCATTCGATACTTTTTGCTCAAGCCCCTCTTTTCATTACATAACAATTCATAACCCTTTTCTTTCTTTTCATGACCACTTTCCACTCATTCCTTTGATTTTCAAAACATCCCCCAAAAATTCCCAATTCCCAATTCCCAATTCATTCCCTAGTTTCACTTTCTTGAAAAGGTGAGAAATATTGTGTATAGATTAAAGGGTAGGATAATGAGGGTACAAATGAAGGCGAATGGTGGTCTAAGATAACCTCCCACTTTGTGAGAGATTCCATTCTTTTTCAAGCTCAAAAGGGGGTTCTAGCGGAAATTTTTTATATAAGTGACGAGAAAGTTAAAGGCTCACAAATAGGGTTCAAAGAAAATAGCCACATATCACTTCCCGAATAGCCTAATTGATGTGTTATTGACAGTCATGCAAACATGTTCTAGGAACCCCGAGAATGTCAAAGTGATCCTATAAAGGTCTCCTAAATTGGTAACAATGATCAAGAAAAATGATGGAAGTGAATGGTGGTGCAATTGTGTTTTACATGTATTAATACAATTCTAATTAACATATTCAAATTGGCACAAACTAGCAAAACTCAATCAAAAACTCTCTCAAATCATCACGGACGTTGGCCAACTTCCAAACATATAATGAGAACAAAATTTTTAAATTTTTCTATTTTTTTTGGAGGGTGACACTATATACACTCGCCTATAAACCCACAAACTCGGAGAGATATCTACCCCCAAACTCAAAACATGCTATGTTCACATAGCAAAGGGAACAAAAACATGCTTCGGATTCAAAGAACGATATGACACAACAAAACAAATAAATAAAGCAAGTAAAAAAACGTACCTACTTGGGTTGCCTCCCAATTAGCGCATTTGTTTAAGGTCGTTAGCCCGACCATTGCCCCTCTTACTTGGGGTTGAGATTGGCCTCATTGGATTTGGCCTTTGCTTTTCGGCCCTTTGACCACCTTTGATTTTCTCGGGCACAAACGCCCACTTCCTTCCATGCGTAGGTCCCTTTCTTAATTAATTCAGGTGGAGCCCACAGAACTTTGGGTGCTTTATGTTTCACCCTTTTTCTTTTCTTTTTGTTGGGGCTCCTGCCCCCAAACTTAGTTTGTTCCTTCACCTGCGGAACATCTTCCTCAACAAGATCAAAGAGGTTATCTTAAACAAAAATATTAGCAAAAATAGTCTTAGATAAATCAAGCAAATAACTCTCCTCTCTAACTTTAAGTTTTGAATGCCCTTGTGGTAGATGTGATGAAATCGACTCTTTATGGGAGTCGTGTGGGGAGTGATACGACCCGTTACTCCTAGAGTATTGGTCGGCTTTAATGTTACTAGCCAAGGGGCACACGTCCGTATTATCCCCACTTTTCTCACATCCATTCACATCATATTTGACAATTGGAACATCGGTTATGGCTCCTACAAAACCATCTGTGGGGGAGGGTTTCTTATCATTTTTAAACATACAAAATTTACATTTCTCCCCCATACCTCTCAAGGACACAACCCCTTGACACACATCAATGGTGGCCTTAGTGTCAAACATAAATGGCCTCCCAAGCAGAATGGGAGTTTTTCAGTTGTTCCTCACTTGATCCCTCCATACACATCACATAAAAGTCAATAGGGATAATGTTTTTATCGATTTTAACCAACACCCCTTCAATAACCCCTAAAGGTCTTTTGATTGAGAGATCCGCCAATTGCAAGTCTCTCATGGGTGATTTCAACTCACATACCCCCAAACTTCTAAAAACATGAAAGGGCATCACATTAACACTTGCCCCAAGATCCAACAAACCTTTAAAATTTTGACCCCCTAAAGAAATTGGGATAGTGAAACACCCGGGGTCTTTTTGAACATGTTTAATCTTTTCAAACTCCACACCTCTCTGGGGTGTGGTTTTCACAACATTGAGAGGAGGGGTTTCTAAATTTAATGCAGAAAATACATATTGAACCTCCCCAATCTCATCCTCTTCCTCACTAACATTATCAATATTATCACATTCAAAATTATCAAGGGAAGAAAAAAATACCTCCTCAATCTCATCACTTGCATCCCAAATAGTCACTATAGACTTGGCTTGCTCTGGTGGGTTTTGAAATTTTTTTTGTCTTTGGCCTTGTACCGCTTCCACCAACTGTCCAATTTGGGTCTCAGAATTTCGCATGGCGCCTCATGATTTCAAGGCTTGTTGTTGTTCCATCTTGTCTTGTTGTTGCTCCATCTTTAATCGCATCACGGGCTCTTCCCAAGGCTCTCTGTTCCTCTCAAAGGGCCCCCGAGGTGGTTGGGGATGGAGAGTTTTATTCGGTTGATTTCCACCCCATGACGGGTTGGGATGTCTCGGCCACGCTTGCCCTCCTAGATTGTATGCATTCCGTGCCGATTGATGCTTGGTGGGAACCTTTGCATATATGATCGCATCGTCTCGCACTGCTCATGATCATATAAATGGGGACTAGTGGTGGGGCAAACTTCATAAGAGTGAGTGTTAGAACCACAAGTTACACAACTATCATGCATTACATTACCAGATGACACATTGGAAGCAGAATTGAAAGTACTACTCATGGCCAACTTATCAAATTTTTGATTAAGAAGCGCAATTTGTTTTGAAATCTCATCACTTAACCCTATTCCATTCACACTATTTGTTTTACCCCTTGACCCCTTTTGTTGAGAATTAGATGCTAATCTCTCAAATAGATTTTGGGTCTCATCCAGTTTTGGCTCCTAAAGAGCTCTCCGCCGCGTTATCCACCATAGCTGATCGGCTTGTGTCAACCCCCCATAGAAAGTTTGATGCAATAAAGGCAAAGGAAAATTATGGTGGGGACATTGCACCAAAAGCATCTTAAATCTGTCCCATGCTTCATGGAATGCCTCAAAAGAGTCCTGTGTGAACCCTATAATTTTCTGTCTAAAAGTGGCTAACGTAGCATGTGGGAAGTATTTTCTCAAAAATATATCATGTAATTCATCCCAAGTATTAATGCTCCTAGGTGGGAGCAACATGAGCCACTTCTTAGCATTATCCCTCAAAGCAAAGGGAAAACATTTCAATCTTAAGTGCTCATCAGTCACACCCTCTCTCAATGGAAAACTCGACACAATCATCATATATTCCCTCAAGAAATTCAAAGAATCCTCCGAGGGAAGGCCATGAAATTGAGGGATCATGTTAAACAGATGGCCTTTTACCTCATAACTTTTTGTTGCCTCAGTCAATACAATGCATGACACAGACGTGTCCACCCGCGGCCTAGAGAAGGCATCCATAGTAGGTGCTTGCAAAGCCATATCAAATACAAATTCTTCTCCCTCGGTGGAAGAAGTTTCTAATTCACTCAAAGTTACCTCTGTCTCGGTGACAGAAGTTTCAGAATCAGTTTCAAACACTTGAGTAGAGGGAATGCCTCTCTCAACTTTGTCTATCTCGTCGTTCAAAGGAACCAAGTTAGGATCCAATGACAGGCGACCAAACATGCACCGATTAAATAAACTTGTTAAAAATCACAACAAGTCCCCGGCAACGGCGCCAAAAACTTGATGGATAAAATCCTCTTGTAATAAAAATACCTTGCAAGTGTACAAGTCACCGAAGTAGCAATGTACAATAGTAAGGGTCGAACCACAGAGACTCGTGTGTTTAACAAATTAATTTAATTAATGCAGAAAGTAACAAAAAGGGGTTTTTGTTTCGGTTTAATTAACTAAATTACTAAAGCAAGAATTAAACTATTTAATTGCAGAGAACAAGAAAGCACTAAATACGGATTCAATAAGATCAAAGGAATTCACGGATTGGATTTCATAATTGTATCCCCTCTATGCTATGATTGATAACAAAAATAACAATCTCATTAAAAGATTCTTTCACAAGATTAAGGGTTGGGACGTTTGGTGTTCGGATTGCAACCCTAATATTTCTATCTTATTGTAGATTCCGGTAGGTCAAAACAACATTCAAGAAACTCATTAAGTCCACAAGAAATAAATGAATCTAGGTTGTCTTGTATTCCGGTAGGTCAACAATCCAACCTAATTGATGAATTAGTGTACTTTAAATAAACCGTCCACGGTAGTGCAACAGTCTAAAACATATTAAAAAATGATAATTAATTCATCAAATAAGAATGAGAGAGTTTGGAAGAATTAAAACTTAAATTAGCATAGAGGTTCCACAATTACTACATCCAATCCATGAATGAGGGAATTTAGCTACTCATAATAAAAATTATAGAAATAAAATAAAACATAAAAATCATAAACCTTGAATTGAATCGGAACGGAGGAAGTATTGTTTATTCCTTGTGGCACGGCTGGAATTGATTAGTTTCCCCTAGCTACAGTAGCCGTCCTCCTCTTTGATGCAGCAAAACAATGTTTCCTTTTATAATACTAAGTGCCTAGGTCAATACATTGTGAAACTTTCATGCAACTAAGGCCCAAAACAACCGGGCCCAATTCGCACCAAGTTCAACTCGTGAAAACGAGTTGTTTCCAAGGGACCAAATCGTTTTGAGTACCATTGCAGCTTCAGCCTTGCATTCCTTGCCTATTTGGTATTCGTTTCGTTCCGCAATTTTGCAGTCGCACTTTGACCACTATAATGACTTCTTTTGCGCTTCGCTCTTTGAGATTTTATTTTTAACTTTAACCCACGAATTTTTATAAATCAAATTTCCTCCGCTTTTTCGTATTTTCAATTTGGTCCCTGAATTTCCAATAAATTACAACTTGGCCCTTGAACTTCAAAAGTACGCTTTTTCTCCTCTTTTTCTGTCAAATTTTACTCTGGTCCCTGTACTTATAAAACACTAAAATATACATTAAATCTTCAAGGTTTCGAACAGAAAATAAGCTTAGGAACATATCTTTTGAATGGGTAAAACCACATCCATCACAATCCAACCTAATTGATGAATTAGTGTGCTTTAAATAAACCATCCACGGTAGTGCAACAGTCTAAAACATATTAAAGAATGATAATTAATTCATCAAATAAGAATGAGAGAGTTTGGAAGAATTAAAACATAAATTAACATAGAAGTTCCACAATTATTACATCCAATCCATGAAAGAGGGAATTTAGCTACTCATAATAAAAATAAAAATTACAAAATTAAAATAAAGAAAAATAAACCTGAAATTGACACGGAACAGAGGAAGTAATTATGTTTTCCCTTCTTTCCTACGGCAGTACCACACTTTCTCCCCAAAAGAACAATTACTCCTTTATATATATATATATATATGCCTAGGTTTAAAAGAAATTGGAAAAGAAACAGCCTTGAAAGGCCACACCAATTCAGGCCCAGTTTCCGGCCCAAACCGCCAGGCCCCATTTTGCCGAGCTGACTCGTGAAAACGAGTCGTTCCCACTCAGCCGAGTCGTTCTGATCAATTACAATTTTCTTTTGCAAACTGCCTTGTCTTTGGCCCAGCAGCTTGTTTCCTTGGCCCCAAAAATCCTCTTCCTTGGCCGGCACACCTCATTCCTTGGCCTATGCATTCCTCGGCCAAACCATGTTGGCCGGCCACCCTTGGCCTAGGTTTGGACCCTTTTGTTATTCGATCCGTCTCGCAATTTTGCCGTCACACTTTGGTCACTATAAAAATTATTTTGCACCTCGCTCTTTGAGATTTTATTTTTCACTTTAGCCCATGAATTTTTATAAATCAAATTCCTCCCAAATTTCCGTATTTTCAGTTTGGTCCCTGAATTTCCAATAAATTACAACTTGGCCCTTGAACTTCCAAAGTGGGTACAAATCCTCCGTTTTCAGCATTGTTGCACTTCAGTCCCTGAACTATCAAAACACTATCAAAATACATTAAATTTTCAAGGTTTCGAGCAGAAAATAAGCTTAGAAACATATCTTTTGGATGAGTAAAACCACATCCATTAAATACCCCCAAACTTACCTTTTGCTCGTCCTCGAGTAAAACAAAATTAAAACAAAATAAAAACTAACTAACTAAATTAAAACGAAAGAAAATATTTTTAGGATTGTTCAATTCATATAATAGGCCGTTGGCACAACAAGTCTCAGATCTCACAACACACATAATCCACAAGCATTATCATGAACATGGGACTATAATTACATGGATGCATCTAACTTATAATTCTCCACCACATAATGAAAGATGAATGAAATATGGGAGATCATTGTCACCAAAGTAAGATATTTTATAGGGTCACTAACCACATGCTCTAAATCAATGATAATAAGATGAAATTTCACAAGGACGCTCATATGCATGTTTAAACAAAACTGTCAACCCGGCTACTCTTTAGGGATCAAATATGGCTTTATGGTTTGTAATGTATCGCGATAAACGCGGGTTGGGTTCACGGTTACAAAAGAAGGTAAGGACATACGAAGTCAAGCAAGTGAAACTAAGAAGTCTTCATCATACATCCTCACATTGAAATTTATCACTCCGTTCAAAGCCAACCCATTGATTTAACCCCCAAACTTATAATTTTGTATACTTTCAAACTTGGGCTCGATCACCTTTCTTTCTTTTTGATCACTTTCCTCTTCAACATTAGAGAGGGCAAGGCTTTTCAATCCTTTTTTTTTTCTTTGTTTTTTCATTTTTTTTCTTTGCACAAATATATCACGGAGAATGTGCATTCAATACTTTTTGCTCAAGCCCCTCTTTTCTTTCAATACAATTCATAACCCTTTACTTTCTTTTCATGACCACTTTCCACTCAACCCTTTGATTTTTCAAACTTCACCCACAATTCCCAATTCATTCCCTAGTTTCACTTTCTTGAAAAGGTGGGAAAAAAGTGTATAAGTTAAAAGGGTAGGACAATGAGGGTACAAATGAAGGCGAATGGTGGTCTAAGATAACCTCCCACTTTGTGAGAGATTCCATTTTTTTTTCAAGCTCAAAAGGGGTTCTAGCAGAAGATTTAATATAAGTGACGAGAAAGTTAAAGGCTCACAAATAGGGTTCAAAGAAAATAGCCACATATCACTTCCCGAATAGCCTAATTGATGTGTTATTGACAGTCATGCAAACATGTTCTAGGGACCCCGAGAATGCCAAAGTGATCCTATAAAGGTCTCCTAAGTTGGTAACAATGGTCAAGAAAAATAATATGGAAGTGAAAGGTGGAGAAATCATACTTTACATGAATCAATGCAATTATATCCCCATATTGACAATAATACTCAAGATTTTAAAATTAAAGCACACTCAAATCATCATGGACTCTAGCCAACTTCCCAAAATATGAAAAGAACAAAAATTTTTTTAAACTTTTCTATTTTTTTGGAGGGTGACACTATATACACTCCCCTATAAACCCATAAACTCGGAGAGATATCTACCCCCAAACTCAAAACATGCTATGTCCTCATAGCAAAGAGAACAAAAACATGTCTCGGGTTCAAAGAACGATATGACACAGTAAAGCAAATAAATAAAGCAATAAAACATACCTACTTGGGTTGCCTCCCAATCAGCGCTTTGGTTAAGGTCGTTAGCCCGACCATTGCTCCACTTACTTGGGGTTGAGATTGGCCTCAATGGATTTGGCCTTTGCTTTTCGGCCCTTTGACCACCTTTGATTTTCTTGGGTACAAATGCCCACTTCTTCCATGCGTAGGTCCCTTTCTTAATTAATTCAGGTGGAGCCCACAGAACTTTGGGTGCTTTATGCTTCACCCTTTTTCTTTTCTTTTTGTTGGGGATCTTGCCCCCAAACTTAGTTTGTTCCTTCACCTGCGGAACATCTTCCTCAACAAGATCAAAGAGGTTATCTTGAACAAAAATATTAGCAAAAATAGTCTCAGATAAATCAAGCAAATAACTCTCCTCTAAGCACTCCGTGATTTTAAGGGGACAAGAAGGTTGTGTGATGACCTCAACTCCTTTTGGGAGTGATTTAGGGGGTGATATGGTCCGTCACTCCTTGAGTGTTGATCGGCCTTAATGTTGCTAGCCATGTGACAAACGTCCACATTATCCCTAATTTTCTCACCGTCATCCACACAATAATTCTTAATCGCAAAATCCGTATTGTACCCTACAAATTCCTTCTTAGGTGGAGGTTCTTTACAATTTTCAAATATGGAGAACCTAATCTCCTCCCCCATCACAGTCAATGCAATATTACCATGTGGCACATCTATCACTGATTTGGTGTCAAACAGAAAAGGTCTCCCAAGTAATATGGGAGCCCCAAATTCATCACCCTCATGATTTTCCATACTTACCACCATAAACTCAACTGGAATTACAAATTTATCTACTTTAACCAACACACCCTCTACAACTCCTATTGGTCGTTTAACCGGGCGATCGCCCAATTGCAAATTCCATGTAGGAGGTTGCAAATTTTGTAATCCCAAATTTCTGAAAATATGGTACGGCATTACGTTGACACTAGCTCCTAGATCCATTAAACCATTAAAATTTTGACCCCCTAAAGTAATCGGAATAGTAAAACATTCGGGGTCTTTTCTTTCTTTTTCTTTATTCAACACATCCACACCACCAGAGGGTATGGTTTTTTCAACATCAAGACAAGTGGATTCATGATTACTAGCAGAAAAGACATCATGAATTACCCCCAAACTTCCCTCTTCCTCACAAGCATAATTATCACTATCAACATCACAGAGAGAAGAGAGAAATACCTCCTCAATCTCATCACTTTCATCCCAAATAGTCACAATAGACTTGGCTTACTCTGGTGGGTTTTGAAAATTTTCTTGTCTTTGGCTTTGTACCATTTCCACCAACTGTCCAATTTGGGTCTGTAACTTCTGCATGGCAGCCTCATGATTTCTGAAGGCTTGTTGTTGTTCCATCTTTAACTGCATCATGGGCTCTTCCTAAGGCTCTCTGTTGTTGGAATATTGGGAAAATATTAGGGTGTGAATTGAAAAGTCAAAGGTCTAAAATTGAAAATACACGACTGTTCAAATTCTTTGAACTGCTCGGCCGAGCAAGGCATAAGCCTCGGCCGAGCATGACAGACCAGAAACTATTATCCTCTGTTGGCCTCTGCTCGGGCGATTCACCAAAGGTGCTCGGCCGAGCAACTTGCCTGTGCTCGGGCGAGGCACCAATGGTGCTCGGCCGAGCGCATCTTTATCCGTTCGAGATTAAAGTCTGAATAGGTGCCAGCTTGAAAGGGTGTGACTTTTGTGGAAAAATCACAACTGATCTGGCTTAATTTTACCCTATATATAGAGACCCCTATTCCTTCATTCAGTCATCAAGTAATCCATCCAAGTTATTATCAAATCTTTGTTCAAGAATCCAAGTCTCTCTCTCCCTCATTCAAAGTGTTCTTGAAGTTCAAAGTATTCGTTCATCATTCCTTCTTTAAAGTTTGAAGACTAAGAGCAAGTCTTATTTTGGTTCGCCCGTCAAGGTTAGTTAAAGTGCACACTAACTCTTGGTAAAAAGCGTTGTATCTTGGGAGACATTCGCCATCGATCCGTTTGCACAATTACGGAGGCAAAATATTGTCTTAAGGAGATTTGCTTCGGCATACCTCGCTTTATCTCCTTCATCTGATTTTTGTATTGAAGATATCTAAACATATACCATCCAACATCTGTTCCTCTCAAAGGGCCCCTGTGGTGGTTGGGGATGGAGAGTTTTATTCGGTTGATTTCCACCCCATGATAGGTTGGGATGTCTCGGCCCTGCTTGCCCTCCTAAATTGTATGCATTCCCGTACTGATTGTTGCTTGGTGGGAACCTTTGCATATATGACTACATCGCCTGCACCTGCTCATGATCATATAAATGGGGACTAGTGGTGGGGGCAAACTTCATAGGAATGAGTGTTAGAACCACAAGTTACACAACCATCATGCACCAAATTACCCACAGATGACACATTAGATGCAACATTAGAAGTACTACTCATGGCCAATTTATCAAATCTTTGATTTAGAAGTGCAAATTGTTTTATGATCTCATCACTCATCCCTATTCCATTCACACTATTTGATTTACCCCTTGACCCTTTCTGTTGCGAATTAGATGCCAGTCTTTCAAAAAGGTCTTGGGTCTCATCCGCAGTTTTGGCTCCTAAAGAACCTCCAGCTGCGTTGTCAACCATGGCCTGATCAGCTTGTGTCAACCCACCATAGAAAGTTTGATGCAATAAAGGTTGAGAAAAATTGTGGTGGGGACATTGCACCAAGAGCATTTTAAATCTGTCTCATGCTTCATGAAATGCCTCAAAAGAGTCCTGTGTGAACCCTATAATTTTCTGTCTAAAAGTGGCTAACGTGGCATGTGGGAAATACTTTCTCAGGAATATATCATGTAACTCATCCCAAGTAGTAATGCTCCTAGGCGGGAGCAACATAAGCCACATCTTAGCATTATCTCTCAAAGCAAAGGGAAAACATTTCAGTCTTAGGTGCTCATCAGTCACACCCTCTCTCAACGAAAAGCTTGACACAATCATCATATATTCCCTCAAGAAATTCAAAGAATCCTCAGAAGGGAGGCCATGAAATTGAGGGATCATGTTGAAAAGGTGGCCTTTGACCTCATAGCTTTTGGTTGCATCAGTCAATACAATGCATGACACAGACGTGTCAACTCGAGGCCTAGAGAAGGCATCCATAGTGGGGGCTTGCAAAGCCATATCAACTGCAAATTCTTCTCCCTCGGTGGAAGAAGTTTCTAGGTCACTCAAAGTTACCTCTGTCTCGATGACAGAAGTTTCAGAATCAGTTTCACACTCTTGAGTAGAGGGAATGCCTCTCTCAACTTTGTCTATATCGTCGTTCAAAGGAACTAACTTAGGATCCAATGACCGGCGACCAAACATGCACCGATTAAATAAACTTGTTAAAAATCACAACAAGTCCCCAGCAACGGCACCAAAAACTTGATGAATAAAATTTCACTGTGTAATAAAAATACCTTGCAAGTGTACAAGTCACCGAAGTAGCAATGTACAATAGTAAGGGTCGAACCACAGAGACTAGTGTGTTTAACAAGTTAATTCAAGTGGTGCAGAAAGTAACAAAAAGGGGTTTTTGATTTGGTTTATTAACTAAATTACTAAAGCAAGAAATTAAACTATTTAATTGAAGAAAATAAGAAAGTAAGAAACAAGGATTTAATCAGATCAAAGGAATTCACGGATTGGATTTCATAATTGTATCCCCTCTATGCTATGATTTTGATAACAAAAATAACAATCTCATTCAAGGATTCTTTCACGTGATTAAGGGTTGGGACGTTTGGTGTTCGGATTGCAACCCTAATATTTCTATCTTATTGTAAATTTCGGTAGGTCAAAACAACATTCAAGAAACTCATTAAGTCCATAAGAAATAAATGAATCTAGGTTGTCTTGTATTCCGGTAGGTCAACAATCCAACCTAATTGATGAATTAGTGTGCTTTAAATAAACCATCCACGATAGTGCAACAGTCTAAAACATATTAAAGAATGATAATTAATTCATCAAATAAGAATGAAAGAGTTTGGAAGAATTAAAACTTAAATTAGCATAGAAGTTCCACAATTATTACATCCAATCCATGAAAGAGGGAATTTAGCTACTCATAATAAAAATAAAAATTACAAAATTAAAATAAAGAAAAATAAACCTGAAATTGAAACGAAACGGAGGAAGTAATTATGTTTTCCCTTCTTTCCTACGGCAGTACCACACTTTCTCCCCAAAAGAACAATTACTCCTTTATATATATATATATATATATATATATATATATATATGCCTAGGTTTAAAAGAAATTGGAAAAGAAACAGCCTTGAAAGGCCACACCAATTCAGGCCCAGTTTCCGGCCCAAACCGCCAGGCCCCATTTTGCCGAGCTGACTCGTGAAAACGAGTCGTTCCCACTCAGCCGAGTCGTTCTGATCAATTACAATTTTCTTTTGCAAACTGCCTTGTCTTTGGCCCAACAGCTTGTTTCCTTGGTCCCAAAAATCCTCTTCCTTGGCCGGCACACCTCATTCCTTGGCCTATGCATTCCTCGGCCAAACCATGTTGGCTGGCCACCCTTGGCCTAGGTTTGGACCCTTTTGTTATTCGATCCGTCTCGCAATTTTGCCGTCACACTTTGGTCACTATAAAAATTATTTTGCACCTCGCTCTTTGAGATTTTATTTTTCACTTTAGCCCATGAATTTTTATAAATCAAATTCCTCCCAAATTTCCGTATTTTCAGTTTGGTCCCGGAATTTCCAATAAATTACAACTTGGCCCTTGAACTTCCAAAGTGGGTACAAATCCTCTGTTTTCAGCATTATTGCACTTCAGTCCCTGAACTATCAAAACACTAACAAAATACATTAAATTCTCAAGGTTTCTAGCAGAAAATAAGCTTAGAAACATATCTTTTGGATGGGTAAAACCACATCCATCAACAGAGTCAACCACAAGAAAGATCTCGCGAGCTGGTGGGCAGTTACCTCGCTGGCTGCAAACTCCTCCATGCACCTCAGAACCGCAACCTCAACAAACCTCATCTCCATCCCTAGCCCCTTCGGACGGAGGTCAAATCCCACCAAAGCTCTGAACTCGTCCTCAGAAATGTGATCCCTCTAGGTTACAAGCCTATCAGTGAATCTCAAGCCAGTAATGGTAGTAAAGTCGGCGGGAGTCACCGTGACCTCTCCCCAGCTCAGATGAAAGCTGTGAGTGGCGTCCCACCAAAACTCTAAAAGGGCTTGGACAAGCCCCTTGCTCTTAGAGGTCACATGAATGCCTCTGCTGATAGCCTCGACAAAGGAATGGAGGCCAGTCGCCACCACCAGCTGTTTAGGATTCACGCCATCCTTTTCGAAGTTGGGCATCCTGTCCCACAACTTCACCGCCACCTCCGCGGGTCCCCTCGACTTGCTCTCCTATAGGAAAACACGGCAAAAGCCTGTTAGTCCTTCATTTTTATCTCAAAAGCATGCATATATTCACAAAAAAGTGCACATGTGTAAGTACCCCAATCTGGATCACCCCCTTTCAAACACACGGGAAACACCGCAGACTCATCAACGCAGTCTCGACGACCTCTGGCACTCAAAACCCTCTCAAAACCCCCAGCCAAACCAAGGGAGGAGCCTTTCTGGGATAAAAAGGGACAAAAGGACCTTTTGGGAATTTTCAGGAAATTGGAAAAGCAATAATGGTCCGTACGGACCTCTTTGCTTCAATAATTACTGAATCCTCTTAAAGTCCACAATATTCCTTCAAATCCCGGGGAAAATGATTACCCCCCTGCAGAGTTGGTCCGTACAGACCTCTTTGCATGTCAACTTGGTCCGTACGGACCTTATTGCACAGGGAACATCATAATTGCAAATATTCCTCCATCATCACAGATTCCCTCAAATCGAGGAAAACCAAAAGTCTGGATTACCAGGGAGGTCCGTACGGACCTCTTTGCACCAAATCTGGCACTATAAATAGAGGGCTCCCCCTCCTCATTTTCACACACCTTCCACTTCTCTCTTCCTCCCTAGGCCTTCTGGCTTCCCCTCTAAGTCCTTCCGAGGCATTCCCGGCCCCTTTCGGATCCTTCCGAGGCCTTCCGAGCCCCCTCGTGGTGCTCCGAAGCCTCCCCGAGCGCTCCCGCGACGCTCCCGCGCTGCCCCGAGGCACTCTCGAGGTACTCTGAGGCCCCTCGTGGTACTCCGAGGCCTTGCCTGGTCTTTCCACGGTGTCCCGGCTCTTTCCGAGTCAAACCGGCGATCCCAAACCACGCCGAAACTATGTCCGAGTGATCCCGACGATCCCCACGCACGCCGAACCTCTGCCCAAACGCAGCCTGCAACATCAACTCACGCCGAAACTCTGTCCGCAGACAACCGGCCCCTCCCGAAGCAATCCCGATCCGTACCGGAACGCTACTCCGACCTCAAACACTATTCCCCAGCGGAAGACAGACACAAACCAACATTGGTAAGGCTTCCTTCCATTACTATTTCAATACATTTCCATACATAGCATACAATGTAGACATCCGATACAGCATGCATTTTTAAAAGCACACACACACACACACAACATTTAAAGGATATTAGGGGTATTCGAAAGACTCGTTTTACGAGGCGACTCGGGTGAGCTCTAATATTCTATATTTCTCTTCCGAGGAGTCATCTGACCTCCGAACTCAAAATCTCATCACACAAAAACAGTTTAAAATTATCTTTAAACTGATGCCCTTTTTCAATGTTTTGGGCTTAATAAAAACGGCGTGGCGACTCTACAAATGCGAAAACAAACGGCGAGACACCTCCAACCTGAAAAACGCTGCAAAGCGGGGAAATGCCAGATGCCGGGGCGCGAACGCGCTGCCTCTCGGATCCGGGTAATTTCAGTTGGCGACTCCGCTGGGGAATTTTTGTTTTATAATCTTTTTAAACAAAACAAAAGATTTTTAAAACGATGATGAGGGTCAAACTTTCATTTTACCCCTTTCTTTAACTGTTGTGTGTGTGTGCACGTGCTTCATTTTTATTTTACAAAAAAAATAAAAATACAAAAAATGCATCAATATACATCTGTGCATACATTTAAAATTCTTCAAAAGCTTCTGTTTTACTCAGAAAAAGAATTTTAGAGACCGCACACTACGCGCACTGCTGCCTCGGTTACACCGCACTCTACTCACACTGCTGCCTCGGTTACACCGCACGCTACGCGCACTGCTGCCTCGGATACACTGCACACTACAACCCTCAACCCGGAGTGGTCTCAGTTGCAGTCCGTTTGGTCTTCCTAGGCCTCTTGGACGCGCACGGGATCATTCCAAACATCCCATCCTAGCCAAGCGTCAACCCTGCACGTTTGAGTCTTGAGTCACACTCTGTCCAGACTCGGTTGGTTTTTACCCAGTCCGTGTCATACAGCCTGGATACATATACCATGTCGGCCATTTTTCTGAGTCAAGGCTCGGAACTCAAGATCCCTTGCGCAAGCAAAGCGATGAAAGGTCATGCTAAAATCTTGACCTGATCTTGATTTCCGAAGCTACACCTGACGATGTTCCGTCCCGGATATAAATCCATGCTCACATGACACCATGTCATCACGTCTTTGATACGTCGGCCATGACAATATGACCCAGCCAACGCCTAACGTCACGGATCCCTTACGCAAAGCAAGGTAAAGAGAGGTCATGCCGAACTCTTGACACGATCTTGACTCAGTGGCCGGCTCGGTTCACTATTCACATGGCTAACGCATCAAAACGAACATGACAGGCTCGGTCCTTAGGTTCGATTTTTCTTGTAGGCCGGTGGAAACCGCTTGCACTATAGGACCCTCGCCTGGGGCTGTCCACCCCGGGATGTCGAAATACAGGTGCAAAACGAGGGGCTTATAGCCGCACAGATGGTCTCCACTGACCCAGGATCTAGCATAGTCGCGAAAAAGAAGAGCAATATTTTCCAACCTACCTAGGATTCTGAAAAAAAAAACATGTTTTAAGTAAAGTAAAACAACAAAAAAAAATCATAAATAAAAGAAACGGGAACCGCATGCCACGTGAGCTTTCCCCCTTTTATCCCATTAGGCCATTCCTGTGTCTAAACCTTGCCCATCACCCCCTCCAGCTAACAGAGAGTGGTCGAGAGTACCCGGGAACCCGTCTCCCAGTGTCAAAACAGCAAGGTCTTACCTCCTTCCCAGCTCTGTCACCAGGGACGAGTCCGTCAATTCCCATGGCCAAGTCAGTGGATAACAACGATGAGAACGGGACCTTACCCCCAAGAAACTTCCCAACATTGGAAGAAGTTTGGCAGGTCCTCATGGCTATTGAGAAACGTCAAGGTGAGCAACAAGCCTGGATCGAAGGTGCCATGCACCACTTCGGAACATTAGCCACCCAACTACCTGGGGCTTCCCGAGTCATGACTGCTCCTACAGCCTCTAACATCTCTCATTGTTTCCCAGAAGTCAACCTGTTACCCTCATACGAGCCATGCAGTTATGACGCAAGGCCACAAGACCTTCCAGGAAAGCACGCCCATCCGGCCTCCTGAGGTCCCGGTACCACCACCGAACAACGAACACATACGGTGGGACGTGCGATTGCGGTGCTTGTCTGAAATGGAATTCGAGGATGAAATGAATGAGGGCCGTCCTCGAAGAAAGAAGAAGCTATCTTCTCAACAAAAAGCGAAAAAGAGGTATGAATCCGGTGATCCCACGGTCGGAACCCTTGGAGAACCCTCGGGAAAGTTTGACTACTATGTCATCTACTCAGCAGCCTAGCTACGCACAAGGCCATGGCAATGTACGCTCCATGATCACTGGGACGAGCTTCGCACCGCCACCGAAGGCCCGAAGGTCCAGATAATCCAACCCCTTGTCTTGGGAAGATCTCAAAGCCACTATTGATGCTTGATAAAAGGCTATGACGGTGAACGAATTGAAATGCGCGGTCGGCCTTACGCCAATCAGCTCCTCCCACTACGAAATGGGAGAGACAAGCAAAACCATAAGTCCAGAGGTGAATGTTCGACACGTTCCGGTCAAATCCTAGTGAATCCTCCACGGACAGGACAAAAGGCCGGCCATACCCGAGCCACAAACCGAAAAGGGACCCTACGCGAAAGAAAGTGAAATCTTGGACCCAGAGTGAAGATCTGTCTTGACACGGCTCAAGCGCACTCGAGGCTAACATCTCACTCACGGTCCTTACTCACTTCATCTTACCCGCACAAGCTCAAGTTGGAAGAAAGCCCGGCCCAGCACCATGGTTCCCATCACGGTGACACTGATGAAGCGGTTCGGATGATTGGCAACGTCAATTACAAAGCAATATCATCACTTTCACGCAGCTCGACCTTCCAAAATTTGGGGCGACCACAATGAGCCTCTCTACATAACGGTTCAACCGGACGAGCGTCGTCTCCCACGGGTCTTGGTAGATGGGGGATCATCCATGAACGCCCTTCCGGCCAAAATGATGGATTTGCTAGGGATCAAAGCAGGCGATCTAAAACCTCGACTCGAGCAATCAAGGCATACGACTCAACGTCCCGCCCAGTCTTGGGAATAGCCACCTTGAATTTGTGGTTCGGAAAACAAATGGTCCCAACGGATTTCCAAGTCATCGACATCCCGATCACCTTCACTGCCATTTTGGGACGCCCTTGGCTACACCAGATCAATGGGGTGGCATCCACTCTCCATCAGTGCGTAAAGTTCGTCCAAGGAACAGATCTTACCATCATCTACGGTGATAGCATAGTCAACGAAAGGACCGAAGGAAAAGTACGCTGTTGCGTGGACTTCCGAGATCTCAACAAAGCAAGTCCCAAGGACGATTTTCCACTACCCAACATCGACATGTTGGTAGACACTACATCCAATTTCGAAGTCAAGTCCTTCGTGGACGGTTTTGCCGGCTACAATCAAATCAAGATGGCCGAAGAAGACCAAGAAAAGACAGCTTTCACAACCCCCTGGGGAACCTACGCTACGCAATGCCGTTCGGACTAAAGAACGCTGGGCTACCTACCAACGAGCAAAGCAACCGCCCTCTTCCACGATATGATCCACAAAGAGATCGAAGTGTACGTTGATGACATGATCGTTCACTCAAAGGGATCGATGGACAACACCTCACTGCACTGAGAAAATTCTTCAATCGCCTCCAAAAAACACTCAATGAGGCTTAACCCCGCCAAATGCACATTTGGGGTTAGCCGAGGCAAGGTTTTGGGATACATAGTCACCGAGAGAGGCATCGAGGTTGATCCTCAAAAGATCAAGGCTATCATCGAAATGAGACCACCGCAAACTCGGACGAGAGGTGAAAAGCTTCATGGGCCGCTGCAATATATCGCCCGTCGTCAACTAATTGACCTCTATGTGCGAGCCAATCTTCAAACCGATGAAGAAGAACGCCGACATCGAATGGAACTCGAATGCCAAGATGCCTTTGAAAAAATAAAAGCATACCTTGTAAGTCCTCCGATTCTCTGTCCTCCCCACAAGGAAAAGCCACTTTGTTGCTATACCTAAGCCGTGACCGACACCGCAGATTGGAGCCATGCTCTGTCAAGAAAAGAAGGAGTCACGAGTTGAAAACGCCATCTACTTCGATCGGTTGAAAGTTTCAAGGCGGCGAACTCAATTACTCGGCCCTCGAGAAAACCTGCGCAGCCTGGTATGGGTTGTCGGGAAACTACGACACTACATGCGATCGCACACGTACACTTGGTTTCCAAAATGGACTCGGTCAAGTACCTCTTCGACAAACCATCTCTGTCAATGAGGCTCGCCAAATGGTCTTTCTTCCTAGCGGAATTTGACATCAAGTACGTAAACCAAAAGTCAATCGGGGACGGGCCATGGGCCGAACAAGCTGGCCGATTTCCCAACCGACGAGGCTCGAGGCCCCGAACCACAATTTCCGGACGAGGGAATCTTCGCAATCGAAGGCGAAAACCGATGGCAACCGTTCTTCGACGGAGCAGCCCAACAAAAAGGGAAACGGCATCGGTATGCTCTTGGTAGATCCCGGGACGAGCACACCCCAATTGCTATAAAGCTCAATTTCGAGGTAACCAATAATGCCGCCGAATATGAAGCCTGTGACCAGCTGGACTACAAGCCGCACTCGAGAGGAATGTCCAGAAACTCAAAGTTTATGGGGACTCAAATTGATCATCAACCAAGTCTCCAACAAGTGGAAAACCATAGACCAGGCTTGCAAAAATACCATGCACCGCATGGAGGACCTCATCACACAATTCGAAGAGGTCACCTTCCACTACTTGCCAAGCGACCGTAACAGGTTTGCAGATGCCTTAGCCACCTTGGCTTCCCTTGTGGAAATCCCTGAAGGAAAAGCGATCAAACCCTTCAAAGTCGGACGAAAGGAAATTCCTGCCTACTGTTGTAAGATCGAACCAGAACCTAAGCCCGTCAATGAGCCAGGGTATAACCAGATCTTCCAATACCTCAAGAACGGGGAAACCACCTTCATGAACAAGAAAGACCCACACACAGATGGGGTCAAAACCAAGAGCATCATGGCCCTAAAATGCCTCGCCTCTCACTTCGTCATCCTCGGGGACATGCTATACAAGAAACGCTACCATGGGCCACTCCTACGCTGCATCAGCCAAGAAGAAGCAAACAAGTTCATGAACGAAGTCCACAATGGGGCTTGCGGTCCCCACATGAACGCCAGAGCCCTGATGCAAGTCATTCTCGTGATGGGCTACTACTGGATCTCCATGGAGGCATATTGCATCCACTTTGTCCGAAGCTGCGACAAGTGACAACGGTTCTCCAACCTCAATCATCTACCTCCCCACGATCTCTACTGCATGACTACACCTTGGCCATTTGCCACTTGGGGAATTGACGTCATTGGGAAAATCGCTCCGCCAGGCAGCAACGGTCACGAGTTCATCTTAGTAGCCATCGACTACTTCACCAAATGGGTCAAAGCCAAGTCCTACAAGGTACTCACCTCCAAGAAGGTCGCGCATTTCCTCAAGGAAAACATCATCTGCCGATACGACATCCCAAATGAGGTCATATCAGACAATGGTACACACTTCGAAGGGGAATCGACGGAGCTGGCTGAATTCAAGATCACACGCCACAAATCTTCTCCCTACCGGCCACAAACAAATGGCGCCGTGGAAGCAGCAAACAAAACCCTCGAACGGATCATCCGAAAAATGACCACCCGAGGACGAGATTGGTCCGAGAAGCTGCACCTTGCACTTTGGGGCTACCGCACACGGTCGAACGACCACGGGAGAAACCCCATTTGCCCCGACATACGGGATGGAAGCGGTCCTTCCCATCGAGTGGAAATTCCCTCACTCGAGTCTTTCTTTGAGAAAATGACATCAACGAAGTTGAATGGCTCCGAAGCCGACACGACGAATTGGCTCGCTAGACGAGCGACGACTAAAGGCCATGGAACACGTCCGAGCCTATCAAAGCGGGATGGCTAGAGCTTTCGACAGAAAGTCAAATCCTGAGACATCGTGGAAGGCGACCTTGTACTCAAAGAAAAGCCTCCCACTCGAACCAACCCACTGGGAAAATGGGAACCCACATGGATTGGCCCTTTCGTGGTTCAAAAGATCTTCTCCGGAGGTTCCATGAAGCTGACATACCTAGATGGCAATTCCTTCATGAATCCAGTCAACGGAAGCAAACTTCGCAGATACTTCGCCTGAAGAAGAACTACGTGCATCTCTTGGCACTCCATGTAGTGTCGAACTACGCGGACACGAGCCCTCTAGTCCGGGGGAACGTAGGCAACCTTAATTGGTCCGGTCTAAAAATACACAAAAAGTCAAAAGTTTGAATGTCAATCAAGACCTCCATCAAGCTACGCACTTTTCAAGAACACGCCCCAACAGTCACCTTGACCAAGTCAAACGACGGCGGCAACATCAAAGGACATCCGAGGGTCACTCAACATCAAACGACTGACTCATGTCTGCTTCCAAGCCAGGGGCTTGTCTTTGCCCTCACGCGCTTCAAAAAAAAAAAGAGAGCTCGAGCAAGGGCTCACAAAAAAAATAATAATAAAAGAAGCTCAAGCAAAAGCTGCAAAAAAGAGGTCAAGAGCCCGACGCCAACAAGAGGCAAGGAAGCTACGAAAAATACCGTCAAAACGACTTGTCAAGGGAGCATTCGACCTCTCAGCCAAGCACAAAGCCTAAGCAAAAGGGATTGCCGTCATGGCCCAGACTGCTTCAGCCCGCAAATGCAACAGAAAAGTCCAAAGATGGACGCCGACAAAGTGCACAAAAGAAACAAAGGCAAACAAGAGATCTTGCGTCTCGACAAAGCTTTAAAAGTAAATCACAAATCACTAACGGTTACAACATTTCTTGATGAGTTCAAGCACGGTCTACTCTCAAGTTCACAACATGCTAAAAGACAGCTTAATACATTTAACAAATAATGTGTTTGCAAATGCAATGAATGGATACCTAGGAGGTCATTCCGCGCCATCTGCGCTTGTCCCCTCGCCATTCTTTCCTTTCTTCCCTCGTCCCCGGCGAGTCTTCTTTCGCTCCACGTGAACCAACTCTGTGTCTCTCGGTCAGAGATCGGGGTCCTCCCGTAGAGTCAAACAATCCAGTAGCTCTCGGGGCTTCATTCGCCCGTGCTTCGGCTCGGATCTCCTCCTGTGAGTGCGCAAAGAGGACCTCTCCCGTCGATCGGTCAAATCTAGTCTCGTAGTCAAACAAAGTGTCTCCCGTCACATCGAAAGGGTCGAGACCAGGCTTCGTCACTCCTAAGGCAATAGCTACTACGGCAACCGGGTCCCAGAATCGCTACACGCTGCTCTCTAAAGCCACTTGGGACGCTCAACACGCCGCTCATACCAGGCCAGTGCGAGTCGTGTCAATACGACGCTCCCCGACGTCTAAGGAGTACCACAGGAGGGAATGCAGAATACTTCCATACCCTCGTAAAATACAAGAAGGCACTGAAGCGCCATACAAAGGGGAACTACCTCCGCAGTAGCAAGGTCATCCCGGCCCAACAAAGGCTCTGCTTCATCCCAAACTACCGGGAAACAAGCTGACGGAATATAGAAGGAGGACCAAGACAAACCTGGAACTCGACAACGTAGGACCCTTCTGCAAGATCCTCCTAGTCTCAATCCTCAGGTGCGGAACCCACAGGCGGATACTCGATGCGTACCAAGGCTGTGCCATCCATCTCTCCCGGCGGCCGATCCATATCCAACACAAGAGGTCGGCGAGCAAATGACCACGGGCTAAACGACGTCGGAGCCTCGGGCATGGCCTGAAGTCTCTCTCGCAGCCACAAGGTGAGCAAAGCGGGGCTTCCCCCTCTCATAAAATGATCCCCAGTCGCCAGACGATCGATACCATGAAGAGTCTCCCCCAGCACCAACGGGACAATATCCTCTCCAGCCCTGCAGTGCCCTACCACATCTAGCAAAGCGCCATCGCAAATGCCAAGTGAGCCGACCGGGAAAGCGTCGCCATCACGCACAAGGCAAATGCGTCCCAAGAGACATCACTCATCATCAACCATGAACCGCTCCGCAGCTCGTAAAATGTCGATATGACCCGAATCAAGGATCATGCCCTGCACTTCTTCCAACGAAGTACGAAGAAAGCCTGCAAGCTTCACGCTCACCGCAGCACCACCCATCAAAGGAAGTGAGATGGCCTCCACCTCCGGTCCTCCAATCAAAGCCCGAAAATCCACAAAAGTGGGCACCATTTCATTGTAGGAGAAACAATACACATGCCTCCTAACATCCCAGAACTTTGCGGCAGCCCGCAACAAACCCCAATCAGGAACCAACTCCTTAAAAGACCAAATCGAGCAAAGACGAAACCTTACCTCGAAAGCCCGTCTCTGATGCCTCATACGGCGCTGCATCCACGTTTTCAGCTGCTCAAGGAAGTGTGCTTGCCTCTCCTGCGAAAGCCTCGGCAAAATTCTAGGGACGTACGAAGAATCCATGGCAAAAATGGAGGTTCCTAGAGAAAATGGGGAAGAAAGCTCGAAAATGGCTGAAAATGGGGAAATGGGGAAGGACCAGACACTGGAAAGCATTTATTTCCTTCCCAAAAGCAAGACTGGTCTGTACGGACCTCTTTGCATGCTAGGTATGTCCGTACGGACCTCCTTGCAAAAAGAACCCATTTCCCCAGCAAACAGTACAATAACCACTGTCCTCAGCAAAACCTTGCTCCAAACTGCCCAAACACTGGCCAAAGCCATTCCCGGTGAACATACACTACCCACAAACGCACTCTAAGCTCACGTGGCATGCACAAAATAAAAAAAATATACTAGCAACAATTTCTAGGACAATTCCCGGAAATCCCAAAAATGACATTACATCTTAAAATAAAATGCTGTTTGCCGTGCAAATACGAGTGTTTTATTACAGGTACATCAAATGTCTGTTGCTAAACAAAAAAAAGAGAAGATATGGAAAGAGGGAAAGCAAATGGACCCTAATCCGACTCTTCAGCATCATCATCATCCTCGCCGAGGTCCTCCAGAGAGAAGTCGGGCATCCCTGTGAACTCGCCCGCCACGTCCTCGTCATCAGAGTACCGAGCCCCCGCCGGAGGCTGCCACTCAAAGTAATCCGAAGGATCAAATCCGACGAAAGGATCGAAGAAAGAAGGCTCTGAGGATCCCTCGCCCTGTGCATCCTGAGGAGGGAAGAACTGATAAAAGGGCTGTTGCCTCGGAGCTCCCGAAGACGTCCCGGCATCCATGCTATGCCGCCCCCTTGAAGGTCCCTCCTGCTGCGGCTATGGCTCGGCTCTCGGAGGAGGAACGTCTACAGAATGCCTTGAAGGCATAGGCTGGTACGCCGGCACGCGTCGGGAAGACCGGCAAGACAGCTTCGACGCCATCTTCTTCGCAAACGACCTCATCGCCACGTAACGGCGAGTCAACATATCATAGGCTCTCCCCGGGACCTGCACAAGCAAACAGCCAAGGAAACGCTCAGCAATACAGTTATACTCAACAACAAAAAGAGAAAAATACAGAAAAGATGCCAAGATGGAAAAGAGTCAAGACACTCACCGATCTATCGGGATCCACTCGTATGCAGCGGAGCCTGCTCGAAACGGGTGCAGACACCACTTCGCCTCAACCCGTCCCCACGGACATACGTGAAATCCGGCCCGGCATCGGAACCTTCGGGAGCCTGCGGGCCGGCCTCCCTCTCCTCGCGCACTGCGGCGTCCTCGGCTTCCTCCTCACGAAGGCCCCGTACTCCTCTCCATACAAAAAATGAACTCCTCGGCGCCCACACCGCCAAGGTACCTCTCAAAATCAAGCACATCCATATCCAGGGAATCAAGCATCCCAAAGGAGGGTCCCTCGGAGCCACGGGAAGCACACTGGGCCATCTTTGCCGCCGAGAAGACCCGCTCCCCAGTACGTGACGTCGCAGGTCGGGCCCCGCGGCATCTTCCAGCTGTTGTCACCTCGGGAGCCCCCTCGAACTCATCACCCTCATACCGAGCCCACGGGAACAAAACAAACCCCTCAGGGCTACCCCTCTCCAGAGGCAGCTCCTGCACATCCCCGTAGGCGATGGTGAGCTTCCCTGCGGGTCCTCCTCTTCCTCGCCGTACGAGCCCGGCCCGGCAAAGCGAGAGTGCGCCGATTCTGACCCGGATCTCTATCCCACGGGAAGCACTGGAAAATCTCGTAGAACCACACCTGTGACAAAAACAGAAAAGGCTCAGTGCAAAAGAAAGCGGAGAAGCGACAAGTTGCTAAATCAAAAAACATGCAATAAACTCATACCTCCAAAGCAAAGTCAAAACAGGCCAATGAACTGGCCACACCCCGGCTAAACCGGTCCAAAGAGAAGTAGAGCTCGGCCAAGCCTGCCTCGCCCCAAGTGAAATTACCCGGATCCGAGAGGCAGCGACGGATCGCGCCCCGGCATCTGGCATCTTTCGCGTTGGCGGCGGTTTTGTCTCGCCGTTTGTTTTCGCATTTGTAGAGTCGCCACGCCGTTTTTATTAAGCCCAAAACATTGAAAAAGGGCATCAGTTTAAAGATAATTTTAAACTGTTTTTGTGTGATGAGATTTTGAGTTCGGAGGTCAGATGACTCCTCGGGAAGAGAATATTAGAATATTAGAGCTCACCCGAGTCGCCTCGTAAAACGAGTCTTTCGGATACCCCTAATATCCTTTAAATGTTGTGTGTGTGTGTGTGTGCTTTTTTTAAAAATGCATGCTGTATCGGATGTCTACATTGTATGCTATGTATGGAAATGTATTGAAATAGTAATGGAAGGAAGCCTTACCAATGTTGGTTCGTGTCTGTCTTCCGCTGGGGAATAGTGTTTGAGGTCGGAGTAGCGTTCCGGTACGGATCGGGATTGCTTCGGGAGATGCCGGTTGTCTGCGGACAGAGTTTCGGCGTGAGTTGATGTTGCAGGCTGCGTTCGGGCAGAGGTTCGGCGTGCGTGGGGATCGTCGGGATCACTCGGGCAGAGGTTCGGCGTGCGTTGAGGTGGCAGGAGTCACTCGGGCAGAGTTTCGGCGTGGTTTGGGATCGCCGGTTTGACTCGGAAAGAGCCGGGACACCGTGGAAAGACCAGGCAAGGCCTCGGAGTACCACGAGGGGCCTCAGAGTACCTCGAGAGTGCCTCGGGGCAGCGCGGGAGCGTCGCGGGAGCGCTCGGGGAGGCTTCGGAGCACCACGAGGGGGCTCGAAAGGCCTCGGAAGGATCCGAAAGGGGCCGGGAATGCCTCGGAAGGACTTAGAGGGGAAGCCAGAAGGCCTAGGGAGGAAGAGAGAAGTGGGAGGTGTGTGAAAATGAGGAGGGGGAGCCCTCTATTTATAGTGCCAGATTTGGTGCAAAGAGGTCCGTACGGACCTCCCTGGTAATCCAGACTTTTGGTTTTCCTCGATTTGAGGGAATCTGTGATGATGGAGGAATATTTGCAATTATGATGTTCCCTGTGCAATAAGGTCCGTACGGACCATCTTGACATGCAAAGAGGTCCGTACGGACCAACTCTGCAGGGGGTAATCATTTTCCCCGGGATTTGAGGGAATATTGTGGACTTTAAGAGGATTCAGTAATTATTAAAGCAAAGAGGTCCGTACGGACCATTATTGCTTTTCCAATTTCCTGAAAATTCCCAAAAGGTCCTTTTGTCCCTTTATCCTGTAAAGGCTCCTCCCTTGGTTTGGCTGGGGGTTTTGAGAGGGTTTTGAGTGCCAGAGGGTCGTCGAGACTGCGTTGATGAGTCTGCGGTGTTTCCCGTGTGTTGAAAGGGGGTGATCCAGATTGGGGTACTTACAGAAGCCCCTCGACGACGTCACTTATGAAAGAAGTGGGGTCGCCGATAAGATAAGTGGTCCTAATCTGGATCGCGTGGCCGGGAGATAAAGTGACCGGGAGGCCGTGGAGGACGTGGTGGTGTCCTATTGTGTGACCGCATAGGCCGCAGGCCGGACCCTGCGATAGGATTCCTACGTATCCCCGGCGGAAATCAAGCCTGGTCGTAGTTCGGTGTGGGGTGAGTGTTTGTGAATGCCAGAATGTGGGCGCTGGTGGTGCCCTCGAAGTGTCGCGTGACCGCCGAGGCCGTGGTAAGGACGTGGTGGTGTCCCGGGTGACCGCATGGGTCGATGGCCGGACCCCGTGATAGGATTCCTACGTATCCCCGGCGGGAATCAAGCCTCGGTCGTAGTTCGAGGTCGTGAAACTGGTGAAAGCAGCGCGCGTGTGCGCCCGGCGTGTCAAATGTGACCGCCGAGGCCGCGGCAGTAAGTGACGTGGGCGGTGTCCTAAGATGTGGTGACCGCCGAGGTCAATTGTGAGGACGTGGTGGTGTCCTCGGGATGGAAATTTTACGATTTTCCTAATCGGTGGTTTAAGGCCTTCCGGCCTGAGATAGCGATGTGATTGGAGGTTTATACGGTCTTCTCCTGACCGAGTGGTTTGGTTAAAGCCCTCCGGCCGGGGATAGCGTGAGGACTTCCGAATCGTCTTCTCGAATGTGGTCGCCACGCGCAGGACTTTGAATCGTCTTCTCGGCGGCGATTTTGGTGCCACGCGAGGACTTTGAATCGTCTTCCGGCGGCTGGTGCCACGCGGGAGGACTTTGAATCGTCTTCTAGCGGCTGATGTAATGCGCGAGGACTTTGAATCGTCTTCTAGCCGCGGCTGATGCCACGCGCGAGGACTTTGAATCGTCTTCTAGCCGCATTGATGTTATGCGCGAGGACTTTGAATCGTCTTCTAGCCGCAGCTTGATGTTACGCGCGAGGACTTTGAATCGTCTTCTAGCCGGCGCTGGTGCCACGCGCGAGGACTTCGAATCGTCTTCTAGCGGCGCTGGGATGTTACGCGCGAGGACTTTGAATCGTCTTCTAGCCGCAGCGGGAGGCATGGCTGCCTCTTGATTCGAGAGAGGAGATGCCTCGTGTTTTTGCCTCGGGAGTGTAAGGTCCGACTTACGATGACTTCATCCGTCTGGGATTTAGTTGTGCGGGCTCAAGGATTCCGTGACTGGCCGGGAAGGAGCTGACTACGGCCGGTGATTGCTTCACCATTTGGCATTTTGGAGGCGCTTCGTGCCTCGGGATTTGTACTCGGAGGTGTCAGCTCCTTCTTCGTGCTTGTTTTGCCGTTGAGCGGGCAAGGATGATGGTCGGCCGGGGATATGCAGCCTTGTACGACTTCCCTTTCGACTTGGGGGGAGGAGCTCGGGCTTACTTGATGGCCGGTGCTTGCGTTGCCGTTGAAGCGGGCTAGGTTCGGTCTTACACCGACCGCCGGTGCTTGAATTGCTGGGACGCACGACCTGGTAGGGCCCCTTTTGTTGGGAAGATGACTTCGGACCTCCTTGAGGGCCGGGTCGAGTTGTCGCTGAGCGCTTTGGAGGCGTTCTCGTGCCTTGATATTCGTGGCCGGGAGGTGTTGGCTCCTTCTTGAATTGCCGCTGAGCGGGGAGGCTCGTGCCTTGATATTCGTGCCGGGAGGCCGAGGCTCGGCTTCTTGAATTGCCGCTGAGTGGGCGAGGACCGGTCTTACGTTGACGGCCTTGAATTGCCGTTGGAGCGGGCGAGACCGGTCTTACGTTGACCGCCGGGGTTGAATTGCCGTTGAGCGGGCGAGGACCTAGCCTTACGTTGACGGCCTGGTTGAATTGCCGTTGGAGTGGGCGAAGACCGGTCTTACGTCGACGGCCTGTGCTTGAATTGAAGGGTTAGGGACCATTCGCACTTGGATTTGCCGGAAAAGGCCTTAGGACGCCTGGGGCAAAGATTATAAGTGGCAGGAAAGTAATTTGGCCACCCCTTGCAAAGAGGTCCGTACGGACCAACCGGCCGCAAAGAGGTCCGTACGGACCACTTTGGTTTTTTACAGCTCCTGTGTTTTGACCGGGTTTAAATGCCGAGGCTCCCCCATTTCTTCTTCCGCGTGAACCGTAGAGAGAAGGAGAGCAAAAAACCTCCATTGTTAACCAAAATCCTCCATTTTTTCGCTTGAATCGCTTGCAATGGCGGAAGGATCTCGAAGGAATCGTCGTCAACGCAGTCAAGAAGTGGTCGAGCAACGGATGGAGCTCCAAAGAAATTGGATTTCGTTTGTTCCATCTTTCGAAGAACCCGGATGTCTTGTATCCGAATCCGGAGGTGCACAATCGTCGTTCTAGGAACGTCGGGGAGGTAAGAAATCCGTTCCGTTTTGATTCCTTGCTCGAATTTTTGAATGCTAGAACTAGGTTTTAGTTTTTCGCATTTTTGAATTTTTGTTATTATTATTTTTTTTTATGCCTTTTTGTGAAATTCTTGATGAATTGTTGAAAATGGACATGTAAAAATTGTGGGTATGTGTATTTTGTGCAGAAATGTGTAGATTAGCTTTTATTTGTGAAAATAAAGTGCCTCTCTAATGAAATGCATGCTTTGGTGTTTTGTACCGTATGCTATTTATGTATGTTCATTATGAGAAAAGTTTGTCGTAGTGACAATTTTTTGTGAAAAATGTGACATGTGCCGTGTTTTGTGACGGGTTTTGTCTGAAAGTGTGTGCCGTGTAGGGACGGATTTTTTGAAAATGTGTTATGCATATGTGTCGTGCCGTGTGTGCCATGTTTGGGTGACGGACTTTGTGGGGAAAATATGTGCAATATGTGCCGTGTTTTTGTGACGGGTTATATGTGCCTTTTGCCGTGTTGGGACGGACTTTTTTTTTTATTTTTGAAAATGTGTCGTGTAGGGCTTAATCCCTCTTTTTTTTTTCTTTTTTGAGAAAATGTGTACAGTGTGTGCCGTGTTTTTGTGACGGACTGCATGGGAAAAATTATATGGATAATGTATGTGAAAATTATGTGCAATGTGTGCCGTGTTTTGTGACGGGATATATGTGAAAAATATGTGCAATGTGTGCCGTGTTTTGTGACGGGTTATTTTTCATGGCTTTCCGTGTTTGGACGGACTTTTGTGCCTTTTGTTTTATATTAAGTACCGTGATTGACGTACCTTTGCCGTGTTTACCTCAGGATGCGGGCTTATGGCCGGGAAGGCCAAGAGGATGAAGACTCGGGATCGCCGAGGCCGTTGTTGAGCCGCGGGCAATGATGCCCGATATTTCCGTGGACGGTAGGCCGAGTCCCGTGAGGCCGGTCTACGCTTCGGCCCGGGGGTGTTCGTAGAGAACCCGGCCGGAGTTTCGATACGAGGAAGAACAAGAGCGTCTTCCTTGGCCTTTCCGAGTATTGGTGGGATACCACCCACACCTTCCATCCGAGCCGGGAGAGGCGACGGTGACGCCGACCGATTTTGCCGCGATTATCCGGGGCTTTCCTTCAAAGGAGGGCCAGCACGGTGGAGAGATATGATCTCCGATGCCGTGTTGACCGAGCCGCTGGGCTTTGAGCCTCGTCCTCGCAGGGCCCGGGCATGCAGATATAGCGATGTGGAGCCGAGGATCACGGGCCAAAGATTGGGGCCTATGTCCGGGTACCGGCCAGTGACGGCGGAGCACTCGGCGCGCTCCTTTTTGTGGTATGCACTTTCCGAGACTTTGTTCTCGAACCACGCGACCGCGGCTCCATTTGCTCGCTGAGAGCTTCGATTGATCCGGATAGAGTCTCGTGATATTGCTTGGGGCGAGGCGTGCTTGGCCGAGCTCTACTTTTCCTGGACCGGTTTAGCGGTGCGGCGCTCATTGGCCCGTTTTGACTTCGCTTTGGAGGTATGAGTTTATTGCCGTTTTTGATTTAGCAACTTGTCGTTTCTCCGTTTTCTTTTGCACCGAGCCCTTCGTTTTTGTCACAGTGTGGTTCTACGAGGTTTTCCGCTGCTTCCTGGGATAGAGATCCTGGGGCCGCTGCCGCAGATCCCGCTATGCCGGGCCGGGCTCGTACGGCGAGGGAAGAGGAGGACCGCAGGGGGAAGCTCACCATCGCCTACGGGATGTGCAGTGAGCCGTCCGGAGAGGGGTAGCCCTGAGGGGTTTGTTTTGTTCCCGTGGGCTCGGTGATGAGGGTGATGAGTTCGAGGGGGCTCCCGAGGCGACAGCCGCAGCCGGAAGATGCCGCGGGGCCTGACTTGTGATGTCATGTATCCGGGAGAGCGGGTCTTCCGGCAAAGATGGCCTGTGCATGCTTCCCGTGGCTCCGAGGGACCCTCCTTTTGGGATGCTTGATTCCCGGGACATGGACGTGCTCGATTTCGAGAGGTACCTCGCGTGTGGGCGCCGAGGAGTTCATTTTGTATGGAGAGGAGTACTCTGGGCCTTCGTGAGGAGGAAGCCGAGGACGCCGCAGTATCGGGCGAGGAGAGAGAGGCAGTGGCCCGCAGTGCTCCCCTGCAGGTTCCGATGCCGGGCCGGATTTCACGTATGTCCGCGGGACGGATCGAGGAGGAGGGTGTCTCGTACTGCCGTTCGAGCAGGTGCCCCGCCGCATACAGAGCGGATCCCGATAGATCGGTGAGTGTGCCGACTCTTTTCCATCTTGGCATCTTTTCGTATTTTTCTCTTTTTGTTTTTGAGTATAACCGTATTGCTGAGCGTTTCCTTGGCCGTTGCTTGTGCAGTCCCGGGAGAGCCTATGATATGCCGACTCGCCGCTATGTGGCGATGAGGTCGTTTGCGAAGAAGATGGCTTCGAAGATATCTTGCCGGCTCGCGACGCGTGCCGGCGCACGAGCCTATGCCTTCGAGGCATTCCGTAGACGTTCCTCCGCCGAGAGCCGAGCCTGAGCCGCAGCAGAGGGACCTCGAGGGGCAGGATGGGACCTTCGGAGCGGGACGGAGCCCGAGGACCGTTCGAGCCGGATTTGATCGAGCGAGCGCTGCCGTGACGCCTTCTGATCCTTCTCGTGCATGCTCCGATTAGTATTCAGCCCATGGCCTCCCTGGCAACCGAAATAGCCCGGATCCGAGAGGCAAAGGCTTCGCCGCCCGCATCCGGCATCTTTCGCGCTGAGCGGTTTAGTCTCGCCGTTTGTTTTCGCATTTGTAGAGTCGCCACGCCGTTTTTATTAAGCCCAAAACATTGAAAAGGGCACGCTTAAAGATAATTTTAAACCGTTTTTGTGTGATGAGATTTTGAGTTCTGAGGTCGATGACTCCCCGGAAGAGAATATTAGAATATTAGAGCTCACTCCCGAGTAGCCTCGTAAAACGAGTCTTTCTGATACCCCTAATATCCTTTAAATGTCATGTGTGTGTGTGTGTGTGCTTTTAAAAATGCATGTTGTATCGGATGTCTACATTGTATGCTATGTATGGAAATGTATTGAAATAGTATAGGAAGGAAGCCTTACCAATGTTGGTTCGTGTCCTGCCTTCCGCCTGGGAATGGTGTTTCGAGGTCTGGAGTAGCATTCCTGGCACGGATCGGATTGCTTCGTGAGGGACCGGCTGTCCGCGACGAGTTTCGGCGTGAGTCGAGGCTGTAAGCCGTGTCGCGCAGGTTCGGCGTGCGCTGGGATCGTCTGGGATCACTCTGGGCAGAGGTTCTGGCGTGCGTGGTGGCAGTGAGTCACTCGGCAGTTTCGGCGTGGCCTGGGATCGCTCTGGCTTGACTCTGAAAGAGCCGGACACCGTGGAAAGACTGTGCAAGGCCTCTGAGTACCACGAGGGGCCTCAGAGTACCTCGAGAGTGCCTCTGGCAGCCGCGGGAGCGTCTCGAGCGCTGGGAGGCTTCTGAGCACCACAAGGGAGCTCGGAAGGCCTCTAAGGATCCGAAAGGGGCCGGGAGTGCCTCGAGAGGACTTAGAGGGGAGCCGAAGGCTAAGGGAGGAAGAGAGAAGAGGGAGGTGTAGTGAAAATGAGGAGGGGGAGCCCTCTATTTATAGTAAAATTTTCGGAGCAAAGAGGTCCGTACGGACCTTCTTGGTTATCCGTAATTTTGGATTTCCTCGATTTGAGGGAATCCGCAATGATGGAGAATATTGAATGATGGTGTCCCTCGAGCAATAAGGTCCGTACGGACCAACTCAAAGATGCAAAGAGGTCCGTACGACCAACTCGCAGGAAGTAATCATTTCTTCCTGGATTTGAGGGAATATTGTGGACTTTAAGGGGATTTAGTAATCATTGACAACAAAGAGGTCCGTACGGACCTTAATTGCTTTTCCGATTTCGAAAATTCCCAAAAGGTCCTTTTGTCCCTTTTTATCCCAGAAAGGCTCCTCCCTTGGTTCTGGGGGCTCGAGAGGGTTTTGAGAGGGTTTTGAGTGAGAGAGGTCTCCGAGACTGCGTTGATGAGTCTCGCGGTGTTTCCCGTGTGTGTGAAAGGGTGTGATCCAGATTGGGGTACTTACAGAAGCCCTCGACGACGTCACTTATGAAAGAAGTGGGGTCGCCGATAAGATAAGTGGTCCTAATCTGGATCGCGTGCCGGGAGAGGAAGTGACCGTGAGGGTCAATGTGAGGACGTGGTGGTGTCCTTTGTGTGACCGTTTAGGTCAATAGCCGGACCCCGTGATAGGATTCCTACGTATCCCCGGCGGGAATCAAGCCCGGTCGTAGTTCGGCGCGTGGGTGAGTGTTTTGTGAATGCGGGCGCGCGGTGCCCCCGAAGTGTCGTGTGGACCGCCGAGGCCGCCGCGAGGACGTGGTGGTGTCCTCGGGTGACCGCATAGGTCGATGCGGGAAGGACGTGGTGGTGTCCTAGTGACCGTATAGGTCGACGGCCGGACCCCCGTGATAGATTCCTACGTATCCCCGGCGGGAATCAAGCCTCGGTCGTAGTTCGAGAGGTCGGAGTGAGCGATGCGGGCGTGGTGGTGCCCTCGAAGTGTCAGGTGACCGCCGAGGTCGCGTGATAAGGACGTGGTGGTGTCCTAAGATGTGGTGACCGCCGAGGTCAATTGTGAGGACGTGGTGGTGTCCCGGGATGGAAATTTTACGATTTTCCTAATCGGGTGGTTTAAGGCCTTCCGGCCTGAGAGATGAGCGAGGACTCAATCGTCTTCGGCTGCGTGTGCCACGCCGAGGACTTCTCAATCGCCTTCGGGCGCTTGGTGCCACTGAGGACTTTGAATCGTCTTCGCGGCGGGCCGTGCCACGCCGAGGACTTCAATCGTCATCCGGCGGCTGGTGCCACGCCGAGGACTTCTGAATCGTCATCCGGCGCTGGTGCCACGCCGGAGGACTTTGAATCGTCTTCTCGGCGGCGGTTGGTGCCACGCGCGAGGACTTTGAATCGTCTTCTAGCCGCGGCTGATGTAATGCGCGAGGACTTTGAATCGTCTTCTAGCCGCAGCTTGGTGTAATGCGCGAGGACTTTGAATCGTCTTCTAGCCGCAGCTTGATGTAATGCGCGAGGACTTTGAATCGTCTTCTAGCCGCGGCTTGATGTAATGCACGCGAGGACTTTGAATCGTCTTCTAGCCGGCTTGATGTAATGCGCGAGGACTTTGAATCGTCTTCTAGCCGCAGCTTGATGTAATGCGCGAGGACTTTGAATCGTCTTCTAGCCGCATTAGCCAGGAGGCGTGGCCGCCAGGCTTCGAGAGGCGTAGATGCCTTTGTGTTTTTGCATGTCGAGTAGAAGGTTGACTTACGATGACCGCCTAGGCTTGCGTTGCCGTTGAAGCTGGGCAAGGGGACGACGGCCGCTAAGTGATTGCTTCACCATTTGGCATTTGGAGGCGCTTCGTGCCTCGGGACTCAGACTTGAGGTGTCGGCTCCTTCAGTGCTTGTTTTGCCGCTGAGCGGGCAAGGATGATGGTCTGGCCGGGGATATGCGCCTTGTATGACTTCCCTTTCGACTTGTCGGGAGGAGCTCGCCACTTTGATGGCCGGTGCTTGCGTTGCCGCTGAAGCGGGCGAAGTTCCGGGCTTACATCCGACCGCCTGCTTGAATTGTTGGGGATGCGTGACCAGTAGGGCCCTTTTCTGGCTGGGAAGATGACTCTGACCTCTCGAGGGCCAAAGGGGCCGAGTTGTCGCTGAGCGCTGGAGGCGTCTTCAGGCCTCGATATTCGTGCCGGGAGGTGTCGCTCCTTCGAATTGCCGTTGGCTGAGGCGTCTGGATTGCCTCGGGGACTCGTGGCGAGGTATCGGCTCTGCCGTTGAGCGTGGCGGTGGTTGAATTGCCGCTGAAGCTGGGCGAGGACCGGTCTTACGCCGACGGCCGGTGGTTGAATTGCCGCTGGCGGGCGAGGACCGGTCTTTCGTTGCCACGGCCGGTGGTTGAATTGCCGTTGAAGTGGGCGAGGACCGGTCTTACGCTGACGGCCGGTGGTTGAATTGCCGTTGAAGTGGGCGAGGACCGGTCTTACGCTGACGGCCGGTGGTTGAATTGCCGTTGAAGTGGGCGAGGACCGGTCTTACGCTGATGGCCGGTGGTTGAATTGCCGTTGAAGTGGGCGAGGACCGGTCTTACGCTGATGGCCGGGGGTTGAATTGAAGGGTTAGGGACCATTCTGCACTTGGATTTGCTGAAAAAGGCCTTAGGACGCCTGTGGGCAAAGATTATAAGGGCAGAAAGTAATTTGGCCACCCTCGCAAAGAGGTCCGTACGGACCAACCTGTTGCAAAGAGGTCCGTACGACCACTTTGGTTTTTTACAGCTCCTGTGTTTTGACCGGTTAAATAACCGAGCCCTTCCCCATTCCTTCTTCTTCCGTGCGTGAACCAGAGAGAGAAAGAGAGAAAACCTCCATTTTTAACCAAAATCAAAGATTTTTCTTAGCTTGAATTGCTTGCCATGGCCGAAGGATCTCGAAGGAGTCGTCGTCAACGCAGCCAAGAGGTGGTCGAGCAACGGATGGAGCTCCAAAGGAATTGATTTCGTTCGTTCCATCTTCGAAGAACCCGGATGTTTTGTATCCGAATCCGGCTGTGCACAATCGTCGCTCCATGAACGTCTTGGAGGTAAGAAATCTGTTCCGTTTTGATTCCCTGCTCGAATTTTTTTTTTTTTTTGAATGCTAGAACTAGGGTTTAGTTTTTCGCATTTTTGAATTTTTTTGTTATTATTTTATGCCTTTTGTGAAATTCTTGATGAATTGTTGAAAATGGACATGTAAAAATTGTGGGTATGTGTATTTTGTGCGTAAATGTGTAGATTAGCTCTTATTTGTGAAAATAAAGTGCCTATCTAATGAATTGCATGCTTTGGTGTTTTGTACCGTATGCTATTTATGTATGTACATTATGAGAAAAATTATCGTGTAGTGATAATTTTTGTGAAAATGTGACACGTGCCGTGTTTTGTGACGGGTTATATGTGAAAGTGTGTGCCGTGGTAGGGACGGATTTTTTTTTTTTTTTTGTGTTATGCATATGTGTCGTGCCGTGTTTTTGGGTGACTGACTCGTGGGAAAATGTGCAATATGTGCCATTTTTTTTTTTGTGAATATGTGCCTTTGCCGTGTTGGGACGGATTTTCTTTTGAAAATGTGTCGTGTAGGGTTTAATCCCCCTTTTTTCTTTTTGAGAAAATGTGTACAGTGCCGTGTTTTTGTGACTGGATCGCATGGGAAAAATTATATGCATGATATATGTGAAAATTATGTGCATTATAGGTGCCGTGTTTTGTGACGGGATATATGTGAAAAATATGTGCATTGTGTGCCGTGTTTTGTGACGGGTTACATGGAAAAATTATATGTATAATGTATGTGAAAATTATGTGCAATATGTGCCGTGTTTTGTGACGGGTTATATGTGCCTTTATATTAAGTACCGTGATTGACGTACCTTTGCCGTGGTTTACCCGCAGGATGCGGGGCTTATGGCCGGAAGGCCAAGAGGATGAAGACTCGGGATCGCTCGAGGCCGTTGTTGGAGCTATGGCAATGTGATGCCCGATATTTCCGTGGATCGGCAGGCCGAGTCCCCTGAGGCCGGTTTACGCTTCGGCCCGGGTGTGTCTGCCGAGAACCCGGGCCGGAGTTTCGACACGAGGAAGAACAAGAGCGTCTTCCTTGGCCTTTCTTCGAGTACCGGTGGGATACCACCCACACCTTCCACCTCGAGCCGGGGAGAGGTGACAAAGTGACGCCCACCGATTTTGCCGCGATCACCGGCTTTCCTTCAAAGGAGGGCCTGTGAGGTGGAGAGACATGATCTCCGATGATGTGCCGACCGAGCCGCCGGGCTTTGAGCCTCGTCCTCGCAGGGCCCGGGCATGTTGTAGCAGCGACGTGGAGTCAAGATTACGCCGCATTGGGCCTACATCCGGTACCTGGGCCAGTGACAATGGGAGCAGCTTGGCGCGCTCCTTTTTGTGGTATGCACCGTCCGAGACTTTCGTTTCGAACCACGCGACCGCAGCCTCCATTTGCTCGCTGGAGAGCTTGACTGACCTGGGATAGGGTCCGCGACATTGCTTGGGGCGAGGCAGTGCTTGGCCGAGCTCTACTTCTCCTTGGACCGGCTTAGCCGGGCTGGCGCTGTCGTTGGCCTGCTTTTGACTTTGCTGAGGTATGAGTTTATTGCCGTTTTTTGATTTAGCAACTTGTCTTTTCTCCGTTGTCTTTGCACCGAGCCTTCTCGTTTTTGTCACGTGTGTGGTTTTATGAGGTTTTCCAAGGCTTCCCGTGGGATAGAGATCCCGGGCCGTTGCCGCGCACTCGCTACGCCGGCCGGGCTCGTACGGCGAGGAAGAGGAGGACCAGCCAGGGGGAAGCTCACCATCGCCACTGGATGTGCAGAGCTGCCTGGAGAGGGATAGCCCTGAGGGGTTCGTCTTTGTTCCCGTGGGCTCCTGTATGAGGGGGATGAGCTCGAGGGGGCTCCCGAGGTGACAGCCACGGCGGAAGATGCCGCGGCTCGACTTGTGATGTCAGCGTATCCGGGAGCGGGTCTTCTCGGGCAAAGATGGCCCCTGTGTGCTTCCCGTGGCTCCGAGGGACCCTCCCTTTGGGATGCTTGATTCCCGGGACACGGACGTGCTCGATTTCGAGAGGTACCTCGCGGTGCTGGCGCCGAGGAGTTCATTTTATATGGAGAGGAGTACGGGGCCTTCGTGAGGAGGAAGCCGAGGACGCCGCAGTACCGGCGCGGAGAGAGAGGCCGGCCCGCAGCTCCCCTGCAGGTTCCGATGCCGGACCGGATTTCACGTACGTCCGCGGGGACGGATCGAGGAGGAGGGTGTCGCACTGCTCCGAGCAGCTCCCGCCGCATACAGAGCGGACCCCGATAGATCGCGAGTGTGCCGACTCTTTTCCATCTTGGCATCTTTTCGTATTTTTCTCTTTTTGTTGTTGAGTATAACCGTATTGCCGAGCGTTTCCTTGGCCGCTTGTCGGGTGCAGTCCCGGGGAGAGCTTATGATATGCCGACTCGCCGCTACGTGGCGACGAGGTCCTTCGCTAAGAAGATGGCGTCGAAGATATCTTGCCGGTCTCGCGACGCGTGCCGGCGCACGAGCCTATGCCTTCGAGGCATTCTCAGACGTTCCTCCGCCTAGAGCCGAGCCTGAGCCGCAGCCAGAGGGACCTTGAGGGCGGCATAGCATGGATGCCGGACGTCTTCTGAGCCGCAGTGGCCTTCGAGGGAGCAGCCTCTTTTATCGCTCTCATGCCTCCGCATGGCGCACAGTGGCGAGGGTTCCTCGAGCCTTCTTTCTTGATCCTTTCGCCGGATTTGATCCTTCCGAGTACTTTTCGTGGGAGCCTCAGGCGGTGCTCGGTATTCCGACGACGAGGATGTGACGGCGAGTTCGCCGGGATGCCCGACTTTTCTTTGGAGGACCTCGGCGAGGATGATGATGCCGAGGATTCCGATTAGTATTCATTTGCTTTCCCTCTTTTCATATCCCTCTTTTTTTTTTTTTTGTTTAGCAAATGTACATTTATGGGTACCCGTAATAAACACATGTATTTGCATGGCAAACAAAGATTTTATTTTAAGATGTAATGTCATTTTTTGTGATTCCCCGGATTTGTCCTAGAAATTGTTGCTATTATTATTTTTTATTTTGTGCATGCCACGCGAGCTGAGAGTGCATTTGTGGGTAGTGTATGTTTGCCAGAATGGCTTTGGCCAGTTGGGGCGCTTTGGAGCAAGGTTCATTGAGGACAAGGTTTTTGTACCGTTTGTCGGGAAATGGGTTCTATTTGCAAGGAGGTCCGCACGGACATACTTAGCATGCAAAGAGGTCCGTACGGACCAACCTTGCTTTTGGGAAGGACATAAATGCTTTCCAAGGTCCGGTTCTTCCTCATTTCCCATTTGCACCATTTTCGAGCTTTCTTCCCCATTTTCTCTAGGAACCTCCATTTTTGCCATGGATTCTTCGTACGTCCCTAGAATTTTGCCGAGGCTTTCGCAGAGAGGCAAGCACACTTCGAGCAATTGAAAACGTGGATGCGGCGCCGTATGAGGCATCGTAGACGGGCTTTCGAGGTAAGGTTTCGTCTTTGCTCTGGCTTGGTCTTTTAAGGAGTTGGTTCCCGATTGGGATTTGTTGCGGCCGCCGCGAGCCTGGGATGTTAGGAGGCACGTGTATCGTTTCTCCTACAATGAAATGGTGCCCACTTTCGAGGATTTTCGGGCTTTGATTGGAGGACCTGGAGGTGGAGGCCATCTCGCTTCCTTTGATTGGTGGTGCCGCGCGAGCGTGAAGCTTGCAGACTTTCTTCGTACTTCGTTGGAAGAAGTGCGGTGGCATGATCCTTGATTCGGGTCATATCGACATTTCCGAGCCGCCGAGCGGTTCATGGTCGATGACGAGAGTGACGTCTCGGGGATGTATTTGCCTCATGCGTGATGGCGACGCTTTTTCGGGTCGGCCCTCGCATTTGTGGATGGCGCTGCTAGATGTGGTAGGGCACCGCAGAGCCGGAGAGGATATTGTCCCGTTGGTGCCGGGGGAGACTCTTCATGGTATCGACCGTCCGGCGACCGGGGATCGTTTTATGAGAGGGGGAAGCCCCGCTTTGCTCACCTTGTGGCCGCGAGAGAGACTTCAGCCATGTCCGAGGCTCCGACGTCGTTTAGCCCGTGGTCATTTGCTCGCCGACCTCTTGTGTTGGATATGGATCACCCGCCCGGGAGAGATGGATGGCACAGCCTTGGTACGCATCGATCCGCCGGTGGGTTCCGCACCGGAGGATCGAGACCGTGAGGGTCTTGCAGAAGGGTCCTACGTTGTCGAGTTCCAGTTTGTCTTGGTCCTCCTTCTATATTCCGTCGCTTGTTTCCTGCAGCTTGGGATGAAGCAGAGCCTTTGTTGGCCGGGATGACCTTGCTACCGCGGAGGTAGTTCCTCTTTGTATGGCGCCTTCAGTGCCTTCTTGTATTTTCCGAGGGTATGGAAGTATTCCGCTTCCCTCCCGTGGTACTCCTTAGACGTCTGGGAGCGTCAGATTGACGACTCGCATCCGGCCCGGTATGAGCAAACGTGGCGGGCTCCCAAGTGGTCTTGGGAGAGCAAGTGCGTGTAGCGATTCTCGGGACCCGCTGCCGTAGTAGCTATTGCCTTAGGAGTTCAAGCTCCGGTCTCGACCCTTCGATGTGACGGGAGACACTTTGTTTGACTACGAGACTAGAGTTGACCGACCGACAGGGAGAGGTCCTCTTTGCGTACTCGCAGGAGGAGATCCGAGCCGAAGCACGGCGAATGAAGCCCCGAGAGCTACCGGATTGTTTGACTCTACTGGGAGGACCCCGCATCTCTGACCGAGAGACGCAGAGTTGGTTCATGTGAAGCGAAAGAAGACTCGCCGGGGACGAGGGAAGAAAGGAAAGAATGGCGAGGGGACAAGCGCAGATGGCGCGGAATGACCTCCTAGGTATCCATTCATTGCATTGCAAACACATTATTAGTTAAATGTATTAAGTCAGTCTTTTAGCATGTTGTGAACTCGAGAGTAGACCGTGCTTGAACTCATCAAGAAATGTTGTAACCGTTAGTGATTTGTGATTTACTTTTAAAGCTTTGTCGAGACGCAAGATCTCTTGTTTGCCTTTGCTTCGTTGTGCACTTTGTCGGCGCCCGTCCATCTGACTTTTCTCGTTGCATTTGCTGACCGAAGGCCGGCCATGACGGCAATCCCTCACGAGGCTTTGTGCTTGGCCGAGAGGTTGAATGCTCCCTTCGACAAGTCGTTTTGACGGTCTTTTTCGTAGCTTCCTTGCCGCTTGTTGGCGTCGGGCTCTGACCTCTTTTTTGCAGCCTTCGCTTGAGCTTCTTTTGTTTTTTTTTTTTTTGTGAGCCCTTGCTCGAGCTCTCTTTTTTTTATTTTTTTTTTTGTGAGCCCTTGCTCGAGCTCTCTTTTTTTTGTGAGCCCTTGCTCGAGCTCTCTTTTTTTTTTTTGAAGCGCGTGAGGGCGAAGACAAGCCCCGGCTCGGGAAGCGTACATGAGCCGCCGTTTGATGCCGAGCGACCCTGATGTCCTTTGATGTTGCCGCCGTCGTTTGACTTGGTCAAGGTGACCGCTGGGGCGTGTTCTTGAAAAGTGCGTAGCTTGATGGAGGTCTTGATTGACATTCAAACTTTTGACTTTTTTGTGTATTTTTAGACCGGACCAATTAAGGTTGCCTACGTTCTCCTGACTAGAGGGCTCAGTTCGCGTAGTTCGACACTACATGGAGTGCCAAGAGATGCACACTGTTCTTCTTCAGCGAAGTATTCGCGAAGTTTGCTTCCGTTGACCGGATTCATGAAGGGATTGCCGTCTAGGTCCGTCGCTGCTTCATGGCGCCTCCGAGAAGATCTTTGAACCACGAAAGGGCCGATCCATGTGGGTTCCCATTTTCCCAAACTGGCTGGGTTCGAGCGGGAGGCTTTTCTTTGAGTACAAGGTCACCTTCCCGATGTCTCTGGATTTGACTTTCTTGTCGAAAGCTCTAGCCATCCCGCTTGATAGGCTCGGACGTGTTCCATGGCCTTTAGTCGTCGCTCGTCTAGCGTGAGCCAATTCGTCATGTCGGCCGAGCCATTCGACTTCGTTGATGTCATTTTCCAAAGAAGACTTCTGAGTGAGGGAATTTCTAGCTCGATGGGAAGGACTGCTTCCATCCCGTATGTCGTGGCAAATGGGGTTTCTCCCGTGGTCGTTCGACTGATGTGCGGTAGCCCCAAAGTGCAAGGTGCAGCCTTTCTGGGCCAATCTCGTCCTCGGTGGTCATTTTTCTGATGATCCGTTCGAGGGTTTTGCTTTGCCGCTTCCACGGCGCCGTTTGTTTGGGCCGGTAGGGAGAAGATTTGTGACGTGTGATCTTGAATTCACCCGCCAGCCCGTCGAATTCCCTTCGAAGTGTGAGCCGTTGTCTCGATATGACCTCATTTGGGATGCCGTATCGGCATGATGTTTTCCTTGAGGAAATGCGCGACCTTCTCGGGAGGTGAGTACCTTGTAGGACTTGGCTTCGACCCATCTGTGAAGTAGTCGATGGCTACTAAGATGAACTCGCGACCGTTGCCGCTCGGCGGAGCGATTTTCCCGATGACGTCAATTCCCCACGTGGCAAAGGGCCAAGGTGTAGTCATGCAAGAGAGATCGTGGGGCGGTAGATGATTGAGGTTGGAGAACCGCTGGCACTTGTCGCAGCCTTTTCTGACAAAGTGGATGCAATCCGCCTCCACGGAGATCCAAGAGTAGCCCATCCCGAGAATGATTTGCATCGTGGCTCGGCGTTCATGTGGGGACCGCAAGCCCCATTGTGGACTTCGTTCATGAACTTGCTTGCTTCTTCTTGGCTGACGCAGCGTAGGAGTGGCCCGTGGTAGCGTTTCTTGTATAACATGTCCCCGAGGATGACGAAGTGAGAGGCGAGGCGTTTTAGGGCCATGATGCTCTTGGTTTTGACCCCTTCGTGTGTGGGTCTTCCTTGTTCATGAAGGTGGTTTCCGCTCGAGGTATTGGAAAATCCGGTTTGGCCGGAAATGGCGTCGAACTTGCGTCTCTTCGCTCTTCAAAGAATCTTGCAAATCGTTGTGATTAAAACCTTCTCAAATTTGGGCCCTGGTTTTTCTCTCGTTTGACAACATGCTTAAATGTTTGCTTGATGCATTTATTTAATTAATGTGTTTGCCTTTTGTATAGATGAATTGTTATTAACTTGTTTTGATTAGTTAATATCATCATTTGTTAAAGATGCAATGAAATGATTTTTAGGAAGGTCTGACCTTTATTGAAAGCGTGAAGACCGTACATTGTTGATCAAAGATTCACAATCGTCGGCGTAAAGCCGTCAAAAGACTCAAAAGATGTGAATAGACGTACAACAAGACTCAAGCTAGACTATAGGCGACGAGGGATTGGACCAGTGCTTCATTACTCTTGGACGGCCGTAGCTCTAGAGGGAGTGGTGCCGGGTTCAGTGGCCAATCTTCCTCGTACGAGTCCCGAAAGTAGCTTGCATGCGGTTCGATTTCAAACCAGATCGCGGAGGTTTTTGGCCGCTCCCGATGATGTCCCTCCATTAGTGTTGCCACCACCCTGGGGGTTTTTGATGATAGAAGTCGCCGAGGGCTACTTCTAGGAGGGCGAAGCATTCGCCGATTCTGAGTGGATTCTTGCCGATGTTGATCACTTTCATAGAATCTCGCTTCTTTATCCGGGATCTTTGCTTGGACGACGTTTACAATGTCCGATTCGAGCGGGCATGCTATATCTCCTTCCCCGATTAAGCCTCGAGGAGGTTGCGCCACTGTTCGTCTGTGCCTGACACCGGAATGTCAATTGAACTAAGCCGTGATGGCCGTCCCCGTAAGATCCGAGAGTGTCGGCCAGAGGGTTGTCTTGCACGGGGATCGGTGATGAGCCGCTTGCAAGAGGGTTTTCGGCGAAGTAAGTGGTCTACTCCTCGATCAATCTCCATTAGGGCATCCATCTCTTGATCCTCTCTCAAGCATTCTTCACGCCGCATATATCGAGTTGTCATCCCGACCCATGAAGTTCTTCAATTTCCACTGTCGCGGCTTAGAGCGTGGATGTAAGGATCCACTTCGTAGCGGGACAGGGTAGGAGAATCATCCGGAGAAGAGTATTCGGTCATGTCGGGACCTTCTTCTCGGGTCATAGCTTGCCGGCCAAGCACTTGCCATTGCACCGCTTCCGCGGATCACTTCGATCGCTCCATCGGCATTGGATGAATTTCACGCATTGGTGAAGAGTAGATGATACCGCTTTCATCCGATGTATCCAAGGCCGTCCCAACAAAGCAGAGAAGGTTGGTTTGATTTCCACGACTTGGAACTCTACCGACCTGGCTTGTACGTCGAATTGGATCCTCAAATTGATGACTCCTACGATTGGTCGTGCAATGGAGTCGTAGGCTCGGATTACCCGAGGTGAAGGCCTTATCGAGAACGGTCGACGCGGAGTCGTTTCAATGTGCTTAAAGCGATGATGTCGATCAGAGCCGTTATCAATCAAGACGTTCGGGAGGAAGAACATCTCTATCTTTATGAGGATGAGGAGGGCTTCGTTGTGCCGATTCTCACATATTGGCAAGTCATCGTCTCGTGAAGGCTAAACCGCTTCCCGTGCTACCGTTGGACTCGCCTCGTCTGGGGAACGTTCGATCCATCCATTCGTATGCCTTGGCTGGGGCAAAGATCGTAGGGAGACAGTGGCCCTCGGGCGTTCTTTGTCGGAATTCCCGGCCACGAGATCTCTTGACTCGGTTTCACGCTCCTGGCCGTAGCGGGACAAAGATGCCGACGGTTTCGAAATTGCAGTGGTCCGCTCTCGCTTGGAGTTTCGTCAAAGGCTATTGAGTTTACCCCGTCGTTCGGGAATGGATTTCCGATGGTATCGGGACCACGAGGGCGTTCCAATTTTCCTCCTCAATGAGCCCTGGACCACCCGCTTGAGCACGAAGCAATTGTCGGTGGTGTGGCCGGGTAGTTGTGGAAGGCGCAGTGTTTGCTCATATCCATGTTGGCCTTGAGGGTCTTCGCTTGGAAATTCTCGAGTGGTTTGAGAAGATTTCGCTTCACCAAAGCTTCAAATACTTGACCCAAGGGCATTTCCAGTTATCTAAATGCCGGAACCGCGGGAAGCGAGGGGGTTGCTATTCTTCGGGGCCGCTTGATCGCGGTTTACTCGAGCTCCGTTCAATGTAGTGCACTGTTCTCCGCTTCCTTTCCTTCGGTCGGGCAGGAGTTGAAGTTGCCAGGTTTGTTCGATAGCGGTAAGATGAGGCAGGGGTTGCCGTTGCCTCAAGACTCGTAGTCTTTTCAAACTTTGTCCGGCTTGACCATGGCACGGAGATCCGGATAGAAATGGTGGCCGATCAAGGTTCTCAAAGATGGCTTCGAGGCGTGAATGGAAGATGTCCATCTCGCTTCTTCTTTGGAAAGCGGATCCATTATCTCGCTTAGCTTCCAGCCCATCTTTTGTAGAACTCGCCCACCGGTTCGTCATCCTTTGTTCGGTGGCTTGCGTGTGTCATGGCGGTTTGTTTCCCATTCAAGATTGGCGCGGTACTTCTCCAGAAGATTTCACCGATCCGATCCCACGTGGAGCGGTTTTCGCCTTCACATTGAGGAACCACCTTAGTGCCGCGGGATTTGAGGGAATGCCGAAAATGATCTCGCCATCCGTTGAGGGGTTGCCCCTTTGGCTCTCATACCCGTGGACGTAGGTGTCGATGTGGGTTTTTGGGCATTCTGTTCCGTCAAACTTTTCCATTTCCTAAGATCCCGAACTTCGAGGGAGAGGGACCACTTTGTTCGGATCAAGAGGCAAGAGGGAGTCCTTCCGAGAACTAGCTAGCTTGCCTTGCATGTCTTTCATTTGTTCAATCGCCCAAGCCATGCGAGGATCACTGCCGAGGCGGGTTACCATTTTCGTGGGACGGAAACCGAAGACGGAGGTGGATCGGGTCACGGGATCGCCATTCGGGAGTCTCTGGGAGGTAGTCGAGCGTATACCAACCCATACCCCGGGGTGTTGAAGTTGAGGGCGTGATTGCCGTGTCCGCTAAGGGTTGTGTTTGGGAACTGGGAAACGATTCGTTAGCCCCAATCGCGTACTAGCAGTGGCAAACTTGAGATGTCGGGATATCCGCCGGATGCCCGTCCCCGGTAAGAATGGGGACTTTGATTGTGGTTGCGAGGCTCGTATAGAGGCAAAGGATTGAATCCCGGGGGATACCGAGATGCATTGGGATCCAAGCTGAGCAGCACGTATGTGTGCCGCTGGTACCGAGCTTGATGTGCAGAGCCGGAAACCGACCGTGGCCGAGGCGGGCATGCCTGAGCCGCTGACCGACGCCCGAGGGGAGCTGAGCGAGAGCCGCTTTGCGGCCGGGATCTCGTAGCTTGGCGGAGGCGGGACCCGCCGATAGCTTGAGAAACCTGGGAGCCAGATGTCTTCGTCCTCTATGAGAACAAAGGTTCCATCAGTCTGGGAACCGCGACTGTTCCTCGAAGACGCAGGTGTCTACGATCCAGCTTGCCGTTCCTCTTGGCGCTTCTTGATGGTTTCAAGGCTCGCAAAGACCTCCTCCATTGTCCGGAGGTTCCTTAGTGGCGGGGTTCCGTTTCCCTCACCGTTATCCGTTGATCCCGTCACGGGGAGTATCTGACGGTGCGGACCGTTGAACCGGAAGGGCTATCGGACCTTGTGACCTCGATACCGAAAAGGCGGCTTCCAGGATTCTCAACCACTCTCGGTTCGCCGGGAGGGGGTGACGGGCAAGGTTTAGACACGTGAATGGCCTAACGGGATAAAAGGGGAAAGCTCACGTGGCATGCGGTTTCCGTTTCTTTTATTTTTGATTTTTTTGTTGTTTTAATTTACTTAAAACATGTTTTCTCGTAATCCTAGGTAGGTTGGAAAAGATTGCTCTTCTTTTCGCAACTATGCTAGATCCCGGGTCACTGGAGACCATCTCGTGCGGCTATAAGCCCCTCGTTTTGCACCCGTATTTCGACATCCCAGGTGGATGCAGCCCTGTGCGAGGGTCCTATAGTGCAAGCGGTTTCCACCGGCCTAAAAGAAAAATCGAACCTAAGGACCGAGCTCGTCATGTTCGTTTGATGCGTTAGCCATGTGAATAGTGAACCGAGCCGGCCACCGAGTCAAGATCGTGTCAAGAGTTCTGGCATTTACCTTCTCTTTGCCTTGCTTGCGCAAGGGATCCGTGACGTTAGGCGTCGGGCCGGGTCATATCGTCATGGCCGACGTATCAAAGGCGTGATGACATGGTGTCATGCGAGCATGGATGTATATCCTGGACGGAACATCGTCGGGTGTAGCTTCGAAATCAAGATCGTGTCAAGATTTTAGCATGACCTTTCATCGCTTTGCTTGCGCAAGGGATCTTGAGTTCCGAGCCTTGACTCGTAAAATGGCCGGCATGGTATATGTATCCAGCCGTATGACACCTGACCGGGTAAAACCAACCGAGTCCGGACAGAGTGTGACTCAAGACTCAAACGTGTGGTTGACGCCGGGCTAGGATGGGATGTTTGAATGATCCCGTGCGCCCAAGAGGCCTAGGAAGACCTAACGGATCGCAACCGAGACCACTCCGGGTTAAGGGTCAGTAGTGTGCAGATCCGAGGCAGCAAGTGCGCGTAACCGAGGCAGCTGAGTAGCGTGCGGTGTAACCGAGGCAAGAAGCTGTGCTGTAGTGCGGTCTCTAAAATTCTTTTTCTGAGTAAAACAAGAGTTTTTGAAGAATTTTAAATGTATGCATAGATGTATATTGATGCATTTTTTTTTGTATTTTTATTTTTTTTTGTAAAATAAAAACGAAGCACGTGCACACACACATAACAGTTAAAGGAAGGGGTAAAATGAAAGTTTGACCCTCATCATCGTTTTAAAAATCTTTTGTTTTGTTTAAAAGTTTTTAAAACAAAATTCAATGAGTCGCCAACCTAAATTACCCGGATCCGAGAGGCAGGCTTCGCGCTCCTAAGGCATCCGGCATCTTTCGCGTTGGAGCGACGGTGTCTCGCCGTTTTTGTTTTCGTAGAGTCGCCACGCCGTTTTTATTAAGCCCAAAACATTGAAAAAGGGCATCGCTTAAAGATAATTTTAAACTGTTTTTGTGTGATGAGATTTTGAGTTCGGAGGTCGATGACTCCCTGGAAGAGAATATTAGAATATTAGAGCTCACCCGAGTAGCCTCGTAAAACGAGTCTTTCTGATACCCCTAATATCCTTTAAATGTTGTGTGTGTGTGCGTGTGCTTTTAAAAATGCATGCTGTATCGGATGTCTACATTGTATGCTATGTATGAAAATGTATTGAAATAGTAATGGAAGGAAGCCTTACCAATGTTGGTTCGCGTCTGTCTTCCGCCGGGGAATGGTGTTTGAGGCTCGGAGTAGCGTTCCGCACGGATCGGGATTGCTTCGGGAGATGCCGGTTGTCCGCGGACGAGTTTCGCGTGAGCCGAGGCTGCAGTCGTCGGGCGAGGTTCGGCGTGCGTGGGGATCGTCTGGATCACTCGGGCGCAGGTTCTGGCGTGCGTTGTGGTGGCAGGAGTTACTCGAGCGAGTTTCTGGCGTGGCTGGGATCGCTCTGGCTTGACTCCGAAAGAGCCGGACACCGTGGAAAGACTGTGCAAGGCCTCTGAGTACCACGAGGGGCCTCAGAGTACCTCGAGAGTGCCTCGGGCAGCGCGGAGCGTCTCGGGAGCGCTCGGGGAGGCTGAGCACCACAAGGGGAGCTTCAAGGCCTCGGAAGGATCCGAAAGGGGCCGGGAGTGCCTCGAGAGGACTTAGAGGGGAGCCAAGGCTAATGGAGGAAGAGAGAAGAGGGAGGTGTGTGAAAATGAGGAGGGGGAGCCCTCTATTTATAGTAAAATTTCGGAGCAAAGAGGTCCGTACGGACCTCTTGGTTATCCAGAATTTTGGATTTCCTCGATTTGAGGGAATCCGCAATGATGTTGAATATTCTCGAATGATGATGTCCCCATGCGAAGAAGGTCCGTACGGACCAACTCAAGATGCAAAGAGGTCCGTACGGACCAACCATGCATTGGGGTAATAATTTCTTCCGGATTTGAGGGAATATTGTGGACTTTAAGGGATTCAAGAATTATGACAAGAAAAGAGGTCCGTACGGATCAATATTGCTTTCCCAATTTCTGAAAATTCCCAAAAGGTCCTTTTGTCCCTTTTTATCCCAGGAAGGCTCCTCCCTTGGTTTGGTTGGGGGTTTGAGAGGGTTTTGAGAGGGTTTTGAGTGCCAGAGGTCTCCAAGACTGCGTTGATGAGTTTGCGGTGTTTCCCGTGTGTTTGAAAGGGGGTGATCCAGATTGGGGTACTTACACACGCGGGAGGACTTTGAATCGTCTTCTGGCGGCGGTTGGTGCCACACGGGAGGACTTTGAATTGTCTTCTGGCGGCGGTTGGTGCCACGCTGGAGGACTTTGAATCGTCTTCGGCGGCGGTTGGTGCCACGGGAGGACTTTGAATCGTCTTCGCGGCGGTTGGTGTCACGCGGGAGGACTTTGAATCGTCTTCGCGGCGGTTGGTGCCACGGCTGGAGGACTTCAATCGTCTTCGCGGCGGTTGGTGCCACGCGGGAGGACTTTGAATCGTCGCGGCGGTTGGTGCCACGCGGAGGACTTTGAATCGTCTTCCGGCGGCGGCGGAGGCACGGCCGCCGAGCTTCGAGAGGTTTAGATGTCTCGTGCTTTGTCGATTGGGAGAAGGTTGGACTTACGATGGCCGCTGGTGTTCATCCGTTGGGAATTTATTGTGGCCTTATATGGGCTTGCAAGGATTCCCTTTTGACTTTGGGGAAGGAGCTCGGGCTTACTTTGATGGCCGGTGCTTTGTGTTGATGAGCGGGCAATGATGATGGCCGGTGATTGCTTCACCATTTGGCATTTTGGAGGCGTTTCGTGCCTTGGGATTTGTATTTGGAGGTGTTGGCTCCTTCTTGCGCTTGTTTTGCCATTGAGTGGGCAAAGTTCGGGCTTACATTGACGGCCGGTGCTGGGGATAAGTAGTCTTGTACGATTTCCCTTTGACTTGTTGGGAAAGGAGCTCGGGCTTACTTTGATGGCCGGTGCTTGAGTTGCCGTTGAGCGTTTTGGAGGCGTCTCATGCCTTGATATTCGTGCTGGGAGGTTTTGGCTCCTTCTTGAATTGCCGTTGAGTGGGCGAGGACCGGTCTTACATTGACGGCCGGTTCTTGAATTGCCGTTGGAGTGGGCGAGGTTCGATCTTACACTGACTGCCAGGTTTAGTTGCCGTTGGAGTGGGCGAGGTTCGGGTCTTGCTGCCGTGGCCGGTGGTTGAATTGCCGTTGGAGCGGGCGAGGTTCGGAGCTACACCGACCGCCGTGGTTGAATTGCCGTTGAGTAGGCGAGGTTCGGGCTTACACCGACCGCCGATGGTTGGAATTGCCGTTGGAGTGGGCGAGGTTCGGGCTTACACCGACCGCCGGTGGTTGAATTTCCGTTGGAGTGGGCGAGGTTCGGAGCTTACACCGACCGGTGGTTGAATTGCCGTTGGAGCGGGCGAGGTTCGGGCTTACACCGACCGCCGTGGTGGTTGGAATTGCCGCTGGAGTGGGCGAGGTCGGTCTTACACCGACCGCCGCGGTTGGAATTGCCGTTGGAGTGGGCGAGGTTCGGTCTTACACTGACTGCCGGTGGTTGAATTGCCGTTGGAGTGGGCGAGGTTCAGGCATACACTGACTGTCGGTGCTTGCGTTGCCGTTGGAGTGGGTGAGGTTCGGTCTTACACTGACTGCCGGTGGTTGGAATTGCCGTTGAGCTGGGCGAGGTTCGGTCTTACACCGATCAGGTGGTTGAATTGCCGTTGAGACCGACCGCCGGTGGTTGAATTGCCGTTGGAGTGGGCGAGGTTCGGGCTTACACCGGCCCGCCGGTGCTTGCGTTGCCGCTGAGCGGGCGAGGTTCTGGTCTTACACCGACCGCCGTGGTTGAATTGCCGTTGGAGTGGCGAGGTTCGTGCATACACCGACCGTCGGTGCTTGCGTTGCCGTTGGAGCGGGCGAGGTTCGGGCCACACCGATCGCCGGTGCTTGCGTTGCCGTTGGAGCGGGCGAGGTTCGGGGCCGCTGCCGCGCATCCCGCTACGCCGGGCTCGACGAGGAAGAGGAGGAGCAAACAGGGGAAGCTCACCATCGCCTACGGGGATGTGCACGAGCGTCCTGGAGAGGGGTAGCCCTGAGGGGTTTATTTTGTTCCCGTGGGCTCGGTATGAGGCCGATGAGTTCGAGGCTCGAGGTGACAAGCAACGGAAGATGCCGCGGGGCCCGACTGCGACGTCATGTATCCGGGGAGCGGGTCTTCGCGGCAAGATGGCCCAGTGTGCTTCCGTGCTCCGAGGGACCCTCCTTTTGGGATGCTTGATTCTCGGGACATGGATGTGCTTGATTTTGAGAGTTACCTTGGCGGTGTGGGCGCCGAGGAGTTTATTTTGTATGGAGAGGAGTATGGGGCTTTCGTGAGGAGGAAGCTGAGGACGCCGCAGTATCGGGCGAGGGAGAGAGGCCGGCCCGCAGGTTCCCCAGAGGTTCGATGCTCTGCAGGGCCTGATTTCACGTATGTTCGTGGGGACGGATCGAGGAGGAGGGTGTCTCGTACGCCGTTTCTCGAGCAGCTCCCGCCGCATACCGAGTGGATCCCGATAGATCGCGAGTGTGCCGACTCTTTTCCATCTTGGCATCTTTTCGTATTTTTCTCTTTTGTTGTTGAGTATAACCGTATTGCCGGAGCGTTTCATGTCGCTTGCTTGTGCAGTCGGGGAGAGCCTATGATATGCTTGACTCGCCGTTATGTGGTGATGAGGTCGTTTGCGAAGAAGATGGCGTCGAAGATGTCTTCACGGTCTTCGCGACGCGTGCCGCATACCACCCTATGCCTTCGAGGCATTCCGTAGACGTTCCTCCACCGAGAGCCGAGCCTGAGCCACGGCAGAGAGGACCTTCGAGGGGGCGGCATAGCATGGATGCCGGACGTCTTCGGGAGCTCCGAGGCGAGCTCTTTATCGCCTTCTTCCCTCCTCAGACGCACAGGGGGTGAGGGATCCTCGAGCCTTCTTTCTTTGATCCTTTCGTCGGATTTGATCCTTCGGATTACTTTGAGTGCAGCCTTCCGTGGGGCTCGATATTCCGACGACGAGGACGTGACGGGCGAGTTCACCGGGATGCCCGACTTCTCTCACGGGAGGACCTTGGCGAGGATGATGATGCCGAGGAGTCTCGATTAGTATTCATTTGCTTTCCCTCTTTTCATATCTTCTCTCCTCTTTTTTTTTTGTTTAGCAACACACATTTGATGTCCCTGTAATAAAACAATCGTATTTGCACGGCAAACAAAGATTTTATTTCAAGATGTAATGTCATTTTTGGGATTCCCAGGAATTGTCCTAGAAATTGTTGCTAGTATTTTTTTATTTTGTGCATGCCACGTGATTTGAGAGTCGTTTGTGGGTAGTGCAGATGTTCACCTAGAATGGCTTTGGCAGTGTTTGGGCGGTTTGGAGCAAGGTCCTCGGGACAGTGGTTGTTGTAATCTTGTTCTTTGGGAAATGGGTTCTCGTTTGCAAGGAGGTCCGTACGGACATACTTAGCATGTAAAGTGGTCCGTACGGACCAACCTTGCTTTGGGAAGGAGATAAATGCTTTCCATGTCACAGTTCTTCCTCATTTCCCCATTTGCGGCCATTTTCGAGCTTTCTTCCCCATTTTCTCTAGGAACCTCCATTTTTGCCATGGATTTTTTGTACGTCCCTAGAATTTTGCCGAGGCTTTCGCAGAGAGGCAAGCACACTTCCTCGAGCAACAAAACGTGGATGCGGCGCCGTATGAGGCATCGAGACGCTTTCGAGGTAAGGTTTCGTCTTTGCTCGATTTGGTCTTTTAAGGAGTTGGTTCCCGATTGGGATTTGTTGCGGGATGCCGCGAAGTTCGGGATGTTAGGAGGCATGTGTATTGTTTCTCCTATAATGAAATGGTGCCCACTTTTGAGGATTTTCGGGCTTTGATTGGAGGACCGGAGGTGGAGGCCATCTCGCTTCCTTTTGATTGGTGGCGCGGTGAGCTTGAAGCTTGCGTGCTTTCTTCGTACTTCGTTGGAAGAAGTGCAGGTATGATCCTTGATTCGGGTCATATTGACATTTCTGAGTGCCTGAGCGGTTCATGGTTGATGATGAGAGTGATGTCTCTTGGGACGCATTTGCCTTGTGCGTGATGGCGACGCTCTTCATGGTCGCCTCCTTGGCATTTGCGATGGCGCTTTGCTAGATGTGGTAGGGCACTGCAGGGGAGAGAGGATATTGTCCCGTTGGTGCCGGGGGAGACTTTTCATGGTATCGACCGTCCGGCGACCGGGGATCATTTCATGAGAGGGGAAGCCCCGCTTTGCTCACCTTGTGGCCGCGAGAGAGACTTCGGGCCATGCCCGAGGCTCCGACGTCGTTTAGCCCGTGGTCATTTGCTCGCCGACCTCTTGTGTTGGATATGGATCGGTCCCGCATGGATGGCACGGCCTTGGTACGCATCGAGATCCGGTGGGTTCCGACCGGGAGGATTGAGACTAGGAGGGTCTTTCAGAAGGGTCCTATGTCGTCGAGTTCCGGGTTTGTCTTGGTCCTCCTTCTATATTCCGTCGCTTGTTTCCGGCAGTTTGGGATGAAGCGGAGCCTTTGTTGGCCGGGATGACCTTGCTACCGCGGAGGTAGTTCCTCTTTGTATGGCGACTTCGGGTGCCTTCTTGTATTTTCGAGGTATGGAAGTATTCCGCTTTCCCTCCCGTGGTACTCCTTAGACGTCGGGGGAGCGTCGTGTTGACGACTCGCACTGGCCCGGTATGAGCGGCGTGTTTGGCGGTCCCAGTGGTCTTGGGAGAGCGGGCGTGTAGCAATTACAGGGACCGGTTGCCGTAGTAGCTATTGCCTTAGGAGTGCCGAAGCACAGTCCGACCCTTTGGATGTGACGGAGACACTTTGTTTGACTACGAGACTAGAGTTGACCGACCGACAGGGGAGAGGTCCTCTTTTGCGGACTCGCGAGGGAGGAGATCCGAGCCGAAGCACGGGCGAATGAAGCCACGAGAGCTCTTGGATTGTTTGACTCTACGGGGAGGACCCACGATCTCGGGCCGAGAGAAGCGAGTTGGTTCACGTGGAGCGAAAGAAGACTCGCCGGGGACGAGGGAAGAAAGGAAAGAATGGCGAGGGGACAAGCGCAGACGGCGCGGAATGACCTCCTAGGTATCCATTCATTGCATTGCAAATACATTATTTGTTAAATGTATTAAGCTGTCTTTTAGCATGTTGTGAACTTGAGAGTGGACCGTGCTTGAACTCATCAAGAAATGTTGTAACCGTTAGTGATTTGTGATTTACTTTTAAAGCTTTGTCGAGACGCAAGATCTCTTGTTTGCCTTTATTTCTTTTGTGCACTTTGTCGGCGTCCATCTTTGGACTTTTCTGTTGCATTTGCGGGTGAAGCGATGCAGGCCATGACGGCAATCCCTTTTGCTTAGGATTTGTGCTTGGGCGAGAGGTTGAATGATCCCTTGACAAGTCGTTTTGACGGTCTTTTTCGCAGCCTTCCTTGCCTCTTGTTGGCGTCGGGCTCTTGACCTCTTTTTTGCGGCTTTTGCTTCAAACTTCTTTTATTTTTTTTTGTTTTTTTTTGTGAGCCCTTGCTCGAGCTCTCTTTTTTTATTTTTTTTGTGAGCCCTTGCTCGAGCTCTTTTTTTTTTTTTTTTTTTTTTTTTTTTTGAAGCGCGTGAGGCGAAGACAAGCCCTGGCTTGGAAGCGGACATGAGTCGATCGTTTGATCTTTGAGTGACCCTCGGATGTCTTTTGATGTTGCCGCCGTCGTTTGACTTGGTCAAGGTGGCTGTTGGGGCTTGTTCTTGAAAAGTGCGTAGCTTGATGGAGGTCTTGATTGACATTCAAACTTTTGACTTTTTTGTGTATTTTTAGACCAGGACCAATTAAGGTTGCCTACGTTCCCCGGACTAGAGGGCTCGAGTCTGCGTAGTTCGACACTACATGGAGTGCCAAGAGATGCACGGTTGTTCTTCTTCGGGCGAAGTATCTGCGAAGTTTGCTTCCGTTGATTTGGATTCAAGAAGGGATTGCCGTCTAGGTGCATCGGCTTCATGGCGCCTCCGGAGAAGATCTTTTGAACCACGAAAGGGCCGATCCATGTTGGTTCCCATTTTCCCAGTGGGTTGGTTCGAGTGGGAGGCTTTTCTTTGAGTACAAGGTCGCCTTCCACGATGTCTCGGGATTTGACTTTCTTGTCGAAAGCTCTAGCCATCTGCTTTGATAGGCTCGAACGTGTTCCATGGCCTTTAGTCGTCGCTCGTCTAGCAGAGCCAATTCGTCGTGTCGACCGGAGCCATTCGACTTCGTTGATGTCATTTTCAAGACACTCGGAGTGAGGGAATTTCCAATTCAATGGGAAGGACTTCCATCCCGTATGTCGGGGCAAATGGGGTTTCTCCCGTGGTTGTTCTAGCGTGTGCGGTAGCCCCAAAGTGCAAGGTGCGGCTTCTCGGGCCAATCTCGTCCTTGGGTGGTCATTTTTCGGATGATCCGTTCGAGGTTTTGTTTCTTTGCTTCCACGGCGCCGTTTATTTGTGGCCGGTAGGGAGAAGATTTGTGGCGTGTGATTTTGACTTCGGCCCGGCGATGCAGTCGAATTCCCCGAAGTGTGAACCATTGTACGATATGATCTCATTTGGGATGCCGTATCGGCGAGATGATGTTTTCCTTGAGGAAATGCGCGACCTTCTTGGAGGTGAGTACCTTGTAGGACTTGGCTTCGACCCATTTGGTGAAGTAGTCGATGGCTACTAAGATGAACTTCGTGACCGATTCTTTGTGGTGGAGCAATTTTCCGATGACGTCAATTCCCAGTGGCAAATGGCCGGGGTGTAGTCATGCGGTAGAGATCGTGGGGCGGTAGATGATTGAGGTTGGAGAACCGTTGACACTTGTCGCGGCTTCGGACAAAGTGGATGCAATCTGCCTCCATGGAGATCCGGTAATAGCCCATCCACGAGAATGATTTGCATCGGGGCTCGGCGTTCGTGTGGGGACCGCAAGCCCCATTGTGGACTTCGTTCATGAACTTGTTTGCTTCTTCTTGGGCGATGCGGCGTAGGAGTGGCCCATGGTAGTGTTTCTTGTATAGCATGTCCCCGAGGATGACGAAGTGAGAGCGAGGCGTTTTAGGGCCATGATGCTCTTGGTTTTGACCCCTTACGTGTGTGGGTTTTCCTTGTTCATGAAGGTGGTTTCCCGTTCTTGAGGTATTGGAAGATCGGTTTGTCTTTGGAAATGGCGTCGAACTTGCGTCTCTTTGGCTTTTCGGCAATTCCCAAATTCGTTGTGGTTAAAACCTCCTCGGCGACTTGGGCCCGGTTTTCTCTCGATTGACAACATGCTTAAAGATGTGCTTAATGTATTGTTCGTTTAATGTGTGCCTTCTTTATCAAGTGAATCGTTATTAGCTGTTTGTGTGTTAGTTAATTTATCGGTTGTTAAAGATGCAATGAGAGGATACTCGGAAAGATCGAAGCATTCATTAAGAGCATACGGGAATACATTATTGGCAATGAGTTCGTAATCTTACGGCGTGAGGCCATCGGATGACTCGAGACTCAAATTCAAAGATAATGGACTCGGGATGAGTTTTGACACTAGACTCTAGGACTCGAGGGTCGAGACCAAGTTGTTCGATCATGTCCTTTTTCTTTGGCGGTGGGTCGGGAGAAGGTGGCCCGGTTATTGAGTGGCAATGAGCTTGATAGGAGATGGGGCTTGAAGGGCTTTATGTCACCGTTCCCAATCATTGCTATCACAGAGTTATCGAAACAAAATCGATTAGATGCGGCATCTCGATTTCTTCTTTGAAGAAGCGAGTGGAACAGTGGCTCGTCCCAAGCATCGTCTGCGGAGTCTTTTGCTTTTGTCTTGGGCATTACTAGCTCGAATGCAGACTCGTCCCGCTTGTTGAAGGAGGGAGTATTGACAGAGAGTTTTTCGAGTTCTTCTGCCAAAGAGGGGGTTTTCCCGAACCAAAATTCGTTGTGAATAGTGGTGGTTATGGATCCCAGTAGAGGCGGTGTGTCGAGAAATGCTCTTCGGACGGGATTTGGCTTGAGGCCTCTGAATCTTGCCAGGTTCTGCTGGAGCTTGTCCATGTTTGTCGGCCAGCTTTGTTTGGCGCTGATCAGCTCTGTTCCCTTTTCTGGATCTTCTTCCAAGTTGCCGGCCTTCTTTGTGAAGTACTTGGTCATATCGAAGCTGTAAGGACGAAGATCGGAGATTGCGTGCACGCCTCTTTTGTTATCTGCGGAGCGTTTTCGTGCAGCTCGCTTGTCCTCCGCAATGTGTTCGGGAGTAGGAGAGTATCCCAGGCCGTGCAGGGTATTCTGTTCTTTGATATTGATGATCTGTTGGGTGCCCTGATGGCGTTTTCCCAAACCGAGCCCCGGGATGTAGTTCATGTGCTTCATCATTTTCATCGGGGGAGGGATCTTGTCCCAAATCAAAGGCAGGTCTATGTGGCATACCTGGGCCTTTGGGCTTTCGATGGTGAATCCTGTGAGCATCATGCCGTCATCATCATGTTTGATCTCTAAAACCGGGACGCCGTTGGTGTCGGTCCTTTCAGTGACTATGCTATCTCCGTAGATGATGGTTAGATCTGTTCCTTGGACGAACTTTACGCATTGATGGAGAGTGGATGCCACTCCATTGATGCAGTGTAGCCGGGCGTCCCAAAATGGCAGTGAAGGTGATCGGGATGTCGATGACTTGGAAATCTGTCGGGACCATTTGTTTTCCGAACCACAAGTTCAAGGTGGCTATTCCCAAGACTGGGCGGGATGTTGAGTCGTATGCCTTGATTGCCTGAGTCGAGGGCTTTAGATCAGTTGCTTTGATCCCTAGCAAATCCATCATTTTGGCTGGAAGGACGTTCATGGATGATCCCCCATCTACCAACACCCGTGGGAGACGACGCTCGTCCAGTTGAACTGTTATGTAGAGAGGCTCATTGTGGTCGGCCCAAATTTTGGAAGGTCGAGCTACGTGAAAGTGATGATATTGCTTGTAATTAATGTTGCCAATCATCGAGCGCTTCATCGGGTGTCAGTGATGGGAACCATAGTGCAGGCCGAGGCTTTCTTCCAACTTGAGCTTGTGCGGGTAAGATGAAGTGAGTAAGGACCGAGTGAGATGTTAGCTGAGTGCGCTTGAGGTGTCAAGACGGGATCTTGACCTTTGGGTCCAAGATTTCGGCTTCTTTGGCGTAGGGTCCCTTTTCGGTTCGTGGCTCGGGTATGGGCGGCCTTTTGTCTGTCCGTGGAGGATTCACTGGGATTTGGCCGGAACGTGTCGAGAACATTCACCTCTGGACTTATGGTTTTGCTTGTCTCTCCCATTTACGTAGTGGGAGGAGCACGATTGGCGTAAGGCCGGGCTGCGCATTTCAATTCGTTCCTTGTCATGGCTTTTCTTGAAGCATCAATAGTGGCTTTGAGATCTTCCCAAGACGGGGTTGGATTATACGGACCTTCGGGCCTTCGGTGGCGGTGCGAAGCTTCGTCCCAGTGATCATGGAGCGACGTTGCCATGGCCTTGTGCGAGCTAGGCTTCTTTGGAGTAGATGACATAGTAGTCAAACTTTCTTGAGGGTTCTCGAAGGGTTCCGGCGTGGGATCACCGGATTCATACCTCTTCTTCGGTTTTTGTTGAGAAGATAGCTTCTTCTTTCTTCGAGGACGGCCCTCATTCATTCCATCACGGAATTCCATTTCCGGACAAGCACTGTCGCCGACGTCCCACGAGATGTGTTCGTTGTTCGGCGGTGAGTAGGGACCTCGGGGAGGCTGGATGGGCGAGCTTTCCTCTGGAAGGTCTTGTGGCCTTACGTCATAACTGCATGGCTCGTATGAGGGTAACGGGTTGACTTACGGGAAGCAATGAGAGACGTTAGAGGCTGTAGGAGCTTGATCATGACTTGGGAAGCCGGGTAGTTGGGTGGCTAATGTTCCGAAGTGGTGCATGGCACCTTCGATCGAGCTTGTTGCTCACCTTGACGTTTCTCAATAGCCATGAGGACTGCCAAACTTCTTCCAATGTTGGGAAATTTCTTGGGGGTAAGGTCCCGTTTTCATCGTTGTTATCCACCGATTTGGCCATGGGGAGTTGACGGACTGTCTGGTGACAGAGTGGGAAGGAGGTAGGACCTTCTTTGTTTTGACCTTTGGGAGACGGGTTCTCGGGTACTCTCGACCACTCTCTGTTAGCTGGAGGGGGTGATGGGCAAGGTTTAGACACAGGAATGGCCTAACGGGATAAAAGGGGGGGGGGGAAAGCTCACGTGGCATGCGGTTTCCGTTTCTTTTATTTATCATGATTTTTTTTTTTGTTGTTTTAATTTACTTAAAACATGTTTTCTCAGAGTCCTAGGTAGGTTGGAAAAGATTGCTCTTCTTTTTCGCAACTATGCTAGATCTGGGTCGATGGAGACCATACGTGCGGCTATAAGCCCCTCGTTTTGCACACGTATTTCGACATCCCGGGGTGGGCGGCCCCGGGCGAGGGTCCTATAGTGCAAGCGGTTTCCACCAGGCCTAAAGAAAAATCGAACCTAAGGACCGAGCTGTCATGTTCGTTTTGATGTGTTAGCCATGTGAATAGTGAACCGAGCCGGCCACTGAGTCAAAATCGGGTCAAGAGTTCGGCATGACCTCTCTTTACCTTGCTTGCGCAAAGGGATACGTGACGTTAGGCGTTGGCGGGTCATATTGTCATGGGTGACGTATCAAAGGCGTGATGACATGGTGTCACGTGAGCATGGATGTATATCAGGGACGGAACATCGTGCAGGTGTAGCCGGAAATCAAGATCGAGGTCAAGATTTTAGCATGACCTTTCATCGCTTTGCTTGCGCAAGGGATCTTGAGTTCCGAGCCTTGACTCGAAAAATGGCCGGCATGGTATATGTATCCGAGGCGTATGACACCTGACCGGGTAAAAACCAGCCGAAGTACGGGCAGAGTGTGACTCAAGACTCAAACGTGCGGGGTTGACGCTTGGCTAGGATGGGATGTTTGGAATGATCCGTGCGCGTCCAAGAGGCCTAGGAAGACCAAACGGACTGCAAGCGAGACCACTCGGGTTGAGGTTGTAGTGTGCGGTGTATCCGGCGGCGGTGCGCGTAGCGTGCGGTGTAACCGGCGACGGTGTGAGTAGTGTGCGGTGTAACCGAGGCTGTGGTAGTGTGCGGTGTAGCAGGGCAGCAGTGCGCGTAGTGTGCGGTCTCTAAAATTCTTTTTTCTGAGTAAAACAGAAGCTTTTTTTTTTTTTAGAATTTTAAATGTATGCACAGATGTATATTGATGCATTTTTTTTTGTATTTTTATTTTTTTTGTAAAATAAAAAGTAAAGCACGTGCACACACACACAACAGTTAAAGGAAGGGGTAAAATGAAAGTTTGACCCTCATCATTGTTTTAAAAATCTTTTGTTTTGTTTAAAAAAAAAATTTTTTAAAACAAAATAGTCCCCAGCGGAGTCGCCAACTGAAATTACACGGATCCGAGAGGTAGCGCGATCGCGCCCCGGCATCTGGCATCTTTCGCGTTGGAGCGGTTGTCTCGCCGTTTTTGTTTTCGCATTCGTAGAGTCACCACGCCGTTTTTATTAAGCCCAAAACATTGAAAAAGGGCATCAGTTTAAAGATAATTTTAAACTATTTTTGTGTGATGAGATTTTGAGTTCGGAGGTCAGATGACTCCTCGGGAAGAGAATATTAGAATATTAGAGCTCACCCGAGTCGCCTCGTAAAACGAGTCTTTCGGATACCCCTAATATCCTTTAAATGTTGTGTGTGTGTGTGTGTGTGCTTTTAAAAATGCATGCTGTATCGGATGTCTACATTGTATACTATGTATTGAAATGTATTGAAATAGTAATGGAAGGAAGCCTTACCAATGTTGGTTCGTGTCTGTCTTCCGCTGAGGAATAGTGTTTGAGGTCAGAGTAGCGTTCCGGTATGAATCTGGATTGCTTTGGGAGGGGCCGATTGTCTGCGGACAGAGTTTCGGCGTGAGTTGATGTTGCAGGCTGCGTTCGGGCAGAGGTTCGGCGTGCGTGGGGATCGCTGGGATCACTCGGGCAGAGGTTCGGCGTGCGTTGGGGTGGCAGGAGTCACTCGGACAGAGTTTCGGCGTGGTTTGGGATCGCCGGTTTGACTCGGAAAGAGCCGGGACACCGTGGAAAGACCGAGCGAGGCCTCGGAGTACCACGAGGGGCCTCGAGTACCTCGAGAGTGCCTCGGGGGCGCGGGAGCGTCGCGGGAGCGCTCGGGAGGCTTCGGAGCACCACGAGGGAGCTCGGAAGGCCTCGGAAGGATCCGAAAGGGGGCGGGAATGCCTCGAAAGGACTTAGAGGGGAAGCCGGAAGGCTAGGGAGGAAGAGAGAAGTGGGAGGTGTCTGAAAATGAGGAGGGGAGCCCTCTATTTATAGTGCCAGATTTGGTGCAAAGAGGTCCGTACGGACCTCCCTGGTAATCCAGACTTTTGGTTTTCCTCGATTTGAGGGAATCTGTGATGATGGTGAATATTCTGAAATCATGATGTCCCCTGAGCAATAAGGTCCGTACGAACCATCTTGACATGCAAAGAGGTCCGTACGGACCAACTAAGCAAGAGGGTAATCATTTTTCCCGGGATTTGAGGGAATATTGTGGACTTTAAGAGGATTCAGTAATTATTAAAGCAAAGAGGTCCGTACGGACCATTATTGCTTTTCCAATTTCCTGAAAATTCCCAAAAGATCATTTTGTCCCTTTTTATCCCAGGAAGGCTCCTCCCTTGATTTGGCTGGGGGTTTTGAGAGGGTTTTGAGTGCCAGAGGTCGTCGAGACTGCGTTGATGAGTCTGCGGTGTTTCCCGTGTGCTTGAAAGGGGGTGATCCAGATTGGGGTACTTACAGGGGGTGAAGAGAAAAAGAAGACATGAAGTAGCGGAGGTAAAGGAGACAATACCAAGTGAAGAGGATCTTGAGAATAAGGTAAGACGTCACTTGGGCATTTTATGAATATGTCTCTATCCCCTGTTTTGATAAAAACGTCGTGACTCCTGGTAATAGGCAGTAGCTACTGTTAGGATGATGGTCAGCGAGATCAAGCTGTGGAAAGGAAAAGCCGAAACTTTGCTTATGGATAGGATGGAGATTGAGGAGGATATCAAAGTGGCATTTGAGATGCTGAAAGAGAAGAATGAGGAGATAGAGGAAGCTGGTAGGAAACACGCTAAAGAGATGGAGATTCTCCTCGACGATTCGGTGGCTGAGGCTGCCAAATCAGTTTTTGAGGCTAGGATTGAGATGATCAAGGAATATCAAGCTAGCAAGCACACAAACTGGAACCTGGAGGAGGAGTATGCAGCCTTAAAGAGGATCGCAAGTGATGAAACTGACGAGGTAAACTCTAAGATGTAGGATATAGAGAATATGGAACAGGTTGGCGAGACTCAAGAAGGAGAAAAAGTGAAAAGGGTAAGAATGTTGTTTTTGATTGAGGGGGTGTCCTTAAAAACAACTTGCGGTTTTATTAACTTGATATTTTTGCCGAGGGGTTTGTCCTCATTTTTAGATAATGGATATTCTTAGGATGTAAGGTTTTGTATGTCGCGACCCTAAACCTAGGCACCATTTTGGTCACACGTGGAGTACGTGGGGTTGGGTTGCTTTGCATTTCATCTTATGCATTATATGCTATTTGAATTGATTACGTGATCATTTTGACAATTTTGGGTAAATTACGTGATTTTAGATGTTATTAAATTAATTTTAATTATATAATGTCTAAATGAAAGAAATGGAAATTGGTGTAGTAAAGTACAATACTTGAAATTTTAAATGGAAGTGTTATAAAAGTATTGAGGAGCTTATGTGTAAATATAAGTTTAAGGTAGTGAATTGTAGTTGATTGATTCTTGGAGGAGCCTAGGTGTAACTTGCCTATATAAAAATCATTTCTTCTCCCAGAAGACTCTCAGTTCTTCTCTTTCTCTCCCTCAGTACTACGTTTCATTCTATAACCTAGGGTTACCTTCAAAAATTCGTAGAAAATCAACCGTTGATCCGTTTTCATTTTCGACTTCATATTTGTGATCAGGGAGTCGATTAGAGCAAGTATAGCCGATTAAATCTTCCTTTTATTTCGGCCTATTTTGGTAAGCTATTATGATTTAATTCCATAATTATTCATACTATGTAATTGATGATATTATGGGTATGTGACTGATTTTTGATCAACTTGGATACATTATTTGGCTTTTGAAATAAAGCAAAAGATGGTTTGGATGAAGGGTAGTGATTCCATGGCATGGAGGTTTGCATGAAAGTTGATATGGTAGTTAGGGTGGTGTTACATGGCCTTGGGAAACTCTTTTGTATTAGTTTGGAAAGAGTATAGTATAGGTGAAGTTTCTGGGAATGGGAAAAATGGATTGTCCTTGCCTTGCTGATGTTGTTCAGCAATCAGTAGTGGAAACTGGGGAAGGGCACGACTCGTGCTCTGAAGCACGAGTCGTGACCCTGGTATTCCCAGTCGTGCGACAGAAGTGGCCAGTATGGTCATGAGTCGTGTAAATGGAATCACTCGTGCAGGATTAGGGAACGAGTCGTCCCCAGTTCAGGTTCAGGGTAGCATTTTCTAGGCCCTTTAAACCTATTCAAATGGGTATGGATTTAGTCCTTCTTTAACTATACTTCTAGTACAACTTTAGTACTATGCAATGGAACTTTAAATGGTCCAAATTGATATTGGGAAAGGCTTTAAATATTGTCCTGAAAATGGTTGGAAGGCAATGTAAATAGTTAACCAAAGTTGATAAAAACTTGGTAAATCGTTATGGAACCTTTATAGAAGGTGTTTAATGTTATGTTATGAACGCGTAGGGCTACCTGTATGTCATTGTACCTCTACGTGGTTACCTGTATATGGTTATCGGTTTATATAGTGCATTAAATACGTGTTGCACTGTTTCATTTGTTTGAGCATGAGTATTAATACCATGTCATTGGATTGTTGTTCTTCAATAGTGTTTAAATATATGTTGCACTATTGTGATTGGTTTAACATGAGGAATAAGTACCATGTTATGTATTGATATCCCATGGGGTGGATATATTTTCAAGTATCTATTATGTGCTTGAATGTGATTATATCAGCTGATCCTTGGGGGTATATGGAATACTATCACTTATGAGAAAATATTTCATAAGGTGCTTAGATTTCCTTATACCTGTGACCTCACCCCCCTCTGTAGCCACAAATTGGGGTACAACTTCTGTGGATATGTCTGAACAGTCCATAAGATAGCTGATATCTTATATGTTTCTCTGAAAGGGATCGTATAAGACGTGAATATGCATCAGCAGTTCACAAATGAGCGGAGTATTACTCCCACCGTTGTACTGCATATGATTCAGATGGAAAAGGTAAAGAGAAGGTAACGAAATGTGTTTACTGCTTTACCAATATGATTATGAGCAACTTATTTATGTGTTGCATATGTGATTATGAGCAACCTGTTTATGTGTTGCATATGTGATTATGAGCAACCTGTTTATGTGTTGCATATTGTATGGCATATTGTTGCATACATAATAGCTTGCTGAGATTTATTCTCACCCCTTCTCCCTTTACTGTTTTTAGATCCCGCTGAGACAGGAGGACCGAATCGGTGAGGCCGGAAAGGAGTTTGGACATCTTTTGGGTTGTCAGGGTATGTGTTGGTTTGGGGAGTTGGGAATAGATTGTGGTTGTTATTCTTTTGGGAAAGGTTTTGTATATAAAACTTTTACAAGCATGTTTCAGTTGTGTGGTGTTGTAATTAAACCTGGGATTGATTTGTTTTAAAGTTGGCTTGTGTAAGCCTTTACAGTTGTAGTACTTGTAGCTTATACAGGTTATAACTAGTTAAAGCAGGTTTATATTTCACCTCCAAGTAGAGAGGTTATTTTGAAATTGTTTTGAAAAAGGGTTGTTATACTTTTCAAGTTAATATAAAGAAAAGTTTTTTTTAAAAAAAAAGGTATTTTGGGGACGCTCCAGCTTGGGACACGAGTCTATATGTCCTGGAGTTGGGGAGGCCGCCATATTGTACATGTCTAATTGGACATGTTTTGGATGTACTTGATGTTTCTCCATATATTGTGATAACATGGTGGATATTTTTGGGATGTTCTGATCGTAACTGATAGGATCAAATTTCTGGATGTTCTGACTGTAATTACAAATTGGATTTCTGGGTATAACATGTTTGATGTTACAACCTGGAAGTATTTCTGGAAATTTTGATACAACAGGTATGTGTAGCAAGTTGATGCCACAATTTTTGGAATGAAATGAAAAGACGTTTGGCCTTTTACTCTTGTGTTCGTTCGGGAACATGTTAATGTTACAACCAATAATTTCAACTTGAGTTCATAATTTTAATTAAGTGCAAGAAGGTAATCAATATGTACACGACATATTGGCCCACCTACATCTTAACTAAAATATGAAAAACGTACGCCCAGGTGAAGGTGTAAAAAATCTTAACAACTTGAGAAAGATGTAAAATCTTTGAACCTTTAGAAAGGTGCGTACCATTTTTCCTTGAGTGCAAATTCGAATAGGTGTAATTCTGACCCAGTATGCAGCAACCTGAAAACTGGTTGCGCAAGGATTTATCAATCTTGATACTTCTGCAACTTGAGACATTCCTTTGTCATCTTGGTTTACTTTGCAACCCGAATTGAACAAGTTGATCGTATTGTCTTAAATATAGATTCTAAATCGTCTTGCAAAATAAAAAACAGGTTAGGGGTGGGTGTTAGCTTGGCTAACACCCCTCCGATGCTTAATTCGGTAAGAGTTTGAGATATATAAATTAAATTGAAATAACATAATTGAAATAAAGTATAGTAAATCATACCTGATCCTCGGAATTGAAATAGACAAGTCACAACTTACATGAAGTACAACTTGAGGTGGATTGCATTCCAATTCCTTGGAATCCTTACGCCATTTAAGGTTGATAGGCTATATGCCCCCTTTCCAGCTTCTGCATCAATCAGATAGGGGCCTTCCCACTTGGCTGCAAACTTACCCGCATTTGGTTCCCTTGTATTTTGATAAACTTTTCTTAGGACCATGTCCCCAACCTAAAATTTCCTAATGCGGACATTCTTGTTGTATGACTTAGCTATCCTCTGCTGGTAAGCCGCCATTCTGATCTTAGCCATATCTTTGAGCTCGTCGATAGTGTCTAAGTCTTCTGCAAGGACAAGATGGTTGTCTCCTGGGGTTGTTAAACCATATCTAGCTATTGGAATTGTGAATTCTACAGGAATAACAGCTTCGGTACTGAACACCAAGGAATAAGGCGTTTGTCCAGTAGCACTTTTTGGAGTGGTTCTATCAGCCCAAAGTACCAAGGGTAGTTCTTCGTCCCATCTTCCCTTATTTTGGTCAAGACGTTTCTTTAGGTTGTTCACTATCAGCTTATTACTGGACTCAGCTTGACCGTTAGCTTGAGGGTGTACCGGTGTAGATATTATCAGCTTGATTCCCCACCATGTAAAGAAGTTTTGCGTCTTTTTGCTAATGAATTGTGAGCCATTGTCACATATAATCTCGGATGGAACTCCAAATCTACTGATAATGTTTCTTTTCATGAATGATATCACTTCCTTATCCCTAATCTGCACGAAGGCTTCAGCTTCAATCCACTTCGAGAAGTAGTCTGTCATAGCCATCATGAATACTTTGCCTTCGGGTGCCCTTGGTAGCTTGCCCACTATGTCCATCCCCCGTTGCATAAAGGGCCAAGGTGATAGGCTATGATGTAGTGGTTCAACAGGTTGATGCAGGATATTGCTGTGTCTCTGACATGCATCACATTTCTGGACATACTTGATTGCATCTTGCCGCATGGTCGGCCAATAGTAACCTGTTCTTAATGCCTTTGATGATAGTGATTTGCCCCCAGTATGGTTGCCACATTCACCGTCATATAATTCTCTTAGGACTTCTTCAGCTTGCTCTGTTTCTAGGAATCTCATGTATATACCTATAAAGGATTTTCTAAACAGGACATTGTCTATTAATATAAATCTCGATACCTTTATTCCGAATGACCTTGGATTTCTTATACCAGTTGGGACCGTGCCATCCTGCAAGAATTGAATTATAGGTAGCATCTAGGATGTAGAATTACTGATAGGCATGGCCCCTACATCAGGATGATTATTAAGTTGGTACACTTCGAGTCGATCGATGGCTAGATGCATGACGTGAATGATTGGGATGGTATTGTTTATCATGCTTTTGCAACTTGAACCCTAGTTGGCTAATGCATCTGCTTCAGCATTTTCTTCTCGTGGAATCTGTTCGAAAGTGAAGTTTGTAAACTGTACAGCTAACATCTTAACATGTTAAAGATAACAAGAAATCACTAAATACATTAATATGCTTAACATTTAAATTTAAACCAGTGGTCAATCCCACAATGAGGGGTTCATACTCAGCCTCATTGTTTGTCGCCTTGAACTCACAAGCCACAGCTTGAGGGATAAGGTCTCCTTGAGGTGACTTCAGGACGATTCCCAAACCCGTTCCCCTAGTATTTGAAGCACCATCTGTGTATAGCGTCCAATACCTAGGAGAGCCAATGCCTTCAAGTTGTTGGACCTCAAGTTCAACCTCGGGCTACAAGTTGGGACTGAAATCTGCCACAAAGTCGGCCAAAGCTTGTGACTTGATAGTTGTCCTTGCTTCATACTATATGTCATAAGTACTAAGTTGTACTGACCATTTGACTATCCTACCTGACATCTCAGGTTTTCTCATCACGTTTCTTATAGGATAGTTAGTCTTGACAATAATAACATGAGTTTCAAAATAATGGCGTAATTTTGTAGAAGCGGTAATTAAAGCAAGTATTAACTTCTCGAGATGAGAGTACCTGGTTTCTGCATCAAGTAAGGACTTACTTATGTAATAGACAGGATGTTGCATACCATCTTGTTCTCTGGCCAAGACTGCATTGTCTGAATTTTCAGATACCGCAAGATATAAGAACAGAGGTTCTCCTTGTTCTGGTTTGGATAACAATGGTGGAGATGTGAGGTACTCTTTAAGTTGGATGAAGGCCGCTTCATGTTCATTTGTCCATTGGAATAACTTGTTCTTCCTGAGTACATCGTAGAACAACCTGCATTTAGCAGAAGACTTAGAGATAAACCTGTTAAGAGCTGCCACCCTGCCTGTAAGTCTCTGTACGTCCTTAACGGTTCTGGGTGACTCCAAGTTGGTGATAGCCTTGATCTGCTCAGGACTTGCTTCTATGCCCCTCTTGGTCACCATATAACCAAGGAATTTTCCAGCCTTAACTCCAAAATTGCATTTCGAGGGGTTAAGCTTCATGTTGAAGGCTTCCAAGATGTCAAATGCCTCTTTAAGATGTTCAACATGATTTTCAATGTGCTTCGAATTTACCACCATGTCAACTTGCGGATTAGCACTCCCTGTTGGTCCTTGGATAGGGGTCACAAATGCTGCCGCAGTGGTCTGGACAATCTCAGGATTGGTGACCACAATGTCAGTGGTTGTATTAGTCATTGGTATGAATCCCATATCAGTTAATGCCCCTGTATCCCTATCAAAGCCGAGTCTCCTTGGTTGGAATGGAGAGAACATACTGGATCCCATGTTGGGATTTATACCCTGGAAAGCTCTAGGTGATGCATTCTGATGCACCCCAGACGAACCAGCTTGAAGAGCAAAAACTTCATGTTGCAACCTGGCAACATTATTCATCAACATTGTGGAGGTATCAGTTTGCAGCATTATCTGGCGTCTCAATTCAGCCTTCGTATTTGCCAAACTGGAGACGATATCCAACGGGATTTCTTGTGAATTTGCAACTGATGTCCCTCCTTGAACTTGGATCGAACTGGTAGTGGAGCTAACATTCTGGCTTGAAGTCAGCACTCCGGTAGTGGCTCCAGCTAAAGTCATAGCAGATGACATTCCGGTAGACATCTTGATTTTTTTCAATAATCAAAAGACCAAAGTTCCCACAGACGGCGCCAAACTGTTTTGGTCAAATTTAAGCAATTCAACTTTAAAGATGAGAATTGGGCACAATGGAATATGATAATCGAAATTCAAGATGTAAATACAAAGGATTTAACGAGGAAAACTCTTGAACAACTTGTTCGCCGGCACAAAACCTCGAAACGGTGAAATATTATTAGTATGGTGATCGGAATGTGAGTGTGAGTACAATGAGTGTTGTTAACCGTGAGTATGTGTGTACATATGTTGCTCTTTTCTATATAAACAAAGAAAATATAACAGGCATAACAGAGTTAATACTATCCCTTCTCTTGTTCCTAGAAATCCGCAGGAGGTTGATGAAGATCCGTTGACAGAGTTTGAATGAGCGCTGAAGATAACCTTCGTGATCTTTTGACTCGGTCTTTGATAAGGGTTCCTGAAAATAGGCCCATAATAATAATCCTGCAAAACGTTTCTTTCATCCAAATTGTATCATCAAGTTGTTAGTTCAAGTTGGCAACCCAGGATGAGATGTCAGGTCATAACATGCTGCTATAAATTTTATATCCCAAACACCATGCATATCTAGAAAAATCGTCCACACACAAAACAATATTTTTTCTGAGACATGATTTCCACTTCTATTGGACCAATTAGGTCAGTGTGGATCAGTTCAAGGCACCTTGAGGTTCCACAATTTTGAACCTTCTTATGACTTGATTTTGTTTGTTTCCCTTTTTGACACGACCCACACACACTTAATTTTTTCAAGTCCAGTTTGGGCAAATCCTTTGCTGCCCCAAATTTAATTAACTCACTGATTTTTCTTTCACTAGCATGACCAAGCTTTTGGTGCCAGATAGTAGTCTCATCCATTTTAGTAGAGAGACAGGACAAATTACTGCCAACCTTGTAGCAGTTATTAGAGGATCGAACACCAGTTAAAACACACTCATTTTTGTTATCAAAAACTTCACATCTGGACTTGTCGAATTTAACAAATAAGTTATCATCACACAGTTGACTTATGCTTATCAGATTTGCCTTAAGTCCTTCAACATGTAGGACATTGTGTAACTTACGCAAACCTGATACATTCAACGTACATTTGCCAATGGCTTTACCTTGAGCTCTACCACCGAAGTTGACTTTCCCACCTTTGAATGGTGCGTAGTCATTGAAATTTTCACGTGCCCCAGTCATGGGGCGAGAACATCCACTGTCAAAATACTAGGACCCTTCCACACTACGCTTAAGAGAGGTGAAAGCTAGCTGATAGTTCATGGTTTCCTTTCTTACCCAGGCTGTTTTTCTTCCAACTTTGGGTTATGTGCTCAGTTGTGCGTTCGGTTGTGCACACAACTGTCTGCCTAAGTGTCCATACATATTCCAAAACCAAGTTCCTGTTTTAATTTGTAACAGTATGGTCGGATATGACCTGGAGCAAAGCAATGATGACATATACCTCCTCTTTCTGTATTGTCTGCTTACATCATTATATTCAGGTTTATTAAAAGAGGCAGTTTTAGCCTTTTGAACTTTTTAAGTACTTTCTCCTTCTTTCACAAAAACGGTATCTCCATAGCCAATTCCTGATTTTCCTTGGTTTCCCATTTTCAAAACCTCTTCCAACTTAGCTTTATCAGTGTTCAACTTTGTTAGAGTTTCTGTTTCTTTATCAAGATTTGTTTTATATTTTTCACATTCCATATCTTTCTTAGTGAGTAAAACTTCTAACTTGGCTATGGAGTCCTTTTGAGAATCACTTTCATTTGACAGACTTTTAACCTCAGATTTTAGTTTGAAATTTTCTGCAGTTAGTTTCTCATTTACCTGTTTAAATACCTTGAGTTTCTCCATACGTTTGGCCCAATCAGTGTGAAGTTCAACATAGGTATTGTGCAAGTCCTCATAGGTAGCACACTCTTCTTCTACTGGATCATTGATAGTTTTACCAGTAGTTGACGAATTCAAGCAGGTATACACACTGTTTTCAGTTGTGTAGTCAGTTGTGTGGTAAGTTGTGCGATCAGAGTATTGCACATCTTCCACATCTGAATCACTATCAGACAAGGAGATCTGAGATGGATGCCATATAGACATATTTGCAGTCTGCTCATCATCATCAGAAACACTCAACCTCGCTGAGAAACTCATTCCACGCTTTTTAAGAGTGTTAGCACACTCATTTGCGTAATGACCGAAACCTTTGCAAGTCGTGCATTGAATTGAATCAATGGACTTTTTTCCTTCGGATGCAGATTTCTTTGTAACATTTTCCTTCTTGGATGATTCAATCGTGGAAGGTGTAGAGGATGCCGAATTTGGAAGCTTAGTAAATCGTTTATTTTTCAACATGATGTTGAATTTTTGAGTAATCATGGCACACTCATCATCTCCCAGGTTTGAATCATCAATATCTTTGGACAGTTGAACCATATCCTGAGATACTTTGAGAGCACTCGCAAGAGCAATTGAATTTGCTTTGCTAGATTTTTGTACCTCAAGATTCAACTCAAAATTAGTTAGAATACCCAAGATTACATCAAGTCCAACAGTTTGGACATCCTGAGTTTCCTCAATAACAGAAATCTTAATATTAAACTTTTATGGGAGAGTCCTTAGTACTTTACTTACGAGTCTTGCATTGGATATAGATTCACCCAAGAAAAATGACTCGTCTGAGATGTCCAAAATTTTGGCTGAGTACTCTTTTATGGTTTCATTCTCTCCCATCCTTAAAGTTTCAAACTTGGTCATCAAAGTCCTTAACTTAGTTTTTCTGACACTAGCTGGTCCTTCACAGTGAAGTTGGAGAATGTCCCAAGCAGTTTTGGCAATGGTTTGATTAGAGAATAAACTATACATATGAGGATCCACATGGTCAGAGATTGCTCCCATGGCCTTGGCATTATAGTTTGCAAGTGCAATTTCCTCATTGGTCCAAGTTTCTATGGGCTTAGGACCATAAAGTTTCTCACCTTTGCCATCAGATGACGCTGGGGTAATTTCAATCAGGGGAGGAGTGTAGCCATTTATAAAACTAACCAAGCACGATGATCAATATATTTAATAAGCATAATCATTTTGGCCTTTCAAATGGTATAATTTGAACCATTTATGGTAGGCGGTTTGTTATGGTTATGGTGACAATCCATAATGGCTACTTTCAAGGATCGATCTCAGTTGAGTCGAGAGAAGGCTCTGATACCAATTGAAAGAATTGCAGCTAGGACTGTAAACTTGTGTGTACAGTTGTTTACAAAAGTGTCAGCACAACAATGTAAACAACTTTGACAAGAAAATAACTTAAATAAACATAATTTAAATGTAGCGGAATATTAAACACTTCAGCAAGATGTTCTTGCTAGAAACCTTTTCATAAAACTGCAGCCTTGTTTTGAGAACAAGTTGCACAATTAACTATTACAATGAAAAGAAACACTCTTACGAAAAGATTAAAAACGAGTTCTAATCTAAGAACTATCAAACACTAAACCAATCTTGAAGACTCAAACTCTGATCTTCAAGAAACAAGAAAAACGCTCAAGGAATTCTCTCTCTATGCTCGGTATTGTCTCCGAAAGTCCGTAAGTAAAAATGAAGACGAACGTCTTCTTTATATAGGCGAACAAGCAATCCTTCTTCAACAAAGATTCAATCTATTCCTTGCAAATCCGGATTCTTCTTTCCTTATCACTAAGGGGTCGTTTGGTAGCCATTTTTAACGTTGGATATGATTGTTAGTCCAATAAGCTTGATGTTTGGTAGATTAAATGCAACCGGTGTAATAATCCTAACAACTTGGATAAGACCTCTTATCCCCTTCATATTTATCCCCAAAAAAGGATGGTATAATTAATCCCTGGTGTCCTGACTACTAATACATGTCAATTCAATCGGCCTACCAAACTAGCCCTAAGAGTCCTTTCCTTCCTTGAGTTCTTACCTAAAATACAAAATATATCTAAATATTAACAATTATCAAATCTATTCAAGTAAAATATATATACACTAATTTAATTATCAGAATCACAAAGATTAAATAAAGATATAAGAGTATTTTCATACTCTCACATATAACAACAATAGTAAGTAAGGATTCAAATCCAAAAACCCTAATTAAGGAGCAAAGACTAAAGCTCGGGGACAAGTTTTCCTGCTTTAGTTGTTGACCTTGAATCCTAGAAACCTGTATTCAAGCTTGAGTTAGTTATTTCAATGAACCTAGCTCAAAACCAGCCAAATTTATACTCCCTCCCTCCTTCTCACATAAAGATGTTCTCATTTGACTTTTAAACAATTTAATTTAGTGATGCATTACCCCTAATAAACATAATAATCACACAACGAAACATTAATCTTAGTCCATTATCCATATCACTCAAAATTTGAAAATTTACTCATTTCGGCCATTCAAATTTAGAAATGACACTTTCTTTTTGGGACAAACAAAAATTACAAGTGGGAACATCTTTATGGAACAGAGGGAGAATATATATATATGCACACACGAGTACCAGTGGTTTTCAGGCTCATTCAAGCCAAGCTGGGTGCCTGAATCATGTTCGAATGTTTTGCAAGTTTGACTGTAATAGGAAAGTGACTCAACCAACCCACACACACACACACCCCTTAAGTTGCAGTCCTTCCCCCCCCCCCTCCCCAGATGAATAAAAACACCAGAAAACTAGAGACCAATATAGTCAACCAAAGCCTTAGAATCCTTTATCCTATTTTGCAATTTTTTAAAAAAATGGACTAACGTGCAAATGGAGAACTCAACCAACTTTACATGACGTATAATGAAGCTACAGTGCTTGAGTAATGTAAGTCATGAAAATTTCCGAGAAACTAAAATCCATTTCATCCAATTGGTAACAAAGTTATAAAAGTGATCATAAACTGAACTCAACATATCAAATTTCACATGAACAAAATTTAATATACTGAAACGACGAGTGAAACCGATGAATAGATAGTTGGCTAGAAATTTACCATTGCAATTTAGTATAAAATCTATGCCTTTAGCTTCCTGCTCAATCCGCGCCTATAGTGCCAGATACCATTTCTATCACTGTTCATTTGGTTCTTTGCTACAATTGAACACTGATCAGTCCTACCACCTCTATTCTCAATCTCTTTCTGGAGCTTACGACGCCTCATCCTATTCTCCAACCGTATACCTCTTGAAGCACGGACCCTCTTCTCAATTTCCAAAGCTTCAGAGAAGTTCCAAATCCGTACAACACCTTCTTCACCTCCACATACAATACGATCAACACCAATGTCAACTGAAAACAAATTGGGCCCAAACCCATGAAGCATTCTTTGTGGGGGCTCTACAATTTTTTGGTCTCTCTGGCTATTTTTTGAAGAAAGACGAATAGTCTTCAAAAGCTTCCTCACATCAATAAGTGAAAGCTTTCCATCGCTAGAAGATGAAACAAGCCAAGGGAATTCGAATGCCAGGGAATAGACGGGACCTGAGTGAGGGATCCACGTTGCAACTTTACGCACATTACCGGCTATTAGACTGGTTATCTCGAACATGTGTATCGCCCCATCTTCCCCTCCGGTGAATATAAAATTTCCCGCGTGGCTTCTTGCAAGGGAGTGCGTGTTACCCACATGGGCGTTACTGATGACGGCATTTGGGGTACCACTATTAGTCTCCCACACGTATACGTCTGACCCTGATGTGCTTACTACCGTAGTATCATGTGGGACTAGACTCCATACCCAGTCATTGTGCCTCAAGACATTCAAGCACTTCAACAAAGTTCGATCCCAGACACGTACAGTCATGTCCCAGGACCCACTGTAGATTCTAGAAATATCCAATGCAAGGCAAGTGATGGGTCCCTCATGTTCCCAAAGTCGGAACTCAGTATTCTGGTTTGTGGGTCCCTGCAAATCAAACAGATGAGGGTGTCCTTCCTCTGCCTTCCAACCATGTACAAAGCCATCGGAACCACCAGCAATCAAGAGCTTAGTGTCCGCAGCAACAACACGAATAGTGCACCCAAGAGGCCTGGATGAGGCAATAGACAACCCTTCTTCTATGTCCCACATACGAACAATGCAATCATAGCCTGAAGTGAATATCAGCTTCTTGGAAGGCAGAACAAAAACAGTTCGAACAGCTTGAGTGTGGCCATAAAGGACGTCGATGCTGTAACGGCCCATAAATGTCTTGCTCCTGAATTCTCTCTCCACAAAAAGTTCTTTCCATGACTTCTCATTTGAACATCCGGCACCAAGAGATGCGGGGGCCACAGGAAGCCCCCATCTCTCACAATAATACACTTTCCACACATCGTGTTCTGATGCAATCCTATACAGGATGGCCGACACACAAGACACCAAACCAAGCTCCTTTGGCTCAAGGCAATTGAATATCTCAGATATCAATGCAGGAGGGAGATCAGTGATTGACCTTCGAAAATTAGATAAAGACTCATCTACCGGCAACGATTTGCTGCCACATGAAGTTGCAATCACCCTGTCGTACTGCAGATCAGCTAAACCTTTTGATTTTCCAGATCCCTTTATATCAATTTTAGAATCAACCACCAAAATCTTTTCAATACCAGAATGATTCAAATCTGTTTCTACACTATCTTCAAAATTCTTTGTCAAATCAACCTCTTTGTTCACTGTGCATTCAAATGCCATAAAATGTTTTACCCTAAACCTAATCAAGAGGAAAAATTGTTAAGCCCCTTTATCCAAAACGATCCAAATCAAAACAATAACCTAATATCTAAACAAGAATCTCAATCCAAGTCCGCCCCCCAGAACCAACTCAGGCCCTAAAACGTCAAACCCTAAATTTTTGAGGAATCAACAAAAGAGAAATTAAGAGAATGACAACAATCAGCAGGTATATGATGTCAATGAATATCTGAAAACGATTCAAATCGAAAACAATACCCAGAATTTACCCGAAAATTGCAAAAATATAAAAAATACAAATTAGAAACAATAAAGAACGACCCTAATGAAACGAAATAACTTGGAGTTTATTGGCAGAAAAAAATTAAGATTACCTTAGACGAACTACAGCTAATCGAGTGGTTGGTGGAAGGGGATTTCACGCGGAAAATTTAGGGTTGGAACGAATAAGATAGAATCTGGTTTGGGTTTGAAGAGATGAGAAAATGCGTACAAGAGGTTAGAATGACTGAAGGACAGATGTATCGGTTAATTTCACTTTACTCCCTTTGTCAATTTGGTTTCTTCTAGTCCTAATTTTGTTGTGGGTTTCATCAAGTTAAATCTTGTGTTGACTTGTCAATGAGCTCAGGTTTGACTTTTTTTTTATCACGAAAGCCTTGGTATTGATTCGGCATACTCAAAATTATTACACGCATGAGGTCTAACGTTATTGATTGATTTAGATGTCAATCGAAATCAAAATTATATATTGCGTTAAAGTAGAAACAAATCGAAATCACTCCAACTAAGGAGTAAAGTTCTTGACTTTATTGGGCTAGTAAAATCGGATGAAGTGGAAAAAAAAAACTCAAAATTTATTGTTATTGAAATAAGGCTTAGGCTATGTCCAATAAGGTAGTTTAATTGGTAGTTGAGGGTGAGTTGGAAAGTTTAATTGGTACAATAAGGGGTTGAGTTGGGGGAGTTGAATTGAGAGAGTTGGAAAGCTTCAACCCGGTTGAAGAAATGGAGGAGGGTCCCGCCTTGGACACGTGTCTCAATTCTATTGGGCCGGAGAGGGAGAGTGTAACTCACACACGGAAGAGGCGAGTGAAGCTGAAATGTTTTGCCTTTTTTTTTTCTTTTTTTCCTAAGCCGCCACTTGTCACGCTCTGATTGGTCCGTACTTTATCATTTTTTCACCCAATTATTTAAGCTCAATTATCTCATAATAAATGATTTAAAAAAAAAAAATCACCAAAATTCATCATTTTTTTTCCCTACAAATTGATATAAGTTTCATTTGATTTGGACACAAAAAAAAAAACACTCATTTTTCAATTTGAGTTAAATTATCACCTAGTAAATTAATTTTTTTTAATTTTTTTTTCACCAAAATTAACCATTTTTTTTCCCCTACAAATTGATATAAGTTTCATTTGATTTGGACACAAAAAAAAAACACTCAAAATAATGGGATATAGAATGATGAATTGAGAGGAGTTGAATTTTAAACTAAACTAGCTTATTGTGGGGGGTGTAGTTGAGAAAGTAGTTGAATGATTAAGTGGATGGAGAGAGAAGATGAGGTGTCGTGATATGAAGGTAGTTGAATGTTTTTTGGTGGTTGGATTATTGGACATAGCCTTATAGTGGGGAATTTCTATTCCCACTACCCTTTTTTCTTTACACACTAACACACTAACCTAAGCATACTAACCCCAATAAATGTCAGTACCTTTTTTGACTTTCTTACTCGTTTTTTGTGTCTAGACATAAAAAATGATAAGTATAATAAATGGGTTTTTTGTTGATTGGTTAGGATGGGTAGGCACAAAAATAAAATAAAGTATATTAGTAATTAAAAAAGGATTGTTTGTTGATAGGTGCTTTTGTTTTGTAGGCCAAATTAACGTTCACTGCATTAGTAATTAAAAAAGGGTTTTTTGTTGATTGGTGCTTATGTAGGCCAAATTAACGTTCACTGCTTCCTTTCGTGTACACTGCTTCCTTCCTTATAATAAGTCTTAGACTTTTTTCTTTCTTTCTTTACTACACTTCTCTTATAAATTTCTCATTTTTCATTAACTCAATTTTTCTATTACTAAAACATAAACACACATATATTACTAGATGATATTTTTATTTCTAGAAATAAAATATAAATTTTGAAAAAATGGAGAACTGGAGAGAAGATCAATGGTTTAATGAGTCAAGTGATAAGGTATTTTTAGTTTAATATTTTTTATAATTTATTTTTTTATATTTGAAATAGTACATTTTATTTTATTTATTATTACTAATTTGGTTCTTATTTGTTTAGGAGGATGACAAAATATCTCAAGGTGATAAAAATGAAAATGAGAATGAATCGGATGTCAACAACACATGCAAATTTTATATCGACACGGTATGTTTCTATTCTCAAAATGTATTTTTTTATGCGAATAATACTCCGTATAATATTTATCTCACATATATATATATATATATATTATATGAGATAAATATTATTACTGTTTTTTTTTGTCAAAATTACTCTTTATAATATTATTATGTTATTTCTATGTGTTTTGTTTTTGCAAAGTTACCATTTTTTCATTATCTTGTACTTCACTTCTTACTGTGTAAAGCATGACTACTTTAATTAATTATTTTTTAATAACGTTTTTAAATGTGCTTAAATGAAAAGGTATAAAGTGAATAGTAAAAATTTAACATTTCATTTTATCAAAATCAACTAAATTCGCCCAAAACAAAAAGTATGAAATAAGGACATGAAAGAATTTCAGTTTATTAAGATAGTATTTTGTAAATATTAATTTAGATGAAAATAGATTACTAAAGAAGAATGCATTTCGTAAATACAAATCAATATTAAGATACAGTTAAGATATTTCAAATTCTAAAATGTATATAATTATCGTTTTTTTTTTTTTTTTTTTTTTGCAAAGTTACCAAATCTGGAGTAAGATATCCAATGCGTTGTTTATTACAGTCATGAGGGGCGTATGAGAAACTTTATCTTTTTTTTTTTTTTGCTTGTACACAGATATTCAAAGTCAGATGTGTATTTCAACATCCTATGAAAATAGATTACTAAAGAAGAATGCATTTCAAAAATTAGAACAACTTAAAACAATCAAAGTCAGATGTGTATTTCAAAATCTTTTTTTTTTTTTTGCTTGTACACAGATATTCAAAAATTAATAATTTTTTTTTTATCTTTTTAGGTGTTCCATTCTCGAGAAGATTTGATTAATTGGGTACAAAGTATGGGATTTTCTCTTGGGTATGCTATTGTAATAAAAAGATCGGTGAAAAATTCATCCGGAAAGATTCCCAGAATTGTATTTCAATGTGATCGAGGAGGTATCTACAAAAGTAATAAAATTTCCACAAGACATACTGGTTTGTGAACCAGCTTTTCACACGACTCGTGGTCGTCCCTCCTTCAAGGATAAAATATTCGGAAAAAGTCATGTTGATCCGCCTGTGCCAGCTCAAAAAGACAATAGACACAATTGTTCTTCAGCAAGATTTGTTGATGTTGATCCGCCTGTGCCAACTAAGAAACCAAGTAGACGTAGTTGTTCTTCAGCGAGATTTGTTGAGCTAAAAAGTTCTCAGTTTTTGGAACCAACAAGACACAGTTACTCTTTGGACCAACAATACTCGCATCCATATATTCATCAATTTTCGGTTATATTTCATCCTTACATCACGCAAGTAGACGATGTAAGAGCTGATGGGAATTGTGGATTTCGAGCAATAGCTGTTTGTCGTGGTCTTCATGAAGATGCATGGCCCACTATTCGGTATGAGTTGATAGAAGAGTTAGACACATACAAACTAGAATATGTCGAGATGTTTGACATTCAAGGATGGGTTAATGTTTACAACTCCTTGAATTTTTTTGAGTCAAATAGATGTGCACCTCCTGAGCATTGGATGAGCATGCCTAATATGGGTGTCCTGATTGCTTCGAAGTACAATGTGATATTTCATGTTCTAAGCATATCAGGTAGCATAACACACTTACCGCTCCGATCTTCTCCGCCACCGGGGTATCAACATGTTGTTATTGCAATCGGTCATATTAATAATAATCATTACGTCAAAGTAACATTGACAGGAGGATACCCGATGCCGACTCTCATGCCACAGTGGATTCATTTCAGATATAATTGTGCAGCTGAATGGGTTACACCATACTTGGATCGAATTAACAGTTATAATCAATATTTGCGTATGCGCTCTAATTGTACTATTGAATTTGTTGTATTGGATTGACTGAAGTTATGAAATGATTTTTCGTATTGTTATTTTTAATGTTAATTCTTGTTAAATCTCTTTATTTCTTTTAAAAAAAATGAGATTGAATAAAAAGTTAGTTCTTGTTAAATCTCTTTTATTTAGATATTTATTTATAAAATAAATTCATAGTAATATATTAAATTAACTATAAATAAAATTATAAATAAAAAATAATTGAAATAAAAAATACAATAACTAAATAAATCTCCTTTATTTTAATAATACTAGTAAAGAAAGTATTTATTATTTTTCTTGGAAAAAAAGGTCAAAAAGATGTTTTTTATTTAAAAAAACTGTAAGCTAGTTAGTAAATGCCTAGATTTGAGAGACTACTTTTTACATTTATTAAGTACATATTTATTCTATCAAGGTATTTTGCACTATCAAGTAGTAGTAGTGTGAATAGTAGCACCCCTTATAGTGCAAGGGCTATATTGTATTGTAGACTCATAATGATTATTGATTAGTAAACCTTCAGTTAAGAAGGGGAAGAAAGAAATAAATTCGTAAGTAGGCATGGGCAACCGGTCTCGGTCTCGGTTTCGGTCTCGATTTTGGTTTCGATTTCGAACCGTCGGTTTCGGTTTCGGAAAAGGAGGAACCGAGATGGAATCGCCAAAATCCGATTCCCGGTTTCGGTTCCTTGATGCCGGTTTCGATTCCGGTTCCACGATTTTTCGGTTCTTTTGTTGTCTTTTTTTTTTTTTTGGAAATGCACACATGGGCGACCGCCCAACACCAAATTCAAGGTTTTTGAAAAATCTTTACACACATGGGCGACCGCCCAAGAGACGTGCACTACTAGAAAAAGGCCTTTTACCGACGGAAATTTCTGTTGGTACGAATTTCGTCGGAAATAATTGGTTGGTAATACCGACGGATCAAATCCGTCGGTATTACCGGCGGATAGTCCGTCGATAAACCTAAAATTTCGCCGAAAACCGTCCGTCGGCAAGGAGGTACGCCGACCGGTTTGCCGGAGCCAATGCCGGAGGTTATCGAAGGAAATTTTCGTCGGTAAATATTAAAAAAATAAAACCCATTACCGATGGTTATGTCCGTCGGAAATCCAAAACATTCCCGACGAAAATGTCCGTCGGTAATGAGTTTTATTTTTAATTATTTACCGACGTAAATATACGTCGGTAACGAGATTAATTATTTTATTTTTTATTATATACCGACGGAAATTTCCGTCGGTAATTTGTCCAGATTTTTTTAAAAAAATTCTATTTTATTATTAAACCACCTGTAAACCTGTCAAACCTGTTTTAAACAAATTTCAACATACAAAGAAACACAAACAACCTATTTCGCTTGAAACAATCATCCAAATTAAGCGAAACATGAAAGGGGTAAGGGGTAATAATGGGAAAGAGAAAGGGAAAAGGGGAAGGGGAAAAGGGGAAAAGGGGAAAGGGAAAATGTTTTGTTTGAACATCAAATAACGAGAAACTGTATCCAACAACCAAAAGCGAAACGGGAAAGGGGAAAAGGGGAAAGGGAAACTGTTTCGCTTGGAGAAAAGTGAAGGAAAAGGGAAAGGGAAAGGGAAACAAAATATGTTTGTTTGATTACATGCCAAATAAAATGAATGTTTATCTACCACGATCACGACCACGAGCGCTGCCGCTACCGCTACCACTACCACCGCCACTTCGCCTAAGGTATTGACCGACTGATGAGTCAGAAGCATTACCGCTATTACGTTACTGTGGTTGCAAATTCATGGTAGCCAAGTATTGTTGCATGCGCTGCTCAAGCTGTTGCTCCAATATGCTCTGCACCTGGGCCTCCACCTGGGCCTGTACCTGGGTCTGCACCTGGCTCTGGATCTGCTCCACTTGCCTCTGAACCTCTCTCTGGACCCAATCATCAAACGCCTCTTGATCCACATGCTGACTGCCGAAAGAAGAAGATGAAAAGTATTGCGTAGTAGGGCTGCGGAATGGCATGTTAAAATACCCAGCACCATGTCCTCCGAATCCAGGCAAGCGGTCTCCCTTTGGTTGCTTGTCTCGGAGGACAATGGCCGGCCAAAGCTTTTCACGAAAGGCGGGCCGCTCGGTGCTCTCAGGCGCCATACTTCCTTCTTCAATAGCCTCGTCACAAGCCCGCCTATCATACTCTTCCTGAAAAAAAAAAAAAAAAAAAAGCATTATACACTATGGTAGAAAATAATATTTCTTTAACTAAATAATTTATAATTTACTAATAGAAAATACTATTAACACTTACATAAAGGGTGCAGTAATAAGGGTTAACCCATTGTGGCCCCGAGCCATCAGGAGCCTCCGCAGTATGTGTAGCCGTAAACACAAAGAAATGCATCACCTCATCATCTCCGTGTTTCTTTCGCTTAACATATAAAAAAATTAAAACTTCAAAATTTCATCAAATAATAACAATATATGAATCAAATAGAGTATTGCTTAATTTACAAACGGATAATAAATTAAGTAAGTTTACCATTCGGGACCAAGTCTCGCTGAAGTTAATCGATCCTCCAGTGTGCACACTCCCCCGCCCCTCTTGTGAGTTTCTATTATTTTTTGCAATTTCTGATTTTTTTTTTGAAATTTTTCACTATTTCAATAGGCTTCCCACTGCTCCCACGCACTATTCGAGAAATTAGCTGGAGGCAAACCATTCCTTAGCCACTTTTTTTTCATATCATACACTTTGTCAGCGTACCGCTTAGCAACTAGTTGCTTGAAAGCCTTCTCTATTTGTAGGTCGGAGAATCCGGGGCAAGAATATATGTGCTACAAAAATAGTAAAAGTAGTTAAATAAACAGGAAGTAAAATAGTTGTTGCTAATTAATTATTAAGCGTAAATTAGAACATAAAGATGAACAGGGGACTAGTCTACAAACTTTACAAAGGAAAGAGAATTAAGTAATTTTACCCGAAACTGGCTATACCAGATATCGTACACATCTTTTGATATTGACTTTGGGGTGGGATAAAATTTCTCAAAATTATACCCACTGAATAAATCCCCAAACCATCGAGCAGGGTCTTGACAACCACCATGTATAAACCTATTAAGATATTAATTGAAAACAATATATCAATATATATACAAATAAAAAGACAATAATAAAATGTAAACATTATATATATGACATTTACAATTAAATAATACTTACTGGCCACTGGGAGAGATAGATATTTCCATTTTTTCTTCCTCATTAATAATTGCGTCCAAATTAACCCGCCCGGATGGTTCACTAACAGGAACACTAGAGCTATCAATACCTGGACTGCTCAAATCATCATCGCTACGTCCAGAACCAGAAGTAGAGCCCCTCCCTCCCGTCCTTGATGAAACAAGACGATGGACAAAACTCGCAACCTTCCCTTTCTTTGAACGATTGCCACCTCGACCCGACATATCTAACCTAGTATATTATATATGTAGACAGAAAATATTATCAAGTAGAACAAAATTTAAATAGTAGGAAGCATTCAAAATAATGACTACATGTCCAAGCAAATTATGGAGTAAAATGTTTGCAGCCAATATACACTATGTGAAAAGAGAGTCCCACTACCACCATCACTACTACTACCACCACCACTACGTACTACCACCACCACCACCACCACTACTACCACTACTACCGCTACTACCACCACTACTACCACTACTACTACTAGTATTAGTAATAGTAGTGGTTGTAGTAGTAATAGTTGTGGTGGTATAGTAATGGTAGTAGTGGTTGTACATGATAGTAGTGGTGGAGTAAGATGTTTGCAGCCAATATACAATATGTTTGCATTTAAATAGTAGGAAGCATTTATTGTCCAAATCATGAGATAGATGTAATATTACATAGCATGTAAGAGTAATCAAGTAAAATTGAAAAGCATAGTAGAGATGAAAAAAATGATTCTATTAATTGCAGACAAATTGTACAGTGATAAGTGATATAAAATGTAAACATTATATACAAAACATTATCTGAATTAAAACTAAACTGATTCATTCACTACAATCTTGATCACTATCACTACAAAATTCAATTTCTTCTTCACTAGTTTCCTCCTCGTCGTCTTCTTCCCCATCTTCATCATCGGACCTAGATATATACCCTTCTCCTTCCTCATCCTCCACATTGTCATACTCGATTTCATTAAAAGTGACTTCCTCCCCTAGTGGACGGATGTTTTCGGCCATTAATGCTTCATCCTCGACATTATCATTCAAGGAAATAATCGGAGGTATAGGCATTTCCTCTTCCTGATAACAATCATTTAATGATGAATCAATATTTGAAGTAGACATTTTTGCACGCAATGGTATATCAAAAGTGCGTCTTGCTTTGGTTTTCCATACGGCCCACCATCCGCTAGACTCTCTTCGTCGACGGGGGTAGGGGGTCATATACACCTGTTGTGCTTGAGATGCAAGAATGAACACATCATTACCATTATGCCTAGAAGAATGCTTTAAGTCAACGAGATCAAAAGTGCCATGTTTTGTAATGCCTCGCTCAGCGTCCCGCCACTCACAATTGAAAAGAACTACAGAATTTCCAAGCAAGTACTCCAATTCAATAACTTCTTTCAATACGCCATAATAATCGAGATTTTCTTTGAGATTGACCCCGCTATTCCAAGTTGATTTCGTTTGGCCATATTCTTCGTTATGGAATACGTAGCCATTGACAAAATATCCCTTATAAACATTCACTCTTAAGGACGGACCGTGTGCTAATGCTTGTAATCTCGCAGCTTTTTGTGAATGTGTGCCCAAATTTAGTTTTTGTTGGATTCACGCGAGTTTGAAAACATCCGGTTTAATTTGAAAAAACGGAGTCGCCACGCCATTTTGATTTCCTCAAAACTTTGAAAAAAGGTTTTTATGGGTTCAGAGGTTAAGTTACCCCTTGGGAAGAACGGATCGTCGTTCACCCAAGGTGCCTTGCCGTAGCAAGTCTCCCTAGATTTCGTTTATCTTGCTTGCTTGCGTGCTTTCTTGTGTGCATGTGTTTGAAAAGAGGGGGGAAATGTCCCAAGTTGTCTTTCGGACGTACAAACCATTTATTGGTTATCGCTCGGGATTTCTTGGATTTTATGTATTCGGGATTTTGATCCCGTCCTCATCTTGGACTTGTGATCATTGCTTTTTTAACCTCGGGACTTGCGTGATCGAGAGAAAGACTCTCTTTTATAGTCCAAAATGAGGTTCTTTAGGAAAGGAGTGACCTTAGCCCATCAATCCTACACCTTAAGACGATTGAGCTTATATGGATGCTTCATGCTCGTCTTAAGTGATAATCGGAGATATAGGTTCAAGGTTTATCCCTTTCTAAAGAGATTGTGGCACCTTTAATGGAAGAAACGATGTAAAGATAGGATCTTTACACCGATCCGTTCCAAGGTTGCTAATGGGGACATGTGGGAATGCATGTAAAAATGACATTTTTAGTGAAAAGATGACATTTTTGGGTTGCAAAGGATGCATTTGATTTGCAAAGGATGCATTTTTATATAAAGACATGATTTTTATGCAAAGGATGCATTTTTATGGTGGAAAATAGTATTTAATATGCAAAGGATGCTAATTTGATGATAAAAGGATGATCTTTGATGTAAAGGATACATGAAAATGAGTTTTAGATGCAAAGGATGCACCTTTATGGTAAAGACATAATTTTTATGTGCAAATGATGTATTTTGAATGTAAAATGGGGGCTTTTAGGTGCAAAGGATGCACCTTTAACATAAAGATTACATTTTTATGAGCAAAGGATGCTAAAGATCACATTTTTATGTGCAAATGATGCCTATTTCATGCAAAGGATGCAAAAGGGGGAAGGGGGATATGATAAAGATAGGATCTTTAATGATAAATGCCAAGTCCCAAGCAAGATAATGACAATATATGAATGCAATGAGCAATTAAATCATATAGACAAGCATTATGCAAGGTAAGAGAGTGAGAGGTTACCAATGGTGGTGGCCTCTTCTTCTTGGGGTTTTGCCTAGCGGTAGGACCAACTTTTGGAGGCTTCAAGGAGGAGGGGGGTGGCTTTTTGGCACCTTCAACTTCCTGATCTTCGTGGAGTATTTAGAGAGTGTTTTTATGCTGGTATTGCTCTGATTGTGTTGTTGTTAAATGGGTAGAGGAGGGCTCTATTTATAGTCAGTCTGGATAAGGCTAATGAAGCCGTGCGGCTAGAGGTCCTTGGCTAATGCAGCCGTGCGGCATTATCCTGTGTGACTCAGCATGTTTCTAGAATCATGCAAGGTGGCAATTCTAAAAGGTTTTTTGAATTAAGAAAAACGTGTTTCTTAATTACCAAGCATTCCCTTCAGCCCTTAGATGTTTTGGAACAGTTCCGGAATAATTCCGGAACTCTAGGAAAGTCCGGGGAATTACCGGGAAACTTTATCGGAAGTCATGAGCCAGATTTGGGTACTTACAGAAGCCCCTCGGCAACGTCACTTGCAGGGCAAGTGGGGTTGTCGATAGAAAATGATCCAATCTGGCGAATGCCGAGACGGATTAGGTGACCAAAGTGGTCGAGTGGCTGAACCTCTGGAAGGCTACCTACGTATCCCGGAGGAATCAAGCCAAGCCGTAGTTCAGAACATATCCGCAGGGGAATAGCGGAGAGAAGCTGGTCTCTTGCCGGGGAAAATTAGAAGAGAAAGTGACCTAAGAGGTCAAGCAATTGATCCTGCTGGGGATATGCTAGAGGTGACCGAAGTGGTCGGATATCTGGACCTCTATAAGGGGCTATTTCACCACTGAGGAGTGATGAATGACAAAGAAGTGACCAATGTGGTCTGATGGCTGGACCTTTATGAAAGGCTGCCTCACCACTGAGGAGCGATGATGGAAAAAGGGTGACCACTGCGGTCGGATGGCTGGACCTTTATGAAAGGCTACCTACGTATCCCGGAGGAATCAAGCCTTGGTCGTAGTTCAAGCATCACTAGATAGGTTAGGAACGATGTCTAGGATCCTTGAAGTTTTGACAATTAATGGAGGTTGTCACCTGATTAGATACTTGAGCGTACTTCTCTATTCGTGATAGAGGTAGCTAAAGTTTGGAGAACTTGAGCGTACTTCTCTATTCGCGATAGAGGTAGCTAAAGTTAGGGAACTTGAGCGTACTTCTCAACCTGTGATAGAGGTAGCTTAAGTTTGGAGAACTTGAGCGTACTTCACTATCTGTGAGATAGAGGTAGCAAAAGTTTAGAGTTCTGATAATTCGGAGGTTGTCACCTAGCGTCATTCCGTTATAACGGAAGTAACGGAGGCGACTGGAGAAGAAAGTCTATTTGCATAAGGAGATAAGGGATATCTTCTAAGAACGACGTTATCCTAGTTAAAGGATAACAGGAATTATATGCCCAAGTGGAAAGTCCAGGGGCATGGAGGTAATTTCTGCTCAGAGCGAAAGAAGCCGCCCGGCATGAGAGGGAGGCAAAAGAAGCCGTACGGCTAGAAGCCTAATTTTTCCAGATTATTTAAAACAGAATTTGAATGGGGACTGGGCATTGTTGCCGCCCAAGACTGCCGAGGAAGAGAGAGAGGAGGGAGAGAATTTTTCCAAAATCCTTCAATTCCCTTTGCCTCTACTGATTAGGAATGGATCCGGAGGGAAATCCAATGCCAAGGCAAACGAGGAGGAACATCTCCGAGGCCGCTCGGAGGAGGAGGAAGGATCTTGTCCGTACGGAGAGGAAGTATGACTTCCTTACACCTCCATCGGAGCTTTACCCGGGTAGGAGGGAGCACAAATCCACGAATCCTCAATCGGTTGGGGTAAGCATTCTTAATTTGCTCAATTCCGTCGATTTTGATTGGATTTTGATTGGTTCTAGGGCTTGACTCGAGTTTTAGGAATTTCTCGAATTTTCCTAGGATTTTTGATGATGATTTTCAAATATTAATGATTAACCTATGAGGCTAAGAAGATGAAAGAACATGCATGTGCAATTTATTTGACAAGAATAATGAGAATGACCCACCTTTTTTTCGAAAATAAAAAGTAAGAAGGATAACTGTCTAAGAGGTGACGGAGTTCTTGCATGTGCTAGAACTAAGTCATAGATGAGAAAACGGGATTTTGGACGATGAAAAGGATTCATGCATGCCATTTTTGAAAAAAAATTAATTCTTATGTGCAAATAATTTTGAAAATTGTGATTTTGTGCTTAGGAGAGCAATGTGCTTGACACGATGTGTTTCAAGTGAAGAAAGACACGTTTTTCATGCAAAGGATGCTAGAAAAATTTTATGAATGCTTTTCTTTTTGAAAGTATGTGCACTTTTGAATATATGCTTGCTTTTTGAAAAGGACTGACATATTTCTTTTGTGTTCTCCTGTATAGGATGCCTGATTTCGAGAAAGATGGGGTGAACCCCAAGCAGCTTGTGAGGGCTACCGGCCTAGATTTGTTTATTGAGGCTATTGGCAGAGGTATTCACATTACCTCGAAGAGAAAAGGCTTGGTCCAGGCCCTCTCGGAGTTCTGGTGGGACACCACCCACAGCTTTCACCTTAGCTGGGGGGAGCTGACGGTGACTCCGGCCGATTTCACTGCTATCACTGGCTTACAGTTCACCGGGAGGCCTGTGACCTGGAGGAACCATATTACGGGCGAGGAGTTCAGGGCTTTGGTCGGGTTTGATCTTATTCCCAAGGGGCTCAGAATGGAGACGAGGAACGTCGAGGTGGCGCCCGTAACCGCATGCGGACTTTGCCGCTAGCGAGGCGATCCGCCCACCGCCTTGCTAGAGCCTTTGTGTGGTTGATGCCGTCGCCACCATCTTTGCCAGTCGGGACTCGGTATGACTTGCATCCTCGACTCTCTGGAGGATGTTGATGGGATTGGGATGGTCTCATGGGGTGAGGCCGGATTGGCGGAGTTATACTTCTCCCTGGATCTGTACAGCCGGAATAAGGCTGCCTCCATGGATTGTTTCTCCTTTGCTCTTGAGGTAGTCTAACTTTCCTTTCTCTTTTTACTTTTCTGTCTTTGAGACTTTCATGAGAGAAAATGACCTTTTTGATGTTTTTAACATGCAGGTCTGGTTTTGTGAGGTGATCAGGTTATTTCCGTGGAACCAACAGAGCGATGCTACCATCTTTCCCGCTATGGTCCGCTGGAGGGGAGATGCGAGAGATAAGTTCACCGGGAAGACCCGGATCACCTTTGATTACAAGATGGTGAGGCCATTTATCAACAGGGATGGGCACGATGGAGTGGATTTTTATCCTTGGAGGAGGTACCCAGAGATTCTGCTAGGAGAGGCCGTGGAGGTGACTAGGAAGAGGCGGTGGTTGACCGGGCTGACATGTGATGTCATCTATCTGGGGGATCGATTTTCTAGGCAGCATGGCCATGTCCCTCCATTGGACGCCATTACTCCTCATGATCCTCCAAAGATGATGCCGCAGCCTGGATTGGCAAAGTGATGAGATAGAGAGATATCGTGCAAAGGCGTGGCCGCCGAGGAGTACTTTGATATGGATACCCCTATGCCGTATTTGTGGAGCAGCCGATCCGAGGACACCACGTGCTTAGTGAAGCTTAGCCGTCACTCAGTGATATGGGGATGCCGAGCCTTCCGATCCACCGATCCCTCATGCTCACCTTTCTTATGTGGTCCACTGAGTACCAAGGAGGTTGAGGATACTGTCTCCCGATACGAGGGAGCCCCCAAGATACTCGCCACGGACAAAGACCGTAAGTACACTTTTAGTGGTCTTTTCCTTTTCTTTCGATTTCTTTGCTTTTTGCAATTCCGAGATTTTTCCGAGATTTTCTTCTCTTTTTCTCAGTGTTCCAAATGGACATATGACTGTCAAAGTGCATTGTGGGCCGGAAGGACGTGTCTGGCCCCTTCGAGGAAGCTGGCCTGCGCTTCAAAGGCGACAGCAAACGTGCAGGAGCCCGTGCGTAAAAGGAGGCACGTCGGGAGCACGGCATCCACCTCTTCAGCCTCAGAGTACTCTTCTAGTGCCATTCCTCGGGGGCAAGGACCCAATGCTGGCATCCTGGAGTAGTTGGCTGAGTACGAGCACGAGAATGTCCACCTTTCTGATGTGAGTGACACGGAGGACTTGATGAGGGAGGCTAGCGTCTATGAGCTAAGTAGTGATGAAGAAGGATCGGAGGCCTAGGAGGTCTCTAGAGTTGATTTAGGAAGAAAAACAAACAATGAACAAGTTTTATGCACATTTTATTTATTTTTTGCTTTATTTGGGTGCCGATGGGGCGAAAACAATGTACTACTGTTTTATTTACTTTTCTATTTTATGCTTTATTAATTTGCATATTACTTGAGCCTCGGTGCAGTTTTTTGCTTTGAATCGGGGCTGAAACTGGGCCAAAATGATATACAATGATATATAACTGCATGGATGGTCTTTGGACATGTTTTTGTACAGATTTTTGTTGGAAAAGTGGGGTGAAAAACTCCTTTTGGGCAGCAACTTGGTTGCTGCAGATTGTCTTTTACATCAGGCAAATGAAGCCGTGCGGTCTGGTCTTTGGAGCAAATGAAGCCGTGCGGCTCACAGTTCTGTCTGGACTGGTTATTTTTAGAATAAAACCAAGGCTTGGCCATTTCATTTCATTTTCAACCTAGACTTGTACCAGCTGTTCCCAGAGCACATATTGGACCTAAAGACACCACCTTTGATCATTTTACAATGGAGAAGCCCGCTAGATTGCAAAGGGGGAAAAGGGATTGCTTTCTGTCCGATCTTCAGTCTTTGGTGAGATACAACTTTCAATCTCACAAAGGTTTGTTTGATTCTTCATTCAAGATCAAGTCTTTATGGCATTTGAGGGATCTCCCGCCCGATTGGGACCTTTTGAGAGCAGCAACAAGGTTTTGGGACGTCCGGAGACACGTTTACTGCTTTTCTTACAATGAAATTGTCCCAACGCATGAAGACTTCCGAGCCTTGATTGGGGGTCCATAAATTGAGGCTATATCGATTTCGTCAATCGAAGACGTACCAGTGGCGCCAAAGTTGGCATCTTTTCTGCAGATTTCTCTGGGAGAGGCTAGAGGATGATGATTGCTCCGGACAGGATTGACCTTTCTGATATCCCGGGCAGGTTTGGGTCTTCGGATATGGCTACGATCATGGTGGATATGGATGCCTTTATCCTCTGCGTATTCTCGGCTCTGTTCACTGCTGAGTCTGTGGGGATCTGCCATGGCGGTCTCTTGGACATGGCCAGAGATTGCAGGGCTGGGAAGGACATTGTCCCACTGGTTTTGGGTGAGACCCTTCATGGCATCGATAGGATGGCTAGAGGAGACCGTTTCATGAGGTCTGGGAGTCCGGCCGACTTTATGGCTGCAGGGAGAGGCTCGGGGCTTTGCCAGGGGCTTTTCCGACTCAGTGCCCTTGGGTGATTTCTCGGAGAGGTTTGCCTAGGCGGGGCCAAGATGATTGGGAGCTAATGATGGCTAGGCTATCCATTTCGGACATTCATTTGGTGGGTACCTCACCGGAGGTTGCGGACTGTGGAGGATATTTCAGGAGTCCTACATAGTGAGGGTTCCATGGTTCTCGCTGGTCATCCTTCTACATACCGCTTGGTATCCAGGCAATTCGGGGCCTTACAGGAGCCGTTGGGTGATTGGGAGGACATCCGTACCATGGAGGTGGTGCCATTAGCTATGAGGGATCCAGCCAGCTTCTCATTCTTCTCGAGGGCTTGGACATACACTGCTTTCCCACCCAGGGCTATCTTTAGGAGCAGGAAGAGTACCATCTTGACCACTGTCTACTTGGACTGGTACGAGAGGGAGATGGGAGCGACTCAGGTCATCTTGGGAGAGAGACGTCAGGCTTTATTGGGGGCTGACTGCGACTCGAGTAGGACTCTGAGGGAGACTGAAGCTAAGGCGAGTCACCATAACCAGTCGGGTGACCTTATCAAAGATATGGAAGCTCGGTACAAGAGGCTTTCTGAAGTCGCTCCCTTGACTGAGGCTCAGAGGGAGGAAGTGCGGACTCATGCCCGAGTTGAGAGGGCACTTATTGACACAGGTTTGATAGAGGTTCCAGTGAGGATACCGGTGTAAGTGCTCCAATTTGAGTTGTTAGTATTTTCGTTAGAAAATTAACGAAAGTTTTAACATTTCTAACATTTCTAACAATTCCTAACATTTCTAACCAAGCAAGGGTAAAGTGGCCATTGTTATTTAAGGATAAACCAAAGAAAGAATCTCAAAAAGAAAAGAAATTGGAAAAATCCTAATCTGGTAAGCTGAAAAACAGCAACCAGTTTGAATTTTCTGAAAATATTCTGTGTGTCCAAAGCCTGCAGCTGTAATTAATGAACAGTGCACGCTAAGGGTCTTGTCCGCGCGGATGAAAAAGGAAGTTTCAGAGGGCTATAAATTGAGGCCTTCAGTCACAGAAATAAGGAGCCACAACACATTTTACAACTGCACCTTGGCGAAAATATGAAGAAAACAGTGAGAATTCTCTAGAATTGTCACCTTTTTCTCTTAATTATTTTTTCAAATCCCACTCACTCTCAAATTCAAACACTCACATATTCAAGCCTCATACACAAACACAAGGAAGATAGGTATAACCTCCCTCTCCTTACCCTAAATCTCTCTCATCCATGCATGCATTTTCAAACTCCAAAATGTAGTTTGTTCATCTTCTTGCCCTAGATCCAAGAAGATCACCATGGAAGTTCATCTCCATGGTTGATCTTCTACAAGTATCAACATTATCTTCAAAGTGTTCTTACTTACTTGCAAACATGTTTTCAAAACCCTAAAAACCATTTTCATACATCAAATCTTCATTTTCAAAGGGTAAAATTCCCCTTCCCAAGCAAATGAAGTGCTTAGTCCTAATGTACCCTAAGGATGGCTTGATATAGTTGATTCACCACTAAAATATCAAGTGATCACTAATAAAAGCCTAAGAAAATGGGGACAATCATGGATGCCAAACCCCCTTTAAAATCATGTTTTTCTTCTTAAGAAAGTAGCTGTCCAGTAGCAATTTTCTAAGACCTCTGTCCATGGTCTAATTTTTTGGACATAGATAAACTTGGAATTTGGTGTTGACTACAAAACACTTTTTGTATCCAACATCCAGAGATTTCCAGACATATTTTTACTTTATTTTTTTCGTGAGTAAAATTCCATTTTTCAAATTTTCTTTTAAAAGTCAGTTCCTCAGTCTCTGGAAATCCAGATTTCATATCTGAGATTTTCAGAAGGTTTTGGTCCACCAAATCATCTCCAAATGGGAAATTTATTTTACAAAAACCTTATTTAAGGTGTTTTGAACAACTTTCATTATCGGACTTTCCCCAGATTCTGAGATTTTTAAGCCCTTAAACCCATTTTAAAATCAAGTAACCACTGCCTTTTTCATTCTGGCAGAATTGGTTTTCAACTTCAAAAAATCTTTTGAGTCCCAAAACTCAACCCAAAAATCACACCAAAAATCATGGGATTTTTTCAAAGTCTAATAAAGAGTTCCCAATTTTTACTTTTTATTTTAAACTTATTTTGGCCAAAACACACACACACACACAAATGGTTTTTAATGCTTGGAAGACTCGTTTTACGAGGCATTCCGGGTGAACACTAACGTTCTTCCCGGAGTGTAACGTGACCTCCGAACCCAAATCTCTCATCTCGGGCATTTTTCAAAGTTTTGGCCCTTAAAATAAAAATGGCGTGGCGACTCCGTTTGATTTCAAAAATCCGGTACATCACAACCGGAGATCGGAATGAGGGAGACCGACATCATAGAGAAGAAGAGAAAGAAAACTCGATGGGGTCGAGGCAAAGGGAAGAAAATCAAAGAAGACTCAGCGAATGACGACTGATAGATCTTTTCTTAGGATTCCCTTGTTGCCATTTTGCAAACACAGTAGCTTATTAGGCATTTTATTGTATTTTAGATCTTTGTAGCAGGTTAGCAGAGTCAAGAGTGGACCGTGCTTGAACTCATCAAGGAGTTTTTAAATTGCAATGAACAAGAGATATTATCTTAGAAATTAATCAAGACACAATTTCATGGAAATTTCAAATGTCTTATTGATTAGGACCCGTTTTATGAAAACTTGAATATCCTTTATTATTGTTTAGGACGCATCTCATGGAAACTTAATCGCCCTTTTTATTGTTTAGACCGAACCATAAATGGCTGCCTACGTTCCCCTTTTACAAGAAAGACTAAGGGGCTCAGGTCTTCGTAGTTCATTTTGGTGAACTTTCTTTTTTCTGTTTTTTTTTTATATGTGTAGCCCTGTTTTTTGCCTAGACCGCCCTTTTTGGGTTTTCAGTCTAGCTGGGCATTACTCTTTTTGCACTAAGATTTTTTCTTTTTTTTTTATTTTTTTTATGTGCAACCCTGTTTTTGCCTAGACCGCCCTTTTTGGGTCTTGACCTAGCCGGGTAGTACTCTTTTTGCACTAAGATTTTTTTTTATTTATTTTTTATTTTTGTTATTGCTTAGACGTAGTATCTTCGGAGCTTATCACCGTTGACTGGGTGGACAAAGGGATTGCCATCCAGGTCTGCAAGTTTCAAGGCTCCTCCCGATAGTATCTTCTGCACCACATACGGGCCGATCCAAACGAGTTCCCATTTTCTCGTGGGGTTGTCTCCTCGGTAGGGGCTTCACTTTCAATACTAAGTCACCCTCCTTGATGTCCCTGGCCTTGACCTTTTTGTCGAATGCTCTGGCCATTCGCCTCTGGTAGGCTCGGGTGTGTTCCATGGTCTTTAGCCTTCTTTCGTCGAGCAGGGCCAACTCATCATGCCAGCTACGTAGCCATTCTACTTCGTTGACCTTTGTTTTCCGGGAGGACCCTTAATGACGGGATTTCCAACTCCACCGGTAACACTTTGCTTCCATCCCGTAAGTTAGGGCAAAAGGAGTTTCTCCTGTAGCTGTTCTGACATACATCCTGTAGCCCCAGAGTACTAGGTGCAGCTTTTTGGGCCAGTCACGACCACGGGTGGCCATTTTCCGGATGATCCGTTCGAGCGTCTTATTAGCAGCTTCCACGGCTCCGTTAGTCTGAGGTCTGTATAGGGATGACTTGTGGCGAGTGACTCTGAATTGTGACAGTAACCTATCGCAGTCTCCTTCAAAGTGCGACCCATTATCGGAAATGATCTCATTGGGCACCCCATATCTACACATTATGTTTTCCTTGATAAACTGGGCCACCTTCTTGGAAGTGAGGACCTTATAGGACTTGGCCTCTACCCACTTGGTGAAGTAGTCGACAACTACTAATACAAATTCATGCCCATTGCTTCCTGCAGGGGCTATCTTCCCTATCACGTCAATACCCCAAGTTGTAAACGGCCAAGGAGTCGTCATGCAGTACAGGTCATGAGGCGGGAGATGGTTGAGGTTGGCAAACCGTTGGCATTTTTCGCACGCTCGGACATGCTGAACACAGTCTATCTCCATGGAAATCCAGTAGTAACCCATTCTGAGGATCACTTACCTCAGGGCTCTAGAATTCATATGAGGACCGCAGGGACCATTGCGGACTTCAGTCATCAACTCTTTGGCCCTTTATTGAGTGACACATAAGAGGAGTGGTCCTTGGTACCGCTTCTTGTACAGGTTGCCTCCTAGAATGACATAATGGGAGGCCAACCTTTTCAGGGCTTGCAAGCTCTTGGCTTTGACACCTTCTTTTGGTCTACCTTCTTCGTCTCTGAAAGCTGATTTTCCATCTTTGAGGAACTGGTAAATTTGATTGTACCAGGGTTCCTTGATAGGCTCAGGTCCCAAGTCTACTTCACAACAGAAGGCCGGGGCTTCTCTTCTACCCACTCTGAAGGGTATTAGGGCTTTTCCCTCGGGGATCTCTACCAGTGAGGCTAGAGTAGCTAGGGCATCTGCGAATCTGTTCTTTTCCCTTGGCAAGTAGTGGAAAGTTACTTCTACGAACCGTCCGGTCAACTCCTCCATATGGGCATGATACCGCTGAAGATTAGGGTCCACAGTCTTCCATTTGTTGGAGACCTGGTTGATGATCAGGGCTGAGTCTCCATAAACTTCGAGCTCCTTGACATTCCTCTCTAGGGCAGCTTCTAAACCAGCAATGCAGGTTTCGTACTCGGCAACATTGTTCGTGGCAGGGAAGTTCAACTTAAGGGCTATGGGAGTGTGCTCATCTTTCGGATCGACCAGAAGCATCCCTACGCCATTTCCTCTTTTGTTAGCAGCCCCATCAAAGAAAAGCTGCCATCGGTTTTCAGGCTCGACTGCGAAGATCCCTTCATCTGGGAATTGGGGTTCAGGCCCGCGGTCCTCATTAATGGGGAAGTTTGCCAGATGGTCTGACAATGCTTGACCCTTGATGGCCTTTCTGGCACGTAGTTGATGTCGTACTCTGCTAAGAAGAAGGACCACTTTGCTAGATGCATCGAAAGCGAAGGTTTATCAAAGATGTACTTGATGGGGTCCATTTTTGAGACCAAATTCACAGGGTGGGCTTGCATATAATGCTTCAACTTGCCGACTACCCAGACCAGTCCTGCACAAGTCTTTTCACATGCGGAGTAATTGAGCTCACTTCCCTGTAGCTTCCGGCTGACAAAGTAAATGGCATTTTCTACCCGAGAGTCTTTCTTCTCCTGAGCAAGCATAGCCCCATTGCGGTATCGGTGACGGTGAGATAGAGCGAGAAGAGGTTTCGTCTATGTGGGGACATAGTAATCGGAGGATGTACTAAGTATGCCTTGATGCGGTCAAAGGCATCCTGGCATTCTTCGGTCCACTCTGTATCTACATTCTTCTTCATGAGCTTGAAGATGGGCTCGCACATAGTGGTCAGCCCAGTTGTGAAACGGCTGATATCTTGCGGTTTGCCCATAAAGCTTTTGAATTACATGCAGGTTTGAGGTGGCCTCATGTCCATAATGGCTTTGATCTTTCGGGGTCGACTTCGATACCTCACTCCGTGACCATATACCCAAGCACTTTTCCCCTTGTCACTCCGAAGGTGCATTTAGCGGGTTTAGTCTCATGGAATGTTGTCTCGGCCTCTCAAAGAACTTTCGCAGGTCAACAAAGTGCTGCCCATCCTTGCCTTTGGAGTGGATTATCATGTCGTCGACGTAGACCTCAATCTCCTTGTGGATCATGTCATGAAAAATCGCGGTCGCTGCCCTTTGAAAAGTAGCCCCGGCGTTTTTGAGCCCAAATGGCATTGCTTGTATAGCGATAAGTTCCCCACGGTGTGGTGAAGGCATCTTTTCTTGGTCTCCTTCGGCCATCTTGATCTCGTTGTAGCACAAAGCCGTCAACGAAGGATTTGACTTCGTAGTTGGCGGTGGAGTCCACCGGGATGTCTATGTTTGGCAAGGGGTAATCGTCTTTGGGCCGGCCTTGTTCGGATCCCGGAAATCTACACAAAGAAATACGCACCTTCCCATTGGCCTTGGTTACGGTCACAATATTGGACAACCATGTCGGATATTCGATGACTACGATGAATCCTACCCGCGTAGCTTCTCAATTTCTTCTTTGACCTATAGAGACCACTCGGCTTGATTTTTCTCGGTTTACGCTGCGGCTTAGCATGCGGTGCTAGAGGGATTACGTGCTGCACTATTGAGCTGTCTAGCCCGGCATATCCTTGTACGACCATGCAAAGACGTCCATGTATTCTCCGAGCAGATTAACCGATGCTGTCCCGTTCAACCCACGGAAGAAGCTTCCAATCTGTGTCTCTTTAGGTTCCTCGACGGTACCTAAGTTAACACTTGTCAAAACCTCCTCGGCGGCTTGGGCCCGGTTTTCCTCTTTTACGTAACTCGCTTAAAGATTTCTTTAATGTATTGTTCGTTTAGTGTGTTTGCATCTTGTTCAAATGATTCATTATTAAGCGTTGTTAAGTTTTGAGTTAATTTATCATTTGTTAAGTTGGCAATAAGGGGATAATCGAAAAATATGTCATTTCATTCAAAGCAAGAGGAAAGATGACATCGATTACATATTCATAATCCTCGGGCGTGAGGCCTTCGGATGACTCGGAGGACTGGAATTCAAAGATTCTGACTCAACCGTATGGACAACGGGTGTTTGACACGGGCCGAGAAGGACGTGGTACCAATCCAAGCTCCATGATCATTTCTTTGTCATTTGGTGTTATCGGTCCAGAGAATGTCTCCCAATTCTTCAACGGCATCTCTGTCTTAGTCACCAAAGTGCGAGGATCAAAAGGATCTTCACCACCATCTCCAATTACGGCAACTACCTCATCATCCGAGCTGAAGTCGATCAAACTGCAGGATACCGTAGCTTCTTCATCAAACAATTTCTGCAAGCCCCACTCACTATCTTCACTCTTTGGCGGCTTCTATCCGGGTGATCTTCGGAAGAGCTAATTCGAAGGTGGAGAGGTCCATTACCCGGATGTTGACTCTTTGACACTTTGTCTGAATTTTCTTTGAAGACATACTCGTTACGAACGGTAGTGGTAGCCCTAGGAATGTCTCTGGGTAAGTCAAGGAACATCCTTCGAACAGATTTCTTGGTTTTCCCTAACTTTCTCAAGGTTTTCCGAAGGGTTTTCTTCAAGGAGATTTGGTGATCGCTCTCACTATATTGTGTCCCGCCCTTTGTGAAGTAATGGGTCGGGGATAAGCGTAGGGATAGAGCTGGACCCCTTTAGCTTTTCTCGCCATCCAGGAGTTCGGTTTGTATCCCAAGCCATATCTGGTAGTCTGTTCCTTTACATCAATGATGGTATTGCGACCCTGCAGTCTTTTGCCCAATCCAAGCCCCGGAAGATAACCCATTTTTCTCATCATTCTCATGGCCGGAGGAATTTTATCGGAGGTAGTAGTGAGGTCAGTGCAACACACTTGTGCTTTGGAAGAAGCTACAGAGAATCCGGTCAAGGCAAACCCTTCATCATCATGCTTAATTTCCAATATCGGGATATCTCCAGTGCTGGTTCCTTCCACCGTGACACTGTCTCCGTAAATGGTGGTGATAGTACCATCGCTTGACTGAAATTTGACGCATTGATGCAGAGTAGAGGCTACCCCGTTTATCTGGTGGATCCAAGGTCGTCCCAGCAGAGCGGTAAATGAGATCGGAATGTCAATCACTTGGAAGTCAACATCCATGACCTTTTTCCCGAACCACAACTTGAGAGTAGCAATCCCCAAAACTGATCGTGCAGTGGAGTCGTAGGCCTTAATAGTCTGACTAGAAGGCTTCAAATCCGTTGGCTTCAAATCCAATAAGTCCATCATTTTTGCTGGCAGGACGTTCATTGCGGACCCTCCATCAACTAATACCCGTGGCAACCGACGTTCTTCCAACTGGACTATGATGTAAAGGGGTTTGTTATGACTAGCCCCATGCTTTGGCAGGTCCAAGTCGGTGAAGGTAATGATGTTTCCGTAGTGGATACTTCCAATCATCTGGACGACCTCATTTGGGGTGACATCTATGGGCACCATGGTCTTGGCCAAACTTTCTTCTAGCTTCAGCTTATGAGGGTATAAAGAGGTTAACAAGGACCACAAGGAGATATTGGCCTGAGTACACTTCAACTGAGTCAGCACTGGATCCTCCTTGTCGAGTCCGGCTTTTCGCTTCGGCTTATAGGGTCTCTTGTCGTTTTCGGCTCAGAGACGGCATTTCTTTTATCACCCTTAGGCTGTTCAATACTCATTTGTCCAGATCGAGTCATCACATAGACATTAGATTTCTCTGGATCATCATACCTATTGGAGGATTCTGTCAGTTCTTTCAAAGTGAGAGGTGGGCTCTTGCTGGCGTATGGCCAACTCTGCTGATTAATCTGATTAACCGCACTACTGGAGGCATAGGCGGCTTCCCAAATTTGATTCCAGGTTACTGGCTTTCAGAATTTTTCTGAGTTCTGACTCCTTAATTGGCTCAACAGTCGGCTGGTTTCAACTTCACCTTCCTCATTTAAAGCCTTCACAGTCTCGTTCAAGCTTTTCGAGGTCGGCATGCAACAGAATTATCACCTTCGTGAGTTTGGAGTCTGGTGAATGGCTTCCTCATCCGGACCTAGCAACTTTTTCAACAGAGTGGGATCACATTCCTCATCACTGTCAAGCATGTCCCTCCTTTCTCTAGGGGTTAGTTTTCTGACGGCATCTTTGACATTGGCCAAGCATTTTCTGAAGTGGGAAATTCCATCATCGAGAAGGATTTACTGCGGGTCAAACCTCATGGCGGGTTCTGTTCTTACTTGTCGGGAAGGTTTTACGGGCTTTTCGGCTTCCGGGCTAACCACTCCTCTACCGTTCCTTCGGTACTTCGACTGTGTCTTCCTTGGTATCACTACAGTAACTCTCGTGAGAACTCTCATCTTGACTCTGATGACCAATGAGGGCAAAAGCAGGTCGGGATACTTGACGCCATATAAGAGGTATCTTGGATTCTTCCTCTGACTTGGGAATTACCAAGAAAACATCGCTGTCATCATAGGATATAAAGGGGACCGGGGTTGCTTTAAACTTTAGGACTCTTTCCACGGCATCCATACACTCTTTTTCAGACAAGGTCTCAGGGGTAATTCTCAGCACTGCAATGGAGTCTACTCTTCCCGACGGGGGTTTAGCTTCAACGACGCTTACATGTTCTAGATCGGCGGGCGGAGCCCACTTCCCTCTTTCAGCTAAAGCTTCAATCAAGTTCCTCCATTCACCGACCAAGTCTTTGTAGGGGGTATTGAATTCTAGGATGTAGAATTCATACGCTGCCTCATCCTTTTCCTCTTCCAAACCTTCACACAGGCTACAGATACACTTTGAAGTGATTCCATCTCCTACTCCAGTCCGTGGTTTTCTACTTCATCTTGCCTTCCAGGTTTTACTTGGTCGACTCCAAGTTCATTCCTTCTACTGAACTGTCGTCATCACTGTAAATCCACCCGTTCCTGTTCTCATTTCCGACTGACTCTTCGCTGCCGCTGTCTGGGAGATAGGCAAATTCACAGGCGTTGACAAATTTAGAAAGGTATGGCTGGTACTGGAATTCCAACGTAGGGACATTTAGCTCAGGTTGAGGGGAAGGAAAGAGTCCCATGGGGTAATGCAGAGGCTGCGTTACGGGAATAGCTGTAGCGTTTGTTCTCTGTTGGTAGGGAACAAAGCCGGGTCTTATCTGCGGGGAGAGGGTGTCGGGACCCCGATGGCTTGGGACATTAGGGAGGGGCGAAAAGGGACAGTCTTTCGTAAAGGATTATATGTGATCGGAGGAGGGCATTGGTCATAGGCTAGCTCTTCTTCCCTAGTCATCTCGGTTACCCAAACCAAGATCTTGTTCTCCGTCAAATCGGCCATTCTCGACTCTCCGGGTGACAAAGCCGAGGATTACGGCGGCGTCCGAGAATTCCGCGCTAACAAGTCGTGACTGGGGGTTCTCACCCACTTCTTTCTCGCTGCGGGAAAGGGATAGGAGAGGTTTAGACTCGGGGTAGGTGTTTAGGCTGAAGGCTCAGGCAATATGCAAATTAAGAATCTTTCAGTTTACTTAAAACAGTGTCTTTTATTAATTTCTATTTGGTTGGAAAAGGGGTTCTGCCCTTCTTTTTCAAAACTACTCTAGATCCTGGATCAGTGGGTTCCGTCACTACGTCTATAAGCCCCTCGTATTCCACCTGTATTTCGACCTCCCAGGGTGGACAGCCCCGGGCGAGGGTCCTATAGGACACGCGGATCCCATCGACCGAGAAAAAAGAACGCTCCTAACGGGTCTAGCGGGTCATAGGAACTTTTAACGCACGAGTGATGCGAATTATAGTCAAGGCAATACCGGGAAAGTCTCGTCTTTCAGCCTTAACAAAATTTCGGCAGAATTTCGCTTGCGCGAATGACGTTTTGACTTTTCGGTAATGTCCGAGAAGATAATAGGCATGGGTCGGGCGGTAAAAGCCGGATGACACAGTGTCACATTGAACTTCGTTGCATACGCCGTGCGTGAGTCAAAATCGAAGTCAATGCCAAGTTAAGATCTTGCCAATTTTTCCTTGTCGAAATTTTGGCAGAGCTTCGCTTGAGCGAAAGATCTTTTGGATTTTCTTGGCAAGGACTCGGTCTCGACTCTTACGCATTCAGTGCGGGTCAAGGTCAAAGTCAATGTCGGAGTCAAGATTCTATCGATTTTTTCCTTGTCGGAATTTCGGCGGAGTTTCGCTTGAGCGAAAGATCTTGACTTCCATTATGAACTAAGGCTTGACCTTTACGGGGATATGCAACTGGGCTATATGACACGGACTAGACCAAAAACCAACCAAAAGTCACGGTTTTTTGAAACGTGTGACACGGACTGTGCATTGGTCGACACTGGCTGTCATAGGGAGTTTGGGGTGATTCCGTGCGCGCCCGGGAGCATCGTAAGGCTGTCCGTGACTGCAGCTGATAAACCACCCGGGTTTAAAGGGACGTGCGTGCAAAGTGTACAGGATATATAAGGTGCGCGTAGTGTGCGGTCTCCTAAAAATGTTCCTTTTTTGAGTTAAAACAGAGATTTTCATAAATGTGTTTTAAAGGAATAATTTTCGGGACGGGGAAAATGCAACAGATAAAGGCACATAAATTTTCTGAGAGCCCCAGTCAGTCTCGGAACTGAATAGCCCCAAGCTGCGAAGGCTGCCAGATTAACCTCAATTTTTCCTTGTGGAATTGCCACTGAGGTCGTCCGGTCAGAATCCAAGGAGGATTGAGCCGTACGACTGCATGAATCAATTTTCCAGGTTCCATTCCTTTGCTATTTCAGGTTGTTTCCTGTTCAAAGTATGCACAAATCCCAAGATGCAAATGATGCAATGCAAGGCAAAGAAAGCAAGCAAGATAAACGGAATCCGCGATGGGAGTCTAACCCGCTCAAAGGGAAAAGCTTTCTTTTACTTTTTTCGGAAAGTGATACCGGTACGTAGGATTGTTAAACCACCGTTTATCCCAAGCCCCGGGTTAGGGAGCGATACAGGAAGGTTAGTGGTTTCCACCTATATACCAGGTATCGTTTATTTTAAAAATGAAAGATTTCTCCTTTGGGATCATCCCCAGCGGAGTCGCCAAACTGTGAATGTGTGCCCAAATTTAGTTTTTGTTGGATTCACGCGAGTTTGAAAACATCCGATTTAATTTGAAAAAACGGAGTCGCCACGCCATTTTGATTTCCTCAAAACTTTGAAAAAAAAGGTTTTTATGGGTTCGGAGGTTAAGTTACCCCTTGGGAAGAACGGATCGTCGTTCACCCAAGGTGCCTTGCCGTAGCAAGTCTCCCTAGATTCCGTTTATCTTGCTTGCTTGCGTGCTTTCTTGTGTGCATGTGTTTGAAAAGAGGGGGGAAATGTCCCAAGTTGTCTTCCGGACGTACAAACCATTTATTGGTTGTCGCTCGGGATTTCTTAGATTTTATGTATTCGGGATTTTGATCCCGTCCTCATCTTGGACTTGTGATCATTGCTTTTTTAACCTCGGGACTTGCGTGATCGAGAGAAAGACTCTCTTTTATAGTTCAAAATTAGGTTCTTTAGGAAAGGAGTGACCTTAACCCATCAATCCTACACCTTAAGACGATTGAGCTTATATGGATGCTTCATATCGGAGATATAGGTTCAAGGTTTATCCCTTTCTAAAGAGATTGTGGCACCTTTAATGGAAGAAACGATGTAAAGATAGGATCTTTACACCGGTCCGTTCCAAGGTTGCTAATGGGGACATGGGGGAATGCATGTAAAAATGACATTTTTAGTGAAAAGATGACATTTTTGGGTTGTAAAGGATGCATTTGATTTGCAAAGGATGCATTTTTATATAAAGACATGATTTTTATGCAAAGGATGCATTTTTATGGTGGAAAATAGTATTTAATATGCAAAGGATGCTAATTTGATGATAAAAGGATGATCTTTGATGTAAAGGATACATGAAAATGAGTTTTAGATGCAAAGGATGCACCTTTATGGTAAAGACATGATTTTTATGTGCAAAGGATGCATTTTGAATGTAAAATGGGGGCTTTTAGGTGCAAAGGCTGCACCTTTAACATAAAGATTACATTTTTATGAGCAAAGGATGCTAAAGATCACATTTTTATGAGCAAACGATGCCTATTTCATGCAAAGGATGCAAAAGGGGGAAGGGGGATATGATAAAGATATAGGATCTTTAATGATAAATGCCAAGTCCCAAGCAAGATAATGACAATATATGAATGCAATGAGCAATTAAATCATATAGACAAGCATTATGTAAGGTAATAGAGTGAGAGGTTACCAATGGTGGTGGCCTCTTCTTCTTGGGGTTTTGCCTAGCAGTAGGACCAACTTTTGGAGGCTTCAAGGAGGAGGGGGGGTAGCTTTTTGGCACCTTCAACTTCCTGATCTTCGTGGAGTATTTAGAGAGTGTTTTTATGCTGGTATTGCTCTGATTGTGTTGTTGTTAAATGGGTAGAGGAGGGATCTATTTATAGGCAGTCTGGATAAGGCTAATGAAGCCGTGCGGCTAGAGGTCCTTGGCTAATGCAGCCGTGCGGCATTATCCTGTGTGACTCAGCATGTTTCTAGAATCATGCAAGGTGGCAATTCTAGAAGGTTTTTTAAATTAAGAAAAACGTGTTTCTTAATTACCAAGCATTTCCTTCAGCCCTTAGATGTTTTGGAACAGTTTCAGAATAATTCCGGAACTCTAGGAAAGTTCGGGGAATTACCGGGAACCTTTACCGGAAGGCATGAGCCAGATTTGGGTACTTACACTTTTGCATCTCCACGATTGTTCAAAATCTAAATAAAAACACATAGATAGTAAAAAACTCATACTTCAAATTATATTAAAAACGTTGAATTAATGAATTGGCATTTACATAATTATTAAATCAGGAGGGAAATTCGTTGTCTGTCCTTATTGAAATCAATTCAGGCGCAATATCTCCAGCCTGTTCTTCGAACATACTGCATTCAAGGAGAACATAAAGTTGCTTAGTTCGTATTAAAGTTATTAGGATTAACATTACTTAATAACAAATGAAGAATGCTTACTTCAAGTAGTCCTCGACCTCAGCACAGTTAAGGAGAATATAGAGTTTAGCCGCTTCTAATTCTTTTTTGCTTAGCATGCGCGTGCACTTTCTATTGTCAAGGAATCGACCAGGAGAAGAAAAAACTGAAATATTTCCATCAGGATCAGTGACTCCCCCATCATAATTGGGTCCCACTTTAGTGAACCTTGTCTCAATGTCTGGGTGAAAATATGTTGAAACAAACGACACAATTTCATCGACAATCACTGATTCAGACATAGATGCCTCAACTTTTGCTCTATTGCTCATTTTCTTTTTCAAACTCCCCAAAAATCGTTCAAATGGATACATCTATCTGTACTGAACAGGTCCTCCAACTCTAGCTTCATAAGCTAGGTGAATTGGTAAATGCTCCATTGAATCAAAGAAAGATGGCGGAAATATCTTTTCAAGCTTGCATATTGTCACCACAATGCTCTCTTCGAGTCTTCTCATATCCTCAACACGAAGAGGCCGGAAGTCAATGCTCAAGAATTCACTCAATTCTCGTTAGGGCAACCCATATTTCATTAGGGAGAATGTCCCTAAATGCAATGGGTAGCAACCTATCCAATAATACGTGACAATCATGACTTTTCAACCCATATACCGTCCCTTCTTCCACATTCACACAGTTGCCAATATTAGATGCATACCCATCAGGAAGTTTCAAATATTTCAACCACTGCAGAACACGTTGCTTATCCTCTCTTGACAGAACAAAGGGAGCAACTGGTTTGAAATCTTTTTCATTAACTTTAACAATGTTGAGATCTTTACGATTGCAAATCGCTTCAAGGTCTAGCCGACCTTTGTCTGTGTCCTTCGTTGAGGCCTTAAAACCCATCACTGTATTGAAAATATTGTCAAACACATTTTTTTCAATATGCATGACATCAAGGTTATGTCTTATTAAGTTCGTCTTCCAATAAGGTAACTCCCAAAATATACTCTTTTTAATCTAGTTATGGTCTTTACCAAATCCGTCTGGTCTATCCATTGAAAACATCTTTCCCCACCCGACATCAGACACCTCAGACACCTGCTCAAAAATATCCTCGCCACTCAGACGAGGAGGGGGCCCCGACGCTCAACTCTATTTTTGGTAAAAGCATTCTTCTGTTTACGAAATGGATGGTCACTAGGAAGAAACCGTCTATGGCAATCAAACCAACACTGCTTCTTGTAATGCTGAAGTGTGAATGCATCTGTATTTTCCATACAATACGGACAGGCCAATCTCCCATGTGTGCTCCATCCCGACATCATACCATAAGCAGGAAAGTCATTAATTGTCCACATCACTGCAACCCTCATGTTAAAATTTTGCAACTTTAAAGCATCCCATGTCTGGACACCATCATTCCACAACTGTTTGAGTTCATCCATCAGAGGTCGAAGATACACATCAATGTTTTTGCCTGGATTCGAAGGCCCGGGAATGAACAAACTCAAATACATATAAGGATCAGTCATACATAACCACGGGGGAAGATTATACACTATGACTATAACAGGCCAACATGAATAAGATTTTGCCCCTGGTCCAAATGGAGAAAACCCATCTGTACATATCCCCAGCCTTATGTTTCTAGGATCCGCAGCAAAATCAGGATAAGTGGCATCAAAATGTTTCCATGCTTCACCGTCAGAAGGATGTGTCATCACACCCTCTTCACGAGGACACTCTTTGTGACAACGCATGGCTTCTGAGCTTTCTTTCAATGCATAAATTCGTTGCAACCTGGGAATTAGCGGCATATAACGCAACTGCGCCCGAGGCACATTTTTCTTGTGCTTGGCACTACCACGGTGTGGTGGCTTATACCTACTAAGTCCACATATTGAACATGAATCGAGGCCCTCATTTTCCTTATAAAAAAGCATGCAGTGATTCTTGCAAGCATCAATTTTAACATACCCAAGACCGATCTGCCCCACCAACTTTTTCGTCTCATAAAAATTGTGAACCATATTATTTTCTTCGGGTAGCATCCGTTGTCCCCATGACATGATACGATCGTAAGTATGCTGGCTCATATTTGTATCAGCCTTGATAGTTAGAAGCTCAGTCACTTACTCTAACACTATAGCCTTTGCACCAGGATGATTTTTCTCATTTGCAGAGTCCATTAAATCCATAAATTTCTTTGCAACGGGATTTGGTGCCTCTGTTGGATTAGGGTTCCAATCAAACTCTGGGCCAGCCGCATTTCGAACCATATCATCCGAACCGACAGACGACTCCTCTTCATCAATCAAATGTTCAGGTTCCATTGGCGGACCACGTGATACAGTAGGATGATTGCGAACACTTGTTTCAACCACATAACGCTCCCCGTGCGCTACCCATACCTTGTAACCATCAACAAACCCTGCCTCCAAAACATGTTTCTTTACCCATCCAACACTCAGATATTTTTTATTCTTACACTTTTTACAAGGACACCTAATCTTATCATCACGCATGCACTGGGGATGTGCTCTAGCAAACTCCACGAAATATTCTAAACCTTCTAAGAATTGAGGTCTGACACCCCTTCTACCGAGATTACTACGATTATCCATCCAACTACGATTTTCTCCAGACATAATTAACTCCTGCATTTCATAATATATTAACAGTTTAGATGTAATTAACGCATTACAATTCCCTAAATTTGGATTACAAACTTAAAAGCAACAAGACACTTCATTTAGGTTTAGAATTGGGGTTGGCTTCTATCGCACACATCTAACACATTTTTTTAATTATTAATATTTTGAATAATTTTAAATTTTAATATTTAATTCATGTCCATTAGGTTTAGAATTGGATAGTGATTATGAATTTTGGGTAAAATCGATTATGAAAGCTGGGTTAGGAATTGCTTGGAGAGAGACGCTGGGAAAGAGAAGCCGGTGTGAATTAGGGTTAGGGTTTGATATCAAACCCTAACCCTAATTCACACCGGCTTCTCTTTCCCAGCGTCTCTCTCCAAGCAATTTCTACCCCAACTTTCATACTTTAACCCTATCCAAAATTCATATATGCTAACTATTACAATTAATAGTATTAGTTAACGATAATAGTTACTATATAATTCATGTCCATTAGGTTTAGAATTGGGGTTGGCTTCTATCCCATCCCGAAATACACGTATGAATTGCAAATATCACTTTGTCTACTTGCTTTATAATCGAAAATCAAGAAATTTCGGCAGCATAACCCCATGGTCTCCAAGTGCACGACGTAGACTAGGTCAATCAAACACTATCGATTAGAATCGACAATGTGTAATCAACCATGTCTAGTATACACTCAGAGAACAATAGGATTAATGCAACCGAAATATCTCAACTATCAACTATTCAAGCAATTTTAATAGACAATAATGATATTTACAAAATCATATAATCGTGCATTTCAAGACTGTCCACACAGACAATTTAAGAATCGATGACTACATGTTGACCTCAACATGATAAGTTAAAGATTCTTAAATGGGTTTCTAAGCTTTTGTGTTTCAACCGTCACAACTTCACGTCGTAACATCAATTTTTATTCATTACCGTAAAATGCATAATTTTACAATAATGAATTAACGCACACATCTATCATATTTTTTAAATTATTAATATTGTGAATAATTTTAAATATTAATTCTTTGTTGTAAAATATATAATTTTACAATGATGAATTAAATTAATATTTATAAACAAGATGAGAGTCGTTCTCATCCACAACTATCAAAACCCTATCTCAAATTTTTTAGACCAAGAAAGACGTAGCAAACAAGTTCTCATTTGTTTGAGCAAAGGATTTCTGTTTAATAAGAGTTTTTCGGTTTCCTTTGTCCTCCTCTCTAAGGATCTCAAACATAACGGACCATGTTTGTGACGGATGCACATTTTTACTCTTCTTTGGTGTTATACGGTCACAAGTAAAAACAAGGTAACAGTATAACACCGGTGAAGAGAAAATGACACTGCCACAAACATGGGCCGTGATGTTTGAGATCCTTAGAGAGAAGAGGACAAAGGAAACCGGAAAACTCTTATTAAACAGAAAATTCTTTGCTCAAACAAATGAGAACTTATTTGCTCTATCTTTTGATCAAAGATGGACGGATTTTGATAGTGGGTGAGAAAGGCTCTCATCTTATTTATATATATACATATATGTATATTTTTATTTTTATTTTTTATTTTATTTTTTATTTTTTATTATTTTTTATTTATTATTATTTATTATTATTATTATTATTTTATTTTATTTTATTATTATTATTTATTTTATTTATTTATTTTGTTTTTTTGTTTTTTTTGTTTTTTTGTTTTTTACTTATTTATTTATTTTTTTCCAACAACCTTTTCACACGATGACATATGAGGATTCATGTTAGCCGACCCCAAATTATTTTGAGACTAAGGCTTTGTTGTTGTTGTTGTTGTTAATTAGGAGTCTAATTCCTTAACAATACTTTCATCCAAGTCTTCCTAATTTTAGACATTCATCCCCCTCCCTCCCCCTTTGGTGCTAACATTAACACCATCAATCCTAGAGAGTAACGTAAGAACATAACATGATAATTTGCTTTCAATTTGATCACTTAATAAGAACTCAAATCTCTCTCAAGTCGAAATCAACTCCAATCAATAGATTAAACAAACTAGAAATGGAGTCGGAGCATAGATAATATTCACACCAAAGATAAAATGACTATAAAAACTAAAGGTTACTTTAAAGGAGCAATTTAGAAGGATTTAATCTATAACACAAACACTAGAAATGGAGTCGGAGCATAGATAATATTCACAGCCATCATTCCCAGAAAAATAATTTTTTGTTTCTCAATATAACACATTTTAAACATTTAGAAGGAAGTCACTAACATAATATTTACCCAATGACCCAAATCTGATTGCTTGCAACCAAACAGACTAAATCCATACCAACAGCCAAACAACCCTTAAATCAGATACCAAACAGATTAGCAACCAAACAGAGTGGTCAAATGATGCAGTGATGACAAAAATGTGACGTCACCATCCCCTACAATCGTATTTTGCAAGTCCTACTTTAAGAAGGCATAACTCACTCGATTCAAGTACAAAACCAACAAATCAGATGTCTATGAAAAAATCTCATGGTGTAGAACAATTATACAACAAAAATTTTAAAAACCAGATTCTAAAATGTCAAAATATCAGCTAATGTTCCAGTAAAACACACAATTTTCTAAACTTTATAATATCTCAAAATCTACCAACCAAATTAAACAATATCCGAATAAGTTGTTCTACAAAATAATAGATACGCAGACATTTATGAATCATACAAAACAGATAAAATTGAAAGCAAAAAATCGAGTGAGAGAGAGAAAGGGATTGAGAGAGAGAAAGCGAGTGAGAGAGAGAAAGGGATTGAGAGAGAGAAAGAGAGCTTACCGGCGAGAGAGACGGCGACGGCGAACGGCTGTTTGTTTGTGCTGTGTGTGTGCGACTGCGAGAGAGAGAGAGAGAGAAAGAAATCGAGTGAGAGAGAGAAAGGGATTGAGAGAGAGAAAGAGAGCTTACCGGCGAGGGAGACGGCGACGGCGAACGGCGAAATTTCTGGCTCGGCGGCGACGGCGTGTTCAGAGACCTAGGGCGTTTGTTTGCGAACTGAGGAAGGCGTAATAAAAATGGGGAAATTTTTAATATATATAGTCCTTTGTTACCGACGGAATTTAATCCATTACCGACGGAATTTAATCCATTACCGACGGACAAAACGAAAATTTTAAAAAAAAAATTCCCGGTAAATGAAAAATAATTTCCGTCGGTAATGGTTTTTTTTTGTCGGTATTACCGACGGAATACGTCCGTCGGTAAAATTTCGTCGGTAAAATCCCTGTTTCTAGTAGTGGTGGGCGACCGCCCAACACCAAATTCAAGGTTTTTGAAAAATCTCTGCACACATGGGCGACCGCCCAAGAGAAGTGGGCGACCGCCCAGAACCAAATTCAAGCAACCCAAAGTTTAGTCGGTGCACTTTGGTCACTTCCTTTTCCTTTTCCTTTTCTTCTCTTTTAAGCGATCAAAACTATTAAGATTCTAACGAATTTGGATGAAGATGAATAATAAACTAATTATTTTAACAGATTTTATAAAAGAAAAAGGGACAGTACCCTTAAATTTTATTAATAATTAATAAAATGTTACAATGAGGGGGACAACCAACCTTTCCCTTTTATAAGTAAGGGAGGACATAAGGAGCCTTAACCTCGTTCTTAGTATTTTACAATATTTATACAACCTAATCTAAACAAAAAAAATCTAATATATAAAATAAAACAAAGCAACAAATTATATTATACAAATTAAACTATATAAATTACATCAACTTACCTTTGGGCCATTGGGATTGTGTCATTGTTGTCGTCACTTCCCGATGTTGTATCAAAGAAATCTTCATCGGATGAGGAAACTTGTTGAGATAAATTAGCAAATATTTGTATTAAACTATATTTATATTTCCCGACTATTTTTGCAATATCACGTATGAGATTTCTACGTGGTATTCTTTTTGCAGCGGGGTTAAGGGAGAGTTTAACAAAATCTTCATAGAATTCATCATCGGCAAAACTAAAGGAAAGACATTTAACACAAACAAATTTTGCCATACCTCTTCTATGATTTTGTTCACTATAATGAAATGTAGTGGTGGAAGAATAAGACGTACCTAAAGCGCCCATCGAAGAAGTCGAAACTCCTTGGAGTTGTGTTTGAGTTGGATCTATGCCATATTCGGTAGGATGATGAACTCGAACATGCTTGATATAAGTGTCGTATCCATTGCCATCCCTCCAAGTATAAATATTTTCACAATAGTTACATATCACTTTCAAAACCTCCTCACCATGTTTGTCCACTCCGAGCTCCTTCCTAAAGTGACGAATAAAAATTGGGGACTTCGGTTCACGAATTTTAGGTTCATGCGGTTGACCTTGTCGACCGCCTCCACGAAGACCGCGACCCCTTCCTCTTGGTGCAGTTGGTGGTGGTACTGGTGGTAGGTTATGTGCATCACTTTCTTCAGTACTTGGAGTTCCTACAAATTGTGGTTGTTGTGACATGAAAGGCGATATTGGAAATTGTTGGTCTCCAACTTGAACCTCCTCATCTTCATTATTTTCCCATTGATTTCTCCCCGACATTCCCCCATCATAAAAGGGAATAGCATTTGGTAGTGGTGATGGTGGTAGTCGAGAAGATGAAGAAAGTTGGTTGTTTTTGCTCTTGCTACCCATTTTTTTTGTTAAGTTTCTAAGGAAAGAAGACATGATGGTGTATTGGTGTGTATGACTATGAAAATGGATGAAAATATGGAAAATGAGGATGAATTATGAAATAATGGCTGAAAATATGAATGTTGGTGAGTGATTTGAGGCTTTGAGCTTGAGAGTTAAGAGAGTTTTGTGAAAAAAAAATGTAATGAGATGAATTTGTATTTATAGGTGAAAGGTAAGGATTGTTTTATTTTTTATTTTTTTTAATTACTGAAAAAGGCGTAAAAAGTAAAAAAAAGGGCAAATTTGACTGAAAAAACTGTAAAAAAAAAGGGGCAAATTTCGATTTTTTTTGAATTTTCAGCAAGAACCATCGGTTCTCCGGTTCCGAACCGCCGGTTCCCCGGTTCCGGTTCCAAAACCGGCGGTTCACGGTTTTCTGAAAAGAGGAACTGAGACTGAACCGTGAATCGGCCGGTTTCGATTCTTGCCGGTTCCGATTTTTGCCGGTTTCGATTCCGATTCGATTCTCCGATTTCGCTCGATTTCGATTTCGATTTGCCCCTGTCTATTCGAAAGAATGATAAAAGTTATATTTTCCACCCTGAACTGTGGACAATCGCCAATTAGTAAACCATTATGAAAGGAAACTTTTTGTACGTTTGTTTTCACTAATTTAAAAGGTCAAAATGCAAAAAATAGTACCTAAACTATATGGCTAGTTTTTGTTACATTCAAGTACCTTTTTCAAATGACATTCATATTTTCATTTAAATAAGCATGTGACTATATTTTTAAGAGTAAAATAAGAAAATCATAAGAGGTGAACTGAAACTAATAGAAGTGATGATGCCAAAATCGTCAAATCAGCCCAAATCCAAGCGTTGAATGCTCCGGCGATTGCAAGGCCTGAAAATAAGAGAAAACACGTAAACTAAGCCGGGGTGGATCCGGCTAAAGGCCCTCCGGCGTGAGAGTAAGTTCACGGTTGATATTAGAGAAATCAAATTGACAGAGTTTCTCCCATGTAAAAAGTAACGTACCCAATAATGAGCCATGGGGCTTGTATTTATAGGAATGGATTGATAGAATCCATGTTGAAATGAACTTGTAAAGAGATAAGATATAATCCTCAAAGAATTATATCTGTTTAGGAGTCATTGTTTGACTTGAATTGATGTTGGTAATTGTAATCCTGATTGGATCACAACTGTGTAATCCTTGTTGTATAAGGAGTATGTTACGCTAGCTTAGGAAAGCCGAGGAACACAAATGTTTTACCTCGGCCTTATCTAATAGACCGAGATAAATGATTCTGCTTCCTCGTTATTAGAGATTGGCCGGTACGGAGATATGCCGAGGTAAATGATTTTGTTTCCTCGTCATAGTGGTGAAATGCCGAGGTAAGAACTTTAGTTTCCTCGTCTCTTGCTGCATAACGGCCCAAACATGTAGACATAAGAAATTTGAGTTAAACGTTCCTCGTCATATAAGGAAAACCTTACTCGGCCCAGATACTGGGTTATTTAGATAATATTCACGGCCCAATTTAATTAGGCTCAGCTTGAGCAAACCCATATTCGTATCTCGGTTTATCCTGTTCAGTGGCCCCCGACTTTCTAGCTCGGATTAGGACGAGTAGAAAGTCATCTCGTCCTCGTCATATAGAATACGAACGGGTTTGACACGTGTCCTCGGCGTCGCTTCATATAGCGACGGTTGCCATTACGGGCCCCCGGTCTTGTCACGCCTTGAAACCGTCATTTCGCATTTAATTCTTGGGACGCCTTGGACTGGATCTTTGCTTTACCCACGGGTTGACCCGGATTGGAGGGTATAAAAACTAAAACCCCTTCAATTTAAACCTTTACACACTTCCAAGTATTTGAGAGCATATTGCCGAACGAACGCAAGATTCAACAATCGATTCTCCGATCTTCTTCTTACCCAGTTTCCGGCGAAGCTTTCTCTCTCCGGCGAGCTTGTTGCAGTTGCGATTCCAACCACTTCTTTTCAATCAGGTATGAAATCATTCCTTTTCTGTGTAATCCGTCCATGACTTTGCGATTTCTAGGGTTTTTAGGAAGGATTTTGAATGTGCCCAGAAAATGGACTGCCATTGTTGAAGGTTGAAGCTTTTCTTGATAAATTTTTTTTAAAAACTTCAATTCTTTAGTTCTCTTTGTATTTTATATGAAATTTCTTGAATATTGAATGAACTCCCCCTTTACTCTTTGATTCCCCTTAGAAATGGCTCGTTCTTGGGACCATTCCCCCCGATTCCGTTATGGATATCATACTGGAAATTTGAGGGTCTATCGTAGAGAGAGGTCCATGGTTGATGCTCACTCTGGATGATGTAAGCAAGCGGTTAAGAGGTTATGGTCGAACTTCGTCTATTCCTCCAATACCACGACTCCACAAGAATAGATAGGATTGAGTGCGGTTCTCCCAACATTATAGTTTTTGAGGATAGAATTTTGAGATGATGGAGCACATCGATCTGTTCTACCCGGCCTACGATCGCGAAATGCGTGAGCGCTGAGAGGTACGGCTCCCTCCTCGGCCTTATTAAATGACGAGGAGGGAATCTCCCTTCCCGTCCTAAATCGGTCATGGACGAGGTCACTAATTTTGTCTCCTCGTCTTTATGCGAGATATGACGGGAAGAGAAGGAGAACCCTCCTCGTCTACTCGAGATAGTTGATGCTTTCGTGGAGGAAGCACAAACCGATGGCCGTTTGGCCCGAAGAAGAGGAGGCCGAGGACGAGGAGGCCAAGGATTAGGACAAAGGCAAGAGAGGACCCCAAGAGCCGGGGATCCCATCTTTGGAAAAGCTATACTCCAAGTACGGGGTAGACAAAGCCGAGTACGGGCTAACTTATATGGGCCACGTGGGTGAAGACAAAGAAGGAAGAGGATGACTTCTATTACAACCAAGATTTTGTCCACTTCTACTTCAAACAATTCCAACAAGGACTTCGTCTTCCACTGGATCCTTTCATCTGCGAATTTACGGACGACGTGAGGGCGGTGCGGCCATGCTAGGAGCCAATGGTACCGGGTCCTTGTCGGCTTCATCATCCTTTGCCGTAGCTTAGGGTATGAGCCAACCATGGGAGCCTTTAGGCATTTCTACCATGTCCAATTTGTCAAGGAGAGGCTGGCTCCTCGTCATCAAGAGTGCGTCCAAGAAACCAAAGTTGCTCCTCCCAATGTCTAGCAAAGTTCTTTGGTTGGGATAACCACGTTATTAGGGTGGAGAGCCGCGAGGATGGGAGTTCCAGTCTCCTTGTAAAGGTCCAACCTCTTCGTTCCCCGTCCAACAATATGAATGGACCAAGGACTTGATCAAACGCCTGGAAGAATTTGCCGAGGTGGGAGTCCTCGATTGGTCAGTGATTGAGTCCTCGGACCATTACTACATTCAAGCGGGTTTAATGCCGAGGAAAAAGGATGGGGTATCTCCTCTTGTCACCGTAAAGAGGGAGACAGCTTCAATGGCTTGGACCATTCATCCCGGCTTAGTATTCCATGAGGATTGCATTAGGTGCAAGGCGAACGTCCGGGATCGGTGTTTGGATGATGTAGACGTAGTTGGATGTAAATGTTTCTCTTTTACTTGGTATTTTTCAAATGCTTGTTACCTCTGCCCGTATTTAACCCTTTCCTCGTCCTTGCAGATCTAACAGCCGAGGAAGAAGAAACTTTAGCCATGGAGAGACTTAGTCCCCAAGAGCTAGTGAAGAGGAAGAGGAGGTTGAGCAAGAAAGCCGCCTTGACAGAAAGGAGGGAGGATGCTAATGCACGTAACCTCGTCCTTAATGTTGAGGTGATCAACCCCTTCCCCTTAAATTGCACGGGGAAGTGAATGCCGAGAACCGGCGGGCTGACAACCAAACTAACCCATCAACTGTAGAGGGGCATAGCCTCCATGTTGATGCCGAGGAAGAGGCAACCGAGGACGCTAGCCTCGTCCAAAGGAGGTCAGGCTCCAAAAGAACTCCAAGTGCTAGCGCCGAGGAGCCGGCGGCCAAACGGGCAAGCGTCAGTGCGGCCCCTAATGTTGATGCTCCCCCTCCCTTGGCCGTTCAATCCATCAAGGCATTGAAGAGGCCGACGAGCTGGCCAAGAGTATGTCCCTCGGTATTCCCCGTCTTAGGGGACTCCCCTGTTAGCGAGGAGGGACCCTTAGTGAGATTGGGCCGAGCTCCTATTCAAAGGGCTATGGACGAGGATGCTTACGAAACCCTTTGCAAAGAGGCTCCCAACGAGGACACCGTGCTTTGCCATAAGGGACTCTTGATCGCCGAGGTAAATGTTGATCCCTTTCTGGGTTATTGTCTTTGATATTGGTTGTCTTCTTAATGATGATTTATCTTTCAGTTGGCTTCTGTCACGGCGTATGAAAATGTGCTGGCCAAGAAGAAGACGAGGCGTACGAATGAGGCCAAGGCGGCTCAAGCAAAGAGCGAAAAAGACAAGTCTTCCTTGGCTAAACTTTTAGAGGCCAAGGATGCTGAGCTTGCGGCGGCCAAGGCCAAGGTTGAGGCCGAGGTAAAAAGGGCCGAGGAAGAAAAGGCAAAAGCCGAGGAACATCTCCGGCTCAAAAATGAAGAGCTTGCCCAGGCAAAGGGCGATAAGGCCGAGCTTCGGACCAAGGCTGATGAAGGCGAGGCCAAATGCCGGGGATTGGAAGCTACCCTCCCGGCTAGGGAGGAGGAGGCCGTAGCTCGGTTCAAGGAGAGCTCGGCTTTCAAGGAAGCGATGATGGCCGGCTCGGCCTTCAGAGAGGCCGTGGACGAGCAAACAGCCACCATGTTTGAAGATGGCTATCTCCACTTGGCCCGGAGCATTTTGGCTGATCCTTCCACCGGTCTGGACATCAACAAGATCGCCCAGCTAATTTGCAGGGATCAATATGCCGAGGAGGTCAGGGCACTCCATCACTTGGTCCCTTATTCTGAAAGCAACTTGGAGCGATGGGCGCGAGGATGCCCATGCTTGCGGGGAAGTGTGGAAGCCGGCTTACGTTGTCCCCGGCAATATTAAAGACACAGTGGAGGCGATCCAAGACGCCGAAGAGCACGAGGACATAGAGGCCGAGGTGGAAGGAGGGACCGAGGAAAATAATGCCTCCACTAATCAAACGGTCCTTCCTCCCGGCACTATCGAAGGCCCATTTGGACAAGCCTTTTGATGACGTGCACCAATCTTAGGATAGCTTTTTCCTTTGTTTTTTTTGTAATAGATGGTAGGGCTTTTGTAATTTTTTGAATATCAATGAAAATCCTTGTTATGATTCGAGTTATTTCCATTGCTCATATTTTTGTATGCTAGGCCGAGGCACTAGACTTAAGAAGTCGGGATCAAGGAAGGTTCCTTGCTCCCGATGTAGGGCAAAGTGGTTAGGCCGAGGAAATACTCCTCGGCTTTAACTATGCTCTTTAGTTATTTAGGCCGAGGAGGGTCTCCTTGGGCTTTGTAAAGTGTTGTAATCTGAATCGAGTAGACTCATGGTAGGAGGTTTGTCAAGCCATTAGGCCGAGGAAAGTCCTCGGTCTTGGGCATTAGTCTCCTAAGTCGAGGTGGACCCTTGAAGTGTTGTAAGCCATCGAGGCCAAGGAGGTTCCTTGGTCTTGGGCGCTTGGTATCTGAGTCGAGGTGGACCCTTGACGGGGATGTATTGTAAGCCATCGGGCCAAGGTGGTCCCTTGGTCTTGGCAGTGTGTAAGCCGTCGGGCGAGGAGATCCTTGGTCTTGGCGGTTATTAAGCCGTCGGCGAGGAAGATCCTTGGTCTTGGCGGTGTGTAAGCCATCGAGAGAGATCCTTGGTCTTGGCGGTTAAAGCCATCGAGGCCAGGAGATCCTTGGTCTTGGCGGTTGTGTAAGCCATCGAGGCCAAGGAGGATCCTTGGTCTTGGGCGGTTGGTAAGCCATCGAGACGAGGGAGATCCTTGGTCTTGGCGGTTGGTAAGCCATCGGGCGAGGAGATCCTTGGTCTTGGATCGAGCCAAGGAGACCCTTGGTCTTGGCTGTTGGTAAGCCATCAGGCCAAGGAGGATCCTTGGTCTTGGCAGTTGTGTATCGGAGAGTCGGAAGTAATGTCCTCATCTTCTGGTGCTTGGGTGAAGAGTTGATAGTTGCTTTATATGTTGGAAGAAACTGCTTTCGTAGAGCGAAATGTGATTACATAGAGCTGCAATCCTATCAACTAAAAAGACAAAAGAAAACAAAAGACCGAAAATAAGAGACGAGAAAATAAAGAGCTAATCTATTGCAAAATAAACTAGACTAGTGATAATATTTTCTAAGGTTGTCGGAATGCCACGGATGCTTGAGATCCTTCCCCTCCTTGGTTCTCAATGCAGGTCCCTTCTCGGATGACTTGAGTGATGATATAGGGACCTTCCCAATTTGGGGAGAGCTTGTTACGTTACGCCTTCCGACCAGTGGCTTCGATCTTTCTAAGTACCCAATCGCCAACTTGGAATACTCTTTTGATGACCCTCTTGTCGTGATATGCCTTGGTCCTTTGCTTGTAATTCACCATCCTCATCTGCGCGGCTAGTCGTTTTTCATCTATCAGGTCCAGGTCTAGGAGCCTATTGACCTTGTTGACTTGCTCATCATAATGGGAGTTCCTTACTGTAGGGATGGCCATTTCTGCTGGAGCCATAGCCTCAGAACCGAAGGTTAGTGCGAAGGGGGTTTCCCCGGTTGGCCCCCGGGTGGTTGTGCGAACAGCCCATAAAGCTAGGGGAAGTTCGTCCAACCATCTACCCTCGCGTCCTTCAAGATTCTTGGTGAGGGCGGTTAGGACCAGTTTGTTGGCAGCTTACGCTTGGCCGTTGCCTTGGGGTTACGCTGGCGAAGATTTTGCATGGCGTACTTTGACTCTCCCCAGTGCATTTGTAAATGCCGTGGAGAATTGGAGTCCATGGTCGAAACAATTGTATGCGGAAGGCCAAATCTGCACCGAGATGTTGTCATGAACAAAGTTGATCGCGTTCTCTTCCGTTATCTTGGCCAATGCCTTGGCTTCTATCCACTTGGAGAAGTAATCAACGGCTACTATCACGTACTTGCAATTACCACGGGCGGGTGGGAAGGGTCCAATGAGGTCGATCCCCACATATCAAATGGCCACGTAGGTATTACAAGTGTTTGCTCATTGCGAGTAGTCTTGGAATGTCGAGAGAACCTTTGGCATTTGTCACATTTTCGAACATAGGCGTGCGCGTCTTCCCTTAGGTTTGGCCGGTAGTAACCTAGCGATATGATTTTGTCGGCTAAGGTTACGGCCCCGGGTGTCCGCCGCAAACACCTTCATGTACTTACGCCGGGAGGTTCTCGGTTTCCTTGGGATAGACACACCTTAGCGGGGGCTTCGTGAAAGATCTTCGGTAGAGGACTCCGTTCATCACCACGAATCTTGGAGACCTCTTCTTGATAAGCTTGGCTCGAGCATCATCTTACGGGAGTTTCTCCTTCTCAATGTATTCGATGTAGTCATCGATCCGGCATCTCTCTTCCTCGTCCAGAAGCATGACTTGTAATCTTTCATACGCGGGTTCCTCGGCGTAAACTACATATGGGTTGGTCTCCGAAGGAGACACGTCCATGGTGGCTAGTTTGGAGAGAACGTCTGCGACTTGGTTGTCTTCCCTTCCTATACGCTTGAGCTCGAAAAATTCCATTTTCTTCGTCATATCTAGGACCAGGTCTCTATACTTGGCAAGGGTGACATCTTGAGTGTTATATTCTCCCTTCACTTGTTTGACAACAAGTGGGAGTCACGAAAGCAGCCACCTTAGTTGCTCCGTAGAAGGAGGCCAACTCAATGCCAAATATGAGAGCCTCGTATTCGGCTTGGTTGTTAGAGGCAGGAAACTTGAAGCGGATGGCATCTTATATAGTATATTCTCCTTCTGGGCTTGCTAGTACAACTCCGGCTCCGCTTCTTTCCTTGGTAGCTGATCCGTTCGTATACAGGATCCAACAGTTGGCTGGGAGTTCAATGGGAGAGTCTTTTCCTCGGCGCGTTTTGCTTCGGGAGGTGGGGAGATGCTCGCCCATAAAGGCGGTCTCGACCATGAAGTCAACCAAAGGCTGTGCTAAGAGGGTCTTCCTTGGTTGGTAAGTGATATCAAACTCCGTTACAGCGATTGACCAATTAAGGAGACGTCCCGAGCCGTCCAACTTGTGAAGGATTTTCTTCAATGGTTCGTTGGTGTAGACGGTGATAGGATGTGCAGAAAAATATGCACGCAGCTTCCTTGAAGCAATGACTAGTGCGTATGCTATCTTCTCCACATTGAAATATCTGCTTTCTACATCGGACAGTGCCTTAGAGACATAGTAGACGGGCTTCTGAATTCCTTCATCCTTTCGACCTAAGACAAGCTGCGACAGCATGATCGGTGGCGGCTAGGAAGACGTATAGCATCTCACCGGTAGTCGGGTTTGCTAAGCAAGGGAGGGGAACCCAAGTACTCCTTCAACCGGAGGAATGCTTCCGAGCATTCGGGAGTCCGGGAGAAGCTCTTGGTACCCTTCAATACCTTGAAGAAAGGCGGTGACTTTTCGGCGGATTTGGCGATGAATCTTCCAAGGGCCGCAATTCTTCCATTAAGTCTTTGGACCTCCTTGATGGTGGTAGGTTCCTTCATGTCAACGAGCGCCTTGATTTTACGGGTTTGCTTCAATCCCCCTTTGGGAAACCATGAAGCCCGGGAATTTCCCTGCGGTAACTCCGAACACGCACTTGCTTGGATTCAACTTCATGTTGTTTGCTCGGAGGTTGTGAATGGTCTCTTCTAGGTCGGGAACGTGGGTTTGCCTTCCTTGGTCTTTATGACCATGTCATCAATATAAGCCTCCATGTTTCTACCTATCGACTTGCAAAAACTTGATTTACCATCCGTTGGTAAGTGGCACCGGCATTCTTGAGCCCAAAAGGCATCATGATGTAGCGAGAAATTCCCACAGGGTGTTTGAAAGGCGGTCTTCTCGATGTCCTCTTTCGCCATTTTTATCGATGATAGCACGAGTAGGCATCTAAGAAGCGAGAGTTTGGTGTCCGGAAATGGAGTCAACCAACTTGTCGATTACGGGGAGAGGATAGGCTGTCCTTGGGGCGGGCTTTGTTTAGATCGGTAAAGTCTATGCACATACGCCATTTCCCATTTTGCTTCTTCACCATAACGACATTAGCCAACCAAACTGGGTATTTGACTTCGCGAATTATTCCGGCGCTGAGTAATTTATGCACCTCTTCTTTTATAGCTTCCTCCTTGTCCCTTGCAAAATTTCTCCTTATGCAGGGAGATGGTCTTCGCTAAAGGATCAACTTCTAAGCGGTGGAGGGCTACTTCTTCATTGATCCCCTCATGTCTTCGACTCTCCAAGCAAAGACGTCGAGGCTGTTTTCAAGAGGGATATGATTCTTTCTTTCTCTTCTGTGATAGGCTGGCCTCCTAGCTTGATTTTTTGTTCGGGATAGTCGGGATTAATGACTACCTCTTCTAGCTCATCTACGAGGCTTCATTTCTGGTCCGTCTCGAAATTCTAGGGATTCGATGATGATCTCTACGATTCTCCTCCCTTCATTTGTCGTTTACATTGAGGCCTTCTTCCTCCATAAGTTTATCGATGTACGGAAGATCGTTCTTCCCGAGTCATGGTTGGCCCCGAGTTACGGTCATTGACGAGAATGGGGTCTTCCTCGGAGATGGGTAGAACTATGCCTTGGTCATCCGCAGTTTCTAGGACCATAGGCTCTTCTTCCAGTGTGGGTAGAGTTACGCCTTGGTCATCCACAATTTCTAGGACCATAGGTTCCTCTTCCTCACTTTCCCATACTTCACGGATATAGTTCATCCTAGAGCTAGTTTCGGTGGTCTTCTGTGATTTGGTGATCTTGATGTTCTCCTCGGGCGTATCTATCTCCACGCTTTTTGACTTTTTAGGCTCTTGACAACATGTTCCAAGAAATCTTTGGGGGTTGCCCTCACGCATCCAATGCCGGCACGAGTGGGAAATTTAACTCGTTGGTGAGGAAGGAGGCCACCATCCCAAGTTTGGCTTGACTTGGAATGCCTATAATCGCATGATAGTCACTAGTCAAGTCCATGACTATAAAAGTGACAGTAGCTTTGGCTCGGAAGGGATGATCGCCGACTTCGAGTTCTAGTTCTACGGTTCCCTTTGCTCCAACCTTATGGTTGGTGAATCCTTCAAGCCTTCCATGATATGGCTCTAGCGCTGTGTCTTTCAACCCCATTTGTTGGAAGGTTTGAATAGTACAGATGTCACGGGAGGCCCCGTGTCAACAAGAAGTCTTTCGGATTCAACATTGTCAATTCGACCCTTGATGACCAATGGCTGCTCACGAGCTCGACTTCCGCCAACTCATTCGGAGAAAAACTAATGATTTCTTACGCTTTATGGATCCAAGCGGGGACATGGTATACTTTGCTTAGCTCGTGGATCTGGTCCCTTAGCTTTCGGTGGAGGTCACCTCTTCACGGATCACATGTAGTTTAGCCCTAGGAGGCCTTCGATCTTCATCCTCACTCTTGGAGTCATCTTCACTCTCCTCTTGCTTCCGCTTTCGCTTGCCATCTTTCTTCATGACATAACGGTCTAACTTTCCCTCGTCAACCCATTGTTGGATTATCTTCTTAAGGGCCCAGCAACCATCAGTGGTGTGCCCGTTGTCCTTGTGAAAATCACGGTATTTGTTCTTGTTGCGGGGATATTTTTGGGTGATCGGTCAGCGGACGAGGTGGAGGAAGGTTTACTAGCTGCATGATTTCGGAGATGGGCTTTGTAAGAGGGGTGAACTCCGGCTTCTCGGTGCTTACAGTTCTATTCTTTCCTTTGGAACCCTTGCCGTTCCCGTTGTCATTCGTCGGGGTTAGTTGCTTCGGGTTCCGTCTTGTCGGCTCCCCTTTTCTTTGTCTTGTCTTCGGCCATGGAAATGGCATAAGCCACTTTGTACAATTCGGCCTTGGAACTAGGTTCCTGGGCGAGAGTTCATAAATGAGGGGGCCGATTTTAACCCGAGTTGAAGCAAACTATGACCTCCCTATCGGTGAGGCTTTCTTCAACTTGATACGCCATTTTTCGGAACCTATTGTAGTAGGCGAGGGTGGTCTCTCCCTTCCCTTGCCCAATGTTGGCCAAGTCGGTTAATCTCATCTTCCTCTTCCCAGCCGTGGCAAAATGATCTAAGAACATTCTCCTCATGCCCCTCCAAAGAATCGATGCAACCTTTCTTGAGCTCACGGAACCAGGTCAAAGGCATTCGGAGAAGGTGCTCGCGAAAGCTTTGCAGAGCAAGTCATCGCGCGAGTGGTGAGGAGATTCATGGTTTTGTTCGAAACTTTGCACATGGTCCTTGGCGTCGATGGTTCCGTTGTATTTCTCGAAATTTGGGAGCTTGAGGTTAGGATGGGGAGGTGCAGCGGTTATCCTCAAGGAAAACGGACGGGTGGCCCAATCATAGTCATCGTCATTATATTTCTTTCCCATCTCCATGTCATCTAGCCTTTGCTTCAACGGCTCCCATTGCTTTGTTTCTATTCCCTTCTCCTTTGCTCGAGCGAGTGCTTCGTTGGGAGCTTCTGACTGACTGGTCCTTGGGACGATCATTCACCCTACTATGCTCCGCGTTGTGTCGGTGGCTGCCCCTCCTTGATGGTTCTTTATCATGTCTTGGTGCCATGTCTTGGCCTCCCAGTATCATCCTATATGGTACCGGGGTCCTCGGCCTAACAAACTCTCTGTGCCGAGGACGAGGAGAGTCCGGTCGACGAGGACGATGAGAATGCATGCGACGAGGACGAGGAGAATCTGGTCGACGAGCTCGAGGAGACGTGGGACGCCTAGGTGTCATGATAAGATGAGCAGGGGATAGGCGTCTATTCAAGCTGAGTCTTGTCCTTAGGTCCTTGGAGTTCACTTCCTCTTCCCTAGGAGTTATTTGGCTTCTCAGGTCGACCACAGGATCCTTATGCTTACTGGTATGCCGAGGACGAGGAGAATCCTTGGAGCCGGCATTGGTAGTTCAGCAGTCTTCAGGGGAGGAGCCTGATGCTCTCCCTGTTCCTTTCTCAAAGGTGGGCCCATTGATGGTACAATGAATGGAGCCATGGAATGATCTGGGTCCATTTGCAAAAGAGCAACTTGTGTTTCATACATCCTTTGCAAAGTCTCCATTTGTTTGTGTAACAAAGAGCGTCGGTCAACGGGTTGAGATCCTCCTGCTTGACCGGCGTCGGCATTCTTTGTTTTCTTCCTTCTGCTTGCTTCCCACGAGCACGAGTAGGACGAGGAAGGTCATTGCCCTCTCCCTCGGCATTTGCCTGACCCATGGAACGAAGAGTCATGGCAAGGGGAGGAATGGCATCGGTCTGAGGTAGAGGAGGAGGAGGAGGCAGTGGCTCCTCGGTTCCAGTGTTTCCCCCATTCACTTGGGTGGGATCCTCAGCTGTAACACTTGTGAATTGTCCGTCCATTATGAATCACAAACAGATTATTAAATGCAAAATTTTCCAAAAATCACAATTTCACCAGAACCGAATTTATGGCTAAAATTAGGGCAAATTTTAACCAAAAACAAACAGCCAATTGTGATTTTTTCTAATGCAAAGAACTTGAGTCAAAATTGGGTCGGAATTTCAATGCCAAAAACGCCTTCAACGGAATCTGGGCAAATTCCGGCTGAACTTGATGATTCCGGCGATGTCACGAATGAAATTTTCACCGAACCCAAAATCCGTTCACGAAAACAAAAAATTCCGGCAAGAAAGATTGGCTTTTAGAGAGCGTTTTCCAGGCCAAACAATGGGTGTTTGAATCGATTTCCCGGCAATGGAACCAATTGATGATGCCAAAATCGTCAAAACAGCCCAAATCCAAGCGTTGAATGCTCCGGCGATTGCAAGGCCTGAAAATAAGAGAAAACACGTAAACTAAGCCGGGGCGGATCCGGCTAAAGGCCCTCCGGCGTGAGAGTAAGTTCACGGTTGATATTAGAGAAATCAAATTGACAGAGTTTCTCCAATGTAAAAAGTAACGTACCAAATAATGAGCCATGGGACTTGTATTTATAGGAATGGATTGATAGAATCCATGTTGGAGTGAACTTGTAGAGAGATAAGATATAATCTTAAGAGAATTATATCTGTTAAGGAGTCCTTGTTTGACTTGAATTGATGTTGGTAATTGTAATCCTGATTGGATCACAACTGTGTAATCCTTGTTGTATAAGGACTGTATGTTCTGCTAACCGAAAAGCCGAGGAACACAAATGTTTTACCTCGGCCTTATCTGATAGACCGAGATGAATGATTCTGCTTCCTCGTTAGTAGAGATTGGCCGGTACGGAGATATGCCGAGGTAAATGATTTTGTTTCCTCGTCATAGTGGTGAAATGCCGAGGTAAGAACTTTAGTTTCCTCGTCTCTTGCTGCATAACGGCCCAAACATGTAAACATAAGGCTGAGTCAAACGTTCCTCGTCATATAAGGAAAACCTTACTCGGCCCAGATACTTGGTTATTTAGATAATATTCACGGCCCAATTTAATTAGGCCCAGCTTGAGTAAACCCATATTCGTATCTCGGTTTATACTGTTCAGGTAGTGCTGGTTTTTAGCACACCATGTTCAGTGTATGCCAAGGGCAAAAGTACTGGTAGAAGTATAATGCTTGATAAAACCAGTATCCCAAACACTGGAAAAACAGAATTCAGAAAAGATCATAAACATGATGTACTACTCCGTCTCATAATAATAAGTATCTCAGTTGACTGATTAAAGAAAGAAGGTGGTAAATACATCTCAATGTGAACAGAGTGAACAGAGTTATCGTATTCCATAATCAATGTGAACAGAGTATTGAATAATGGTATAGGATGTGATGCAATTCCCTTGACTGAGATTTTGGGGCTACCTGTGACACTGTTGCACGTGTTGTTGATGTTATCGTATTCCATTCAAGGTACTCATCTTCTCTCATTATCGAGAACAATATCTGCTCTTGTGACTTGCGTTCCAGTAAAGAATTATGTTGTCGAGCATGTAAATGGTGAGTTCAAGAGTAATAATATCTCAGGTTCTAATAAATCCAAGGCTAAGAGCTTCATTTTCTTATCAAAACTGACTCCTGATAAATATAAAGAGTTCATGTACTTGATTCAGAATGGTTACTATAGTGGTCTCTTTTCCCCTCCCTTATTCATATTATTGACGGTGTTTGTACTTTCTCAAGGCTAATACAAATATGTGGTTTATATAAATTTGTTTATACAGACATAATACTCAAGGCGCAGGTGGTAATACTGATCAGGAGAACGATGGTCATAGTGGGAGCCAAGGAACAGGCACCTCTGATAATAGTGAGATCTCTAATCCTCCAGCGCGAGGAATAGTAAATATGCTCAAAGTAAAAAAAAACAGAAGCAAGGGAATATTTGTGGAGGTAAATAGTTTGACTAGTTGCTTAGTTATTGCAATGTAAATGATTCTTTAATTTGTAACAAGGCCTACTTCATTTGCATTTTTTAAATATATGATATTTTCAGGTGAATTGGAATAACCTAGGTCAACCGATTGGTAAGGAGTCAGTAACCCTTGCACATTATGTTGGGGCTTTAGCTAGGAGGACATTCCCTATCAGCATGTTATCGATTTTCGCAAGAAGGAGTTGACTCAGGCTAAGGAAAGATTTTGGGATGAGATTATGGTATAATATGATTATCTAAATTGTCAAATTTATTTTATGCTTATCAATCTAAATTATTTATTTTTCATTTGTTTAAATCTATGTTGCAGGCTACTTTCAAAGGGTTGGATATAAATCATAAGAATATTATTATTTCTCGTGCCGGTTACTATCACAGGCAGTTTAGGACAAGGTTGAGAAATCTTGCTAGAGATGATGATGGTAACTACTCAGCACAGCCACCAATTCTGTATCGAGAGTTGAGTACGGTAACTCCATATTGGAGTGAGTTTGTGGGACAAGCATTGAAAGAGGAATTCAAGGTATATTTAATGTTATATCAAAAGTGAAACTAAAAGTGTCCTTGTTTTTTTTAATGAAAAAGTAACAAGTTTAGTACATTTGATAGGAGAAGAGCAAGAAAAATAAAGAGAGAGCAGAAGCAATTGAGGCGAGATATAAGAGTGCTTGTGTTGGTTATGCCCGTCTTAGAGAGAAGATTGTAAGTGCATATATAACTTGTGAACTTAAATTTATTTAAATGTAATACATACCTAAATATGCATGGTTATAATGGTCAATGCAGTTTGCAGAGAGAATTCAGAAGGGAGAAAAGAATCCAGTTGTGACTCGATTGGAATTGTGGGAGGTTTGCTAGGAGAAATGCCGATGGTGTTGTTGATGATCCGAAGCATTGCAAATACTTGAGGATGTGGTAATTATGTTAATATTGTTGTGATAGTTAAATGAACATAATTGAAGTGTGTACTAATCTTGGTCATAAATTTTGCTCAGGTTCAAATAGCTAAGACTCTAGGCGAAGATGAGGTTACAAATATTGGCACTGATGATTTGCTTGCTCGAGCCATACCCTTGGAGTACCATGGACGCGTACGGGGTTATGGTTGGGGCGTCACCAAGACGTCATTAGACTCGGCACCCCATGTCTCTGAATTGGCTCAATTGAAAAAGAAAGTTTTTTCTTTAGAAAAAGAGATGGGAAAGATGAAAGGTAAATTATTTCGTGAGCCGTCATCTGGAGGATCAAGCGAAATGGATAATTTTGAGATGGATGATTGTGCCGGTCTAGATGAAGACCTTTCTAATGATCTTGATGATTTTCATGGAGATGGTGATTCAGATGTAAACCTTCCTGAGGTATTTATTATAGAATAACAATTGTTAATGTTGGTAGTTCTTATGGATATGGATTTTATTTTCTGTTTTTTAGAAATTGATATTCGTTTTCTGTTTTCACTATTTGTTTTTTGTTTTGATAATTCGTGGGCAGGGTCCGGTTGAGTGTTATTTGTACCAGGAACCTCCTCGTAGATATGTTGGGAAAGGGATCTTGCACAATGGTCCTAATGAAACTTGCCATGGTGTTCGGCTCGAAGCTAGTTACATGAGAGTTCAATTTGAGGTGGGGTCGAAGATGAAAAAGATACGGTGGCTACCGGTTCCATGTGATGAAGCAAGAAGCTGTTGGAGGAGCTCCCGGGTATTTTCTTCCATGGCCAAAAAGTTGGTGTCTTTGGAGAAACCGGTAAATATTGGTAGTCAAGTAAAGCAGTTATAACTTGCATTATTTTCATTGTTGAAGACACTTGAATTTTTCTAAATGATCTAGTTTGGTGTATTAATTGTATTGCAATGTTTGTAGATCTTGAAGCCAAGGAAGATGGACAAGGGGAACATAAAACTTGACAAGAAAGTTGATCAATCTGGAACGGGAAAGAAAAAGGAGGGAACATTAGAGTCCACCGGTGGAGTGCCACAGAGACCCCTAGGTTATCCTCTTCCTGGGGATTCTAATCATGATGATGTCATCTTGGTCCTTCTACGTACTAACATTCAGACGGATGTTGTCACTGACATTGAAGTTCCCATTAAATCATATTTTGATGGACAATCTTGGATTGAGCACATTGGAAGGGAAAACATTATGGAGATTTTGGATGACCAGTGGCTAAGTTCCTCTTCTATTGTCTTGTATATAAGGTAAAATTGCTACTACTACTTAAATATGTTGGGTTTCACATTTGACAATATATTTGCTTTAACTATTATATACTCATGTATTTTGTCTTAATAAAAGGTATTTGGGTGATGTTTATCTTTCCAAAAATCATGAGTTAGCTGCTAAGTTCTCTTTCACTTCGCCCCATACGGTTCCTCCTCTAGTAGATATTCGTGCTGCGTCAAATTATTTGGCTGATTGTCTGCTCAAGTACGTTGGAGTAGACCACCTTGTTTTAATGCCTAATAATGTGGGGTAAGTTAAATAAATATATTATGCAATTTTATGCTTAGTAAATATAAAGTAAATTATTTGAACTCTTTCAAATATTATATAGGAAACATTGGGTATTGGTTGCCATCAATACCAAGACGGAGAGCATCTACTATATGGATCCAGCTGAAGATGGAAGAATTTCAAGAAATCAGAACTTGAAACAACTTGTTGAACTGTAATGTGTTCTCTTTTAAATTTTATTTTAATGAAAACTAGAATTATACATTTAAATATGTTTGACATGTTTATTTCATATTTTAATAGTGGTATGAGAGCTTTTCGGACCCATCGTCCAGGGAATACCAAGAAGGGCGACTTCAACAGTTTCAAATGGAATAACATTCAGGTAATTTACTATTACAAACTTGTTGATAGAGTAGAAATGAATTCATATTTTAGAAATTTTAAATACAAACATCAATTGTTATTAATAGTGTCTGAAGCAACCTGATGGAATTCATTGTGGCCACTATGTTGGATGCTTCATTGAGAGTATATTGCTCACCGGTGAAACAAGTATCCCTATTTTTGTAAGTAAATCGCTCGTTTGTACTCCCTGTCCCCGAATTTGTTTTCCTTTCATTTGTACTCCCCGTCCCCGAATTTGGTTTCCTTTCATTGGTACGTACTCCCCGTCCCCGGATTTGGTTTCCTTTCATTTCTATTCCCCGTTGTTGTTGTTGTTGTTCTTCTTCGTTTGTTGTTGTTGTTGCTGTTGTTGTTGTTGTTGTTGTTGCTGTTGTTGTTGCTGTTGTTGCTGTTGTTGTTGTTGGTGGTGGTGGTGCTGTTGTTGTTGTTGTTGTTGGTGGTGGTGCTGACTGTTATATGTGGTTAGCCTTCAAGGACTCACGTCACATGCATTTATGAGATTATTTCTTAACCACCTGATATAGCCTTGCTATTGCATGCATTTTTGGAGAAAGTTAAATCGACGCATACTGTTTGTTTCTGACCCTGCTTAGTTTGTGAACATTTTTTTTTTTTTTGAAAGTAAAACTTCAATTTCTTATTAGAGTGAAACTATCCACCTGTGACCAGAACTACTGAGCTCTGAATCCCAGTGAACAACTACACATCTTTGTTGGTGCATACTGTTTGTTGGTGCTGCTGTTGTTGTTGTTGTTGTTGTTGTTGTTGTTGGTGCTGACTGTTATCTGTTGTTGTTGTTATTGGTGCTGACTGTTATCTGTGGTTAACCACCTGTTATCTGTTGTTGTTGGTGCTGACTGCTATTGCATGCATTGTTGGATGTAATGTCTTGGATCAGTGAGTGATTCAAGAAGTTGAAGCGTATATTCTGTTTACGAACATAAAACAAGATTAACATCAACATTAATGAAATGATTTAAATGGAAATGAATGTTGAATAAAATAGAAAAGAGACGGAGAATTGGCTTACTGTGGGAAGACTTGAGCATTTGCCAGTTTTGTGACAATCATTTTGGCCCCAAGCAGTGAATGTGCCCTTTGGAATCACAATTTTCGATGGAGTTGTGGCTGCGCAAGCCTCCTTCCAGGAATTCCTCAGAGCCTAAAAAATCAAAAAAAAACAAAATTTAATTAAATTTCAAAAAAAAATGTGAATTTAACTAATCTATATATTTATCGACGAAAAACTTATGATCACCTGGCTGATATCTTCATTGCTATCGGGTTTTGCACCATATTTTGTAATATCAAGCTGTGCTTCTACAAGCGCAAAGGCTAACAACAAACTTGTGAATGCAATACAGAATCTCGTATCCATTTTTTTTTTGTGATTATGCGTTTTTTCTTCTACTAAATCGACGCATACTGTTTGTTTCTGACCCTGCTTGGTTTGTGAACACTTTGCTGTCACTATTTGCTTAGTTTGTGAACACTTTGAGTGACCCTAAACTTGTTGTTGCTGTTGTTGCTATTGTTGTTGATGTTGTTGGGCACTTTTATTTTGGCTTAATTTTTTTCAATAATGTTGTTTCTAATAAATATTTTTCTTGTAATTTTTTTGGTACAGTTTGTCCATACAAACCGACTCAAGTGTTATCCTCCGAGAAAAATGCAGATTTTTCAGATTAATTGGGCAGGATACTTGTATAACCGTTTTCTTAAGGAGAAGATGGGAGGCAAGTAGTAGAAAATAGGCACTACAAAAATTTTTGGTTCTAACTAGTGTTGATTGTCATATTAATGATATTGATGATCGAGATAACAAATATTTTTTTGCTCTTGTAGTATATCTCTTTTGGATGATTGTAATAATTATTGTTGTGTAAATAAATGAAAGGTTGATTATCATTGTTGAATGGGATGATTATTAGTTAATTTTTATTTTTATATAATTTAAAATAGGTGCATATTAATTTTTATTTTTATATAATTTATAATAGGTGCAGCCGGAAAAAAAAATTTAATTTAACTTGCGTAGCGCTTACTTACATAGCGCTTTTTAAAAACGCTATCTAAGTTTGAGAGCTTATGTAGCACATAAAAAATGCTATGCAAGTTGATTTTTTTCAAAATAAAAAAAGTGCTTAGATAACGCTTTTTAAAAGCGCTATCTTAGTTTAGGAGCTTAGATAGCGCTTATAAAAGCGCTATGCTAACTTGCATAGCGCTAGCTTATATAGCGCTTATAAGCGCTATCTAAGCCCAAAAAAAAAGCGCTGTCTAAGCCAAAATCTGTACTAGTGAGTGCAGGTGACACCTCACTATTCTTATAAATCAAATTTTCATCTTTATAAAAGTTCCAAATATAACGACATTCCTTAAATAGTTAATTTTTGGACTTTTTGATCTTGAAAAATTGAATTTTGTGACTTTTTAGATTGAATAATTATTTTTAGAACTTTTTGAATATGAAAGTTTTTCAGAGGGGGTTTTTGATATTTTTCTCAAGTTCTTTCGTATTAATATAAAAAAAATTGCGATATCTATAAATATTATATAGGAGAGTCCTATTATATTCTCATAACGTATCACATGGATTTATGACATGAAAATCCACGTGGCATTCAACATGTTCTTGTCTAATAAGCTTTTATCAATCTGTTGACAGTTTACATCCTAATTCAAATTTTAAAATTGCTTAAATATAATAACAAAATATCACAGGTTAAAATAAATACAATTAGATTAGGTTAATTTTTACATAAATTTAAAATATTTAAAATTAAAATTAGATATATACAAGTATATGGAGATAATGCGGTTTCGTATTCTATCTCCCCCCCTTCTCTAAGTTTTCTTTATATAGTGATACATTTCATATCTCCTCCCCTTTCTCTAATTTGTCCCTACCCAAATTGAGATTATATATCCCTACTATTTGTTTATTCAACACAACCTATGTGCTCCCACTATTACATTTGTTAACCACATATATGAATTAAAGTTTCTTTTACTATCTATTTACATGTTGCTGGAAACCTCAAATTTTCAAAATTTTACATGAATTTTCATTTTGAAAACAAGAATTTTTTTTATTGCATTTAAAATTTATTTATAGATTTTATCTAACTTAATTATCTTTGATGTTTCAGGTGTCGAAGTATCGACGACAATTAATGAGAATGCATATATTTCGAGAAACAAAATGGATTTTCAGATATTAGAGCTTTACGAGTCGTTCTTTTCATACTCCGTATTAAATGTTTTCTGGTCTATGATCATATTAATTATTTTATTTATTAAATTAATTTTCTAAATGGTTTTTTTAGAAGGACAGTGTGGTAATAAGAATTTTGTTTGATCGTCAAACAAGTACATATTCACCAAAATATAAATTAACAGGTCACAATAGCTAGATCGAATTATATTGGTTTGCTTGATATCCTGGATACAATGCCTTTCAATTAAGCTCTTACATTGTTTCATTGATCATCAATAGAAAGTTCAAATTTATTATCTGTTATGTTTCATATGTTACATTACAATTGACAGTTCAAATGTATTACTCTCTCCGTTCCATTTTATATCTCACACTGTTATAGAAAGTTCAAAATTAAGTATATATTAATCTCTCTATTCCAAAATTAATATTTAAATTTTGTTAAAATTCGCTTTTTGATTGATAAGAATAAATTTAAACAAAATTTGGGCATTTATTTTGGGACAGAGCATCATATAAGTCACTTGTATCAATATCCCCCGATCTTTGCTCCATTTACTAACTCTTTGATTTTATTTTATAGTATTTTGGCCATGCAACTTTGAAATCAAACCACATGACGGGCTATATGTAAAGGGTTGAGCCATTTTCTAAGCTTATAGAGTTATTTTATATACCTCATTGGTATTTTCTTCACTTTGCTGAACTACTGAGAAATGAGGCTGTGATTTATGTATCAAACGGTTTAATTGCGTGAGATATGTTAAAAGCTTAGTTCTACTATTGAAAAACAAAAAAAATTCAAGTTTTCTCTTGAAATAGCGAATTAAATTTTTTTTTTTTTGACATTCACGTTTGGATCGAGGGAGTATCATTTTTCATTTTTAAACCTTATCAAATTAAATATTGCATTTCTAATATTTGAAAAAATTATAGGAAAATATGATTATGCTACTAGTAATATACTGACAAGTAAAATATAATTGTTTTTAAACATTGACAAGTCGCATGTAATATATATTTTGTTCAAGTCTTTCAATAGAGTAGTCTATTTTTTAATTAATTATTTTTATTAGGTCCCATTCTTAAGTTTCATTAAAAATGCAGTACAATATTATAATGATATAAATAAATAAGATGTTAATATAAAAATATTTAACAAATAAAACAAAATATTGATTTTGAAACTTGAGAAATAATCTCAGTAAAGTAATGTGAAAATTACTTCCGACATATAATTCAATCCTAAATTGTAGGGAATAAAAAATACGTTGTCTATATTATATATTAAAGAAGAAGAAAATACAATGCACACAGTCTGTCATGTGACTTTATGACGTGAAATTTCACGTGACGGTTTCTCATTTGTCCATCTTAATTATTTATACAGCTTGAATTTCAGTCGTATTTCACTCTCAAGTTTGAATATTCTGATTTCGAATTTTAATCCCAAATTTGAATATTCTGATTTTGAATTTCAATTTCAAGCAGGAGAAATTAGATAAGTAGGCAATAAAGAAGGAGAGATTATTATTTTATTTCAAATATTTAATTCTATTTTTCAACTGAGCAGGATGTATTGGTTTAATACTCCTAACAGTATTTGCTATTTTTACCCGATTGACATTATTATGGGTTGATTGAGGGGGATGGTTGACCAAGATTTTATTTGGTAGATTGTTATTTCATTTGGTATTTTTTTATTTCTGATTATTCTGGAAAAAATGTGAACTTTATTAGTTTTCACATATGTAAATGTTTAATGTTTTGTTTAAACTAATCCACTAATTTCTTTGTGAGTATAGCACAGTTGTGATATCAATTGTGATTACCTCAACATAATGGATGTGACATTACAATTAATTAAAATAGTTTTAATGGAGTTCATATTTTAAAAGTTTTGAATTGAAAAAAGCTTTTGAATTTTCATGCTACAGTTGTGTACAAATATATAAGTTTATAAAACCCTAATAGGAGTATACCAAAAAATCCTAGAAGAGTGCAAGAGATACCTGAAATTGAGAAGCTTTTGATTCAATTTCAGCTTTAATGACTGTATAGGAGACATTATATGGAAATGAATATGGCACTGAAAGAAGGGAGCAGGAGAGGAATCCGGAAGAGTGTTGGTGGTTGCGGAATGATGAAAGGAGATCGGAATGAAGTATAAACAGAGATTTCGATTAATTTGGAATCGAGAATGAAATCGATAAAGGGGAGTGGATATGAGAAATGTGATCGAAAATTATTGATAAGCTTCGTTGAATTGTAGAATGGTTAGGGGTTGCTGGTAGGGTGAGAGAAAAAGGGGATGAGAGGATGGGGCAAACTTTAAAGAATCTTAGTACTCAAACCAAATTATTATTATTTAAAATAATTTGTTCATAAATGAAAGATTACATTTAAAATATTTACTAGAAAAATAGAAAAAAATAAAAATAAATTATAAGGATATTTATATGTTTTTGTGATTATGAAGACCAATCGTGAGAATCCAGAGGCTCGACAGTGCAAGTATTATAAATTTCCACAACATTTTGTTTGGGATAAGCCAAAGCGAGAGTGGAGTCCTATAAAGAAAGGCACAACAATGGAACGAATTTACCATTTCCCCATGAATTCGGGCGATATCTATTATTTGAGGATAATGTTGAATCATATTGCTAGTATTACATGCCATAATGATTTGAAAACTGTAAATGGCACTATGTAAGATGATTATGAAGCAGCATGTTATGCTCTATGATTGTTAGATGATAACATATAATGTTGATGGAATCAAATATGCAAATGAATGGGGATCTCCAGATTACTTAAAAATACTATTCGCGATGCTACTACTATCTAATAGCATGTCGAGGCCACAAGACGTCTAAAATAAAACTTGGCAACTTCTCTCAGATGATATCATCTACAAGAATCGAAAGAATTTTAACAATCCTTCTAAATGTTTTATTATGTTATATTTCTCTTTTACTATGAAATATCATAAAATTTATTTAACGTATCACATTGCATATACTATTTTTTAACAATTTTATTAATCATTTTTTAGCATTTTCTTCTTAATGTGAATCAATTTCTTATATACAGGTCTAACACTCAGTGACGAGTAAGTTAAAAATTTTGTATTGGCTGAAATTGATAATTTATTGGCAACAAATTGCAGCAATCTCCAGAATTTTAAAGATATGCCTAAACCTAACACTTTTGTCATATGTGATATGGAGAATATGCTAATATTAGATGAAATATCTTACGACGTAGATGAGATAAAGGCTCAGCACTATAGATTATATACATGTTTTACCAAATAATAAAAAATGGTTTATGATAAGATTATGACTACAGTTGATAGTGATAATGGTGGAGTGACCTTTCTGTATGGGTATGGAGGTACGGGAAAGACTTTCATATGAAAGACATTGTCCTCGGCCTTATGAAGTAGGAGGAATATATTCTTCATGTGGCTTCTAGCGGTATTGTTTCTTAGCTTCTTCTGAGGGGAAGAAATGCTCACTCGATGTTCGGTACACCCATCCAGGTCGATGAAAGCTCAACTTGTAGCAAGATAAAACCGGGTTCTGAAGTGTGTGCTAAAGAAAGCAAAGCTCATAATTTGGGATGAGGCTCCAATGGTCCACAAGCAATGCTTCGAGGCTCTTGACAGGTGCTTGAGGGACATTATCCATACGTCTTAAGGTCGATGCTCTGATAAGCCATACGGTGGATTAGTTGTTGTGTTTGGAGGAGATTCCAGGCAAATATTATCGGTTGTTACCAAAGGAAGCCGACATGATATTGTGCATGCTACCATTAGTTCATCTAAACTTTGGTATTCGTGTGAGGTTTTTAAATTGACAAAAAACATGAGATTATAGGTAAACTCATCTGATATTAAACTCTCATTATTTTACGTTTCCCTATTTCAGTCGTTAAATATTTATATCAATCATTGTCTATATGCTGGTCGGTTCATCTTCTTCTAATGCTTCGGAGACCAGGGATTTTGCTGAATGGATATTATGGGTTGGAGATGGGTATGCCGGTGGAGAAAATGATGGAGAAGTTGATATTAAGCTACCATATGACATTCTGATAAGATATGTAGTTGATCCTATTGCAACTATCATTGAATATACGTATCTAACATATTACAGAACATGTTTCTTGATGTATTCTTTCGTAATAAAGTTGTTTTGGCACCAACCAATGAAATAGTAGATATTATCAATGATTATGTGATGTCATTGTTACCCAGTGAAGAGGTGGAGTACATGAGTTCAGATAGCATCAGCAAGGAGGGCGGAGATATTGCTGGCCATGAGGATATATCGACTGTTGATTTTCTTAATACGATTAAATGCTCGAGATTGCCGAATCATAATATTCGTCTGAAGGTTGGATGTGTGGTCATGCTACTCAGGAACATCGATCAAGCATTATAGCTATGCAATGGAACGAGAATGATCGTCACAAATCTAGAAAAACAAGTGGTTGAATCAGGAATGCTTTCTAGAAAGCATGTTGGCATGATGGTGTTTGTGCATAGAATAATTATGGGCCCATCAGATTTGACAAAATTCCATGTCAAGTTCCAATGTATCCAGTTCCCATTGGTCGTCTGCTTTGCTATGACCATAAATAAAAACTAGGGGCAGTCGCTTTTGCATGTTGGACTCTACCTTCCTATGCATATATTTAGCCATGTTCAATTGTATGTGGCAATCTCAAGAGTTACTAGCAAGAAGGGGCTCAAAGTTTTTATTTGTGAAAAGGATAGTCAAACGCACGATACGACGACCAATGTGGTCTATAAAGAAGTTTTCCACAAATTTTGAGGTAATTTGTACTTCCTTACGATATTTATATTATCATTCACAAATTGTGAGGTAATTTCCAAAAATTCAGAATCACATTGTTTTTTGACATATCTTTTTGCTTACATTAACAGATCAGGCAGGTTGCAAATTTGTACTTTCTTACGATATCTATATTATCATTTACACGAGTAAGGTACGTGAGGATCAATCTATGTCAAGTATAATAATTTATCTAAAGCCAATGTTTTGCTTTCATGTAACTATCATGTAAACATATTTGACCAATAGTTACCAATAGAAATTGTATAGTGCTTAATTTTGTTACAAGTTTCATTTTTGACTTTGAAGTACATTTTGAATATTTTGACTTTTAATCAATTTTAGTAAAAATATACATAAGTCCTCTTAATATTACCTTATAATATGAAGAATGTTAAAAATGATTTTAGTAACTTTTTTAAAATGCACACTCATTTTCAGACATTTTTTTTTTGGGAAATAGACGCTCATTTAGGTTTGGAGCAATGCACATTTAACCGGAGATTTTATTCCCTCTGCACAATTCAGTTGGATATCTTAATTATGATTACGCCTAAATCTATAAGATCAACTATTAAAGTGATCAATCTACACCTTGCATAATATAAGTGATGACCATTTGGAACATCTGAATTGCCGCATTATCACTATTGTATTTCTTCTATTACTATTATTTTTTGTGTGGTCTATGCATACATTTTATGCCTTGATTCTAGGATTAAATGTGTTAATGTTTCTGATTTCTGGGCTATTTAGTTTTGCAAATTGTTATTTATGATTATCTTAACATTTGATACTATATAAGTTTGTTTTTTTCTCTCGGTTAATAATCTCCAGCCTTATACAATGTGCTTTAACAAAACATAATATTTGACAGTTTGAGATTCTTCCACATCTCTGAACAATCAAAATGTATTCTTCAAGCAAGAGAAGAGAGATGGACGGGATGAAGTTGTAAGTTTGTTTAATGTTGTATTTCTATCAGTCATAGACTCGTAGTTATGATGGAACTTAAATATGTGTTGATATCAACTGTTTTTCTCTGTTCTTAAATGGGAATTTTGTCAATGGGGATGGGCAGAAGGCTTTAGATTTTATGTTACCCAAATTATAGTGGTTAAGTCTTCAATTAATGAAATGTCAAAAATATTTTCATAGTTGCAGTAATTTTTTAATAACTTTTTTCCTTGCTGCCTCAGTCAAAAAGAAAAGTTACTGTACATTTTTTGGTCGTACTTTTTTGTTGATGTTGTACTTCAGTATAAATAGTTTTGTCCAATTACTCCTGCAATTCATAGCGAAAAATGATTGATACTCTCGCTAAAACTTTTACTGAACTCTTGCAGAAATGTGTAATGAGTTAAATTTTTTAAAATAAATTATGACCTTAATGGGGTATATGTTGTCTATTCAATCAGATAATCCTAATCAGTTGTCTGTAGAACGTATGAGAAGGCAGTTAAATTAAGGTAAAATCAGCTTCCCCCTTTCTTAGTTGCTTAGTTAAAATCCCGTTGATTTGGTCTGTGTTTTCAGTCAGTACCAAATATTGTTCATGCAAAAAAATTCAGTGGTAGCATAATCCGTGTCCGATTTTTATTTTCTTTCATTAATTTGGTGGGAAATATACGTGATTAGTTACTTTATTTTAAAGATGGACATGTTCTTACGCTTTTCCAGTTGCTTGGTAATATCTTGTCAATACTGACATGATTACAGGAGCACATATGATAGGAGAGATTGTATACAACCCCACATCAATTTATCTGGGAAAGGCATATAAGCTTTCTATCCCAAGGCAGTAGCCGCTCACTAAATTATTAAAATCAACCATTATAGATACTTATTCAACATTTTCTCCATATCTTTTTTTTTCTTCTAATTTTTGTCGGCCAATACATCAACTAGACTAGATTTCTTTTTTCACCATTTTTTTGGTTTTGTTTTCGTTTCTTTTGATTGGGGAATATGTAATAATGATGGGAGTCAGAAAGGTCATTCCCTTGCCATCACGAAGAAGAATGGGTACTTATTTAGCTGAGAGTAATCTTGGATATAAAGAGGTTCAAGGTTAATTAACAAATCTTCTTTTGTTGAAGTTTGAAGATGATATTGTTTGGAGTTTATGTATCAGCAGATAATCTGATTAAATAGCACCTTAGCTCGAGTTTGGCATGGTTCAAAGTTTGATTGTGTAGTTCTAATGTTAATATTTGAATTCAACTATGTTTTAGCGAATAATTAATAGTCATTTAGGAGTAACATGTATTTTCTACTAGGATGGTTCTTTGAGTGTACTTCGTTGAAATATTTACTCATTTGCATCATTCACCACGAATTGCCTGAACTATGATAATATTTCACTCAAATAATTCTTTTGATTTTAGGACTTTCTGTTTTTTACCCAAATTTCGATGGTTGCTATTTGACTTTTTCAGTAATTTTAAACTGTTGGGATTTTAAAAATATAAATCCTAAAATAACTCACATTTGAAACTATTTTCCAAAATGACCAACTTTTTAGAACTCGCTACACGGTATAGCGAGTTCAACATGTTACCGTTGAAACTCGATACACCATGTAGTGATTTTAGTTAAATTAGGGTTAAGATGATGAAGAAGTAACAAAGTAATTAGCAATTGAGATCTTCAAACCTCCCCCCAATTTGATTGATGAAAAATAAGATGAACTTGGGAAGCCGACCCTTTCTCTCGGTTGAATAATTTTGTTGATATTTATTTGGACTCAGTGGGTCTGATTTGTGAGTTGTGAGTTGTGAGATGAGAGTATTACCGAAGGAAAGAAAGGAGAAAAGGCCCAAGGGTACGTTGGTACAGGTATTTAATAGAGGTAGAAGTGTGTGTGCCGCTTGGGTGTACAAAATTGGATTTATTTGGAAGACGGACATCGGTCACAACTTCCTTGACAAGTTCAACAGCATAATCGATTACAAAAAACACCATTTCCATTCTAAGTTTCTTTTTCTGATCATCATAACTTGAGCTAGAGGAACTTGAGATTTTCTTTGCTTCATCTTAATCAATTTATTCATTTTCTTCTTTAACATCTCTAGGTTCATCAACCTCATCATCATTAAATAAATCATCATTTTCATTATCATCAGTTGAAGGACCAGTTACATTAGTTCTCTCAGTTGCTTTTGTGGCTTACTTGGCCAACTCCTTATAAATTCTTGCCTAATCAATTTTTTCAAACTTTTTAGTTTACTTGCTACACCATGTAGTGAGTTTCATGACCGATTAAAATCGCTACATAGTGTAACCATTTAGGTTAACCCTAATTTAACTAAACTCGCTACATGGTGTAGTGAGTTTTAACGGTAACATGTTGAAATCGCTACACCGTGTAGCGAGTTCTAAAAAGTTGGTCATTTTGGAAAATAGTTTCAAATGTAAGTTATTTTGGGGATTTATATTTTTAAAATGAAATTATTTGAAAAATAAATCCCAATCTTCTTCATGTAATAACTGAGCAATAATGATCTAGGCTACATACATGCAATAGGGGACATGACCTACATATTTGATAGAATATATGTAAATATTGTATTTGACTTTATATTTGAATTTAATTATAATAGTGATAAAAGTAATTCCATTATTTTAGAAAGGGATATCACACAAATATAGTATCTAGATTGATATCTAAAGTTGTATATATGGTTGCAAAGTAAATAAGAAAGGCACGGAATCTATTTCCTTCATGGTATCAAATTAGGGTTGATCTTTATCTCTCGCTTCTGCGTCACCCTACTTCATCTCTTTCTTCTTTGTGTGTTGCCTCCTCTTTTAGGCAGTCACCATGTCCACCTCAAAGTCATGTTTTCACCCAGCTCTCGTGGTATCAAACGTTAGGAATATAGTTCCCATGACCCTCGAGTTAAAGAATGTCCAATACTCACTTTAGGCAGAGCATTTCCGTGTCCATGCCAAATCATGTCGTGTCCTCCATCATATCATTCCCTCGGATAAAGGGAAGGAGAAGGCACCGACTACTTAGGAAGAGCAAGATTTATGGGACACACTTGACTCAACAGTCTTATAGTGGATATACTCCACTATTTCCAACGATCTCCTTCAAACTATTTTGGTTCCGGGTGCAACAACAATGGAGGCTTGGGATAGACTACGAGATATCTTTGAAGACAACGAGAATTCTCGAGCAGTCTCTCTTGAGCAAGAATTCTCCTCTACAACTATGGAGGAATTCACCAATGCCTCGTCGTACTGTTAACACCTAAAGTCCTTGGCAAATCAACTTACAAAAGTTGTGAGCTCCAATTTTAGATAACAGAATGGTACTTCAGTTGGTTGCTGGCCTCACCGAGGCCTACAACTGCGTGGGTGCTCTCATCCGTCAACGTGATCCTCTCACAACTTTCTCACAAGCTCGCTTCATGTTAATCCTGGAGGAATCAGGTCTGGCTAAGAAAGCAGCCACCTCTCTTCATTCACACTACTAGAAACAGGGGATTTACCGACGGACTTTTACCGGCGGAAAATAATCATTTACCGACGGAAAATAATTTTCATTTACCGGGAATTTTTTTTAAAAAAATTTCGTTTCGTCCGTCGGTAATTGATGAAATTCCGTCGGTAATACTGACGAACATGGTCCGTCGGTAACAAAGCCCTATATATATTGAAAAATTCCCCATTTTTAATTACGCCTTCTTCCTCAGTAATTCACAAAGAACGAACGCGAACCCTAACGCCAACGCCATCGCCGCCGAGCCTCGCCCTTGCCGGTAAGCCATCTTTCTCTCTCTCAATCGCTTTCTCTCTCTCACTCGATTTCTCTCTCTCTCACTTTCTCTCTCTCTCATCAGTAATTTGCCAAGAACTCGAACCCTAACGCCGTCGCCGCCGTCTCTTTCCATTCGCCATTTACCGTCGCCGATAAGCCATCTTTCTCTCTCTCTCAATCGCTTTCTCTCTCTCACTCAATTTATCTCTCTCACTTTCTCTCTCTCTAATTAGTCACAGCCATTTAAAACAACGACGTCGCCGCCGATCCTTTCCATTCGCCGTTCGCCGTCGTCGTCGTTGGTAAGCTCGCTTTCTCTCTCTCAATCGCTTTCTCTCTCTCACTCGATTTCTCTCTCTCACTTTCACTCTCTCATTGGTCACAGCCGTGATATTAGTCTCCGTTCGCCGCCGTATACATTGAAATATTGCATTTTACACATTTATGTTTGCTCTTGCATTGTTTATTGTTATGTTGAAAGTTGATATGGTGTTTGTCGTCTCTATGAATCCTATCACAGTAAAGTGCTATTTGTGGGAATTTTTGGTAAAGAAATGCTAAAATAGTTATTTTGCCTTTCAGAAAAGAATCTATCGGTTTCAAGGTTTCTGCACTTTCTCGATTTCACTAAAGTTTGTGTTTTTCTACAGCTGCTAACATTTTTTGTACCTCAAGGATTATCTCATTTATATAGGTTGTAAGGTTACCATCACAATAATGAATAATTCCACATGACATAATGTATGCCCGAAAATGAAATCTTGATTAGAAACAGAGAGGCAGAGAATTAGAGATCATTTTTGCTACTATCAGTTTCAAGTCTGTCAATCACTGTCTCTGCTTGCATCCATGTTCTTAATCATTAGGTGTCCATTTTCTATGTGGGTATAAGTATATTTATGAAGTTGGGGATAATTTAGTGAAAATGTTGTTTTGAATTAGAATTATTGGGTTATGTATAATCTGCCGCACACTACCTCACTAGTTCTAGATCCCATTTTGGGGCGATTGACGGCATCGCGGACGGTGATGTATCTCGCCTACGTTTGAGCGCCTGATATCAATCCTGGCACCCTAGATGCACCTTAGGTCGGATCACACTTTTTGATCAAGCAGTCAACTGTTTACTCTTAATTTGTATTAGATGGCTTGTGTAAAGTCAAAGGGGGAGGGAGGGGAGTGAATGTCTAAAATTAGGAAGACTTGAATGGAAGTATTGTTAAGGAATTAGACTCCTAATCAACAAAAACAACAACAACAACAAAGCCTTAGTCCCAAAATAATTTGGGGTCTGCTAACATGAATCCTCATATGTCATCGTGTGAAAAGGTTGTTGGTTTAAAATCTTGAATTTTACTGTGTGTTCTTCAAATAGGTTCTTGTAATTGTAGTGGATCTGGAATGAACAATGCCTGATTCCCACCTTTGAAAAAATTCTCACCAAATCACACAGTTTGGCTATGGTAGTGATAGTAGTGGTAGAGTGTGGTGGTGGTAGTTGTGGTAGTGGTAATAGTGGTGATAGTATTAGTAGTGGTAGTATTAGTAGTGGTAGTAGTAGTGGTGGTGGTAGTGGTGGTATACGTAGAAGTATTAGTAATAGTAGTGGTAGTAGTGGTGGTAATAGCGGTAGTAGTGGTAGTAGTAGTGGTGGTAGTAGTAGTGATGGTGGTAGTGGGACTCTCTTTTCACATAGTGTATATTGGCTGCAAACATCTTACTCCATAATTTGCTTGGACATGTAGTCATTATTTTGAATGCTTCCTACTATTTAAATTTTGTTCTACTTGACAATATTTTCTGTCTACATATATAATATACTAGTTTAGATATGTCGGGTCGAGGTGGCAATCGTTCAAAGAGAGGGAAGGTTGCGAGTTTTGTCAATCGTCTTGTTTCACCAAGGACGGGAGGGAGGGGCTCTACTTCTGGTTCTGGACGTAGTGATGATGATTTGAGCAATCCAGGTATTGATAGCTCTATTGTTCCTGTTAGTGAACCATCCGGGCGGGTTAATTTGGACGCAATTATTAATGAGGAAGGAAAAATGGAAATATCTATCTCTCCCAGTGGCCAGTAAGTATTATTTAATTGTAAATGTCATATATATAATGTTTACATTTTATTATTGTCTTTTTATTTGTATATATATTGATATATTGTTTTTTAATTAATATCTTAATAGGTTTATACATGGTGGTTGTCAAGACCCTGCTCGATGGTTTGGGGATTTATTCAGTGGGTATACTTTTGAGGAATTTTATCCCACCCCAAAGTCAATATCAAAAGATGTGTACGGTATCTGGTATAGCCAGTTTCAGGTAAAATTACTTAATTCTCTTTCCTTTGTAAAGTTTGTAGACTAGTCCCCTGTTCATCTTTATGTTCTAATTTACGCTTAATAATTAATTAGCAACAACTATTTTACTCCCTGTTTATTTAACTACTTTTACTATTTTTGTAGCACATATATTCTTGCCCGAGATTCTCCGACCTACAAATAGAGAAGGCTTTCAAGCAACTAGTTGCTAAGCGGTACGTTGGCAAAGTGTATGACATGAAAAAAAAAGTGGCTAAGGGATGGTTTGCCTCCAGCTAATTTCTCGAATAGTGCGTGGGAGCAGTGGGAAGCCTATTGGAATAGTGAAAATTTTCAAAAAAATTCAGAAATTGCAAAAAATAATAGAAACTCACAAGAGGGGCGGGGGAGTGTGCACACTGGAGGATCGATTAACTTCAGCGAGACTTGGTCCCGAATGGTAAACTTACCTAATTTATCATCCATTTGTAAATTAAGCAATACTCTATATGATTCATATATTGTTATTATTTGATGAAATTTTGAAGTTTTAATTTTTTTATATGTTAAGCGAAAGAAACACGGAGATGATGAGGCTGATGCAGCTGCTGTGTTTATGGCTACACATACTGCGGAGGCTCCTGATGGCTCAGGGCCACAATGGGTTAACCCTTATTACCAGACCCTTTATGTAAGTGTTAATAGTATTTTCTACTAGTAAATTATAAATTATTTAGTTAAAGAAATATTATTTTCTACCATAGTGTATAATGTTTTTTCTTTTTTTCAGGAAGAGTATGATAGGCGGGCTCGTGACGAGGCTATTGAAGAAGGAAGTATGGCGCCTGAGAGCACCGAGCGGCCCGCCTTTCGTGAAAAGCTTTGGGCGGCCATTGTCCTCCGAGACAAGCAACCAAAGGGAGACCGCTTGCCTGGATTCAGAGGACATGGTGCTGGGTATTTTAACATGCCATTCCGCAGCCCTACTACGCAATACTTTTCATCTTCTTCCTCCGGCAGTCAGCATGTGGATCAAGAGGCGTTTGATGATTGGGTCCAGAGAGAGGTTCAGAGGCAAGTGGAGCAGATCCAGAGCCAGATGCAGAGCCAGGTGCAGGCCTAGGTGCAGGCCCAGGTAGAGGCCCAGGTGCAAACCCAGGTGCAGAGCATATTGGACCAACAGCTTGAGCAGCGCATGCAACAATACTTGGCTACCATGAATTTGCAACCACAGCAACGTAATAGCTGTAATGCTTCTGACTCATCAATCGGTCAATACCTTAGGCGAAGTGACGGTGGTAGCGGTAGCGGCAGCGCTCGTGGTCGTGGTAGTTAAACATTCATTTTATTTGGCATGTAATCAAACAAACATGTTTTGTTTCCCTTTCCCTTCCCTTTTCCCCAAGCGAAACAGTTTCCCTTTTCCCTTTCCCCTTTACCCTTTCCCTTTCCCCTTTTCCCCTTTCCCTTTCCCTTTCCCGTTTCGCTTTTGGTTGTTGGATACAGTTTCCCTTTATTTGATGTTCAAACAACACATTTTCCCTTTCCCCTTTCCCCCTTTTCCCCTTCCCCTTTTCCCTTTCCCTTTCCCTTTCCCTTTCCCTTTCCATTACCCCTTACCCCTTTCCTGTTTCGTTTGATTTGGATGGTTGTTTCAAGCGAAACAGGTTGTTTGTGTTTCTTTGTATGTTGGGATTTGTTTAAAACACGTTTGACAGGTTTACAGGTGGTTTAATAATAAAATAGAATTTTTTTAAAAAAATCTGGACAAATTACCGACGGAAATTTCCGTCGGTAAATATTAAAAAAATTTATATAAATCTCATTACCGATGGAAATATCCGTCGATAAATAATAACAAATAACATAATTAATCTCGTTACCGACGGATATTTCCGTCGGTAAATAATTAAAAATAAAAAAATAAAACTAATTACCAACGAAAATGTCTGTCGGTAATGTTTTAGATTTCCGACAGACATATCCGCCGGTAAAATTTAAGGTTTCCGACGGATATAACCGTCGGTAATGGGTTTTATTTTTTTAATTTTTTAATATTTACCGACGAAAATTTCCGTCGGTAACCTCCGGCAATTGCTCCGGTAAACCGGCCGGCGTACCTCCTTGCCGACGGACGGTTTTCGGCGGAATTTTGGGTTTACCGACGGACTATCCGCCGGTAATATCGACGGAATTGGTCCGTCGGTATTACCAATCAATTATTTCCGACGGAATCCGAAGGACGAAATCCGTCGGTAATGTCCATTTACCGACGGAACTGGGGCATTACCGACGGAAATTTCCGTCGGTAAAAGGCCTGTTTCTAGTAGTGTCAGCCATGGTTACGTCACAGTCGAAGAGTTCCGTAGAGCTGCCTCAAGGAAAGGGTAATGGTTCTAAGAAAAATGGGGGAGGAAACAAAGGCTCTAAGGACGGCAACAATGGCAGTCGATCAACCTATGGGGGTAGCAGCAGTGGCGAAGGATGCCAGTACGGACGTGGTCAGCATCAACAACAACAAGGCGATCTTTGGTTTGGCTGGACACAGCAGCAATTGGCTAGGCAATGGCCATGGACCATGCCCCCTGACCTTATCCAACTATGAGTTGAACTAGGCCCACTTTTAAGCCACTTGGTCCTTTTCCTCAAATCCAATCTAGTCTCCTTAGTCCAAGGCATGTTCGAGGCAGCCGGTCTCCCCAAGTATATGCAGCCTCTACATCAACAGATATTGACACGACTGAAATCGTGTGCGCTCGGAACCGAAAGAAAGGGAGGAAAAGGGTAAAAAAGAAAGTCGCCATGCCATGCTTAAGAGGTGCACTTTGAAAAACCTATGAAAGAGAACGGGTTCGGGGGTCAAGTTACGTGTTGGGAAGAACCGAGAGTTCACCCAACACGCCTCGTCCGTAGACAAGTCTTCCTAATCAAACATCCAATCAATCCATGAGTGTGTGCAAGCATTGACAATAAACAAGTGTGGCAAACAAGAATTTTATTGATATGAATTGAGACTTACAACTTGTAGGCCAATTATTTAGGGAGGCCACATCCCTACTACAACAATTTAGAACAAATTACAAATGGAAATGGTTCCTGCAAACAGGCATAATGTGTCGCATGACACATGACACAAGTGACCAGATGTGTCGCGTGACACAGGATCACCTATGAACAATGTGTCGCGTGACACATCATGACCATCTGCAGGAACTTACAAAATTGAACACCAGATCAACAATAGCCAACACAGATCTAATTAATTGAACAAATTAGATTGGAAAAGTAAAATTAACAACAATTCGACCCCGGGAGTGTGGATATGGATAGATCCACACCCCTTGGGGTCTTAAACACCAAATTCAAACAATATCCAACAATGAAAGCTCAATTACTCAGATTAATCAACTTAAATAGAGAGATTGCGATTGGGATTCAGTAATCTAGACGGATAGAGTCTGATTACTGAATTCAAGAGAAGCAAAACAAGAGAATTATCCAATATAGCAAGGTAAGAGAGAGAGAAGAGGGGGTTTGAAGAGGTTACCCTTGTTGCTTCTACGAATTCTGTATCAAGTTAGATACAGAACCCTTCAACTGCAGCTTCTGGTCTTGGGAGGCTTGAGAGGGTTGGTGCAAGGTAGATCTAGAGTTTGGTTGAAGAAGGTGGGTTGAATTGGAGGGAATTGAGATAGGTTGAAGGTAGGAGAGAGAGAGAGGATTGTGTTTGGGGTGCTTTGTTACGACGCAATTTCTACAGAGTAACAGTAGGTCAGGTTGGGATCCATTTCTAAGAGGGGGAGGGTCTTATTTATAGGCTGCAGTTAGTGGTCACCTTGTGTCGCACGACGTTACGTAACCACTTTCCATTCCTCGACTTGTCGCGTGACACAAGGTGACACAACCGTTTTTGGCGCCAAAATCAGTTTCTGGAACATTCAGGCATAAATACCTAAAAAGTCCAAAAAGGTTTATTACCAGCAGGTCCTTTGGCATGAGCAACGTACCAAAAGGTACTTCCTTCGCGGGAAACTTATGAAACGTTTCCGAAAGTCTCGGGACGGACCGGGAATTTACCAAAATGCCCCTTAATGCAATTTTATCACGTTAAAATGCATCTAAAAGGGTCACGAATTGGATTGGCGTACTTACAGAGCCCCTCGACAACGTCGCTTTTGGATAAAAGTGAGGTTGTCGATAAAATAAGACCCAATTCCAATTAGCGGCAAGGGATAAGGCAGAGGGCTAGAAGGTGAATTGGGGAGACCGGGTGGCTGGACCTTTGGAGAAAGGATTCTTACGTATCCCTTTAAAAGGGAATCAAGCCAAATCGTAGTTCGGAATCGAAAATGACTACAAGCAAGAAAGAGTAGAGATGGGTCTTCATACCTTTGTTGTGCTTACCTGTGACTTTTTGAGGGTTTGGTACTACTGCGGGTGGCTAGTAGCTGCCATTGGTGCCAGGTTATAGCCGCCGGAGGGTCTCATGCTATCGCTGCTGGTCTTTGTGGATGCCGGAGGGTCTCATACCACTTGGTGTTGATGCAGGGTAGCTGCCGGAGGGTCTCATGCTATCGCTGTTGATGGGTTGTAGCTGCCGGAGGGTCTCACGCTACAACTGGTCTTTGTGGATGCCAGAGGGTCTCATACCACTTTGTTGGTGCAGGGTAGCTGTCGGAGGGTCTCATGCTATCGCTGTTGATGGGTTGTAGCTACCGGAGGGTCTCACGCTACAACTGGTCTATGTGGATGCCGGAGGGTCTCATACCACTTTGTTGGTGCAGGGTAGCTGTCGGAGGGTCTCACGCTACTGCTGCTGGTCTTTGTGGATGCCGGAGGGTCTCATACTACTAGGTGTTGGTGCAGGGTAGCTCCCGGAGGGTCTCAAGCTACTGCTGCTTCTGCTGGGGGTAAGTATAGCTGCCGGAGGGTCTGATGCTACTATTTGATTCTGTTGGTGATTCACTGGTTGTGTCGAATGCTGGACGGTCTTTGTTAATGGTTTGACTTTTGTGTCGTGAGCTTTGCTTGGTAAGCCGGGGACCTTGCTTGCTAGGGAGCGGGCTCTTGCTTGTGCTTTGAGGTCACTGATCTGGGAACTTCGATCTTGGTGTGCTCTGCTTGGGAGGCTATTAAATGCAGACTCTTTGTCTCGGTTTATCATGCAAAATAGGCTTTTGAAGTTGCCGAGACTAGTGAGCCTTATTGCTTGGATATTGGGACAGCTGGGGCTCTTCTTTCTTTGACAAGCATTGTTTGGAGACTAGGCCTGACGAAGATAATAAAGGCAGGGTTTGCTACCTGCAGGGTTCGGAATTTTTGTCCAAAAGTGTGATTTGAGGGGCAATCCTCACAATCAAAATATGATCACTTGATTATTGTGTCCTGCAGGGGGAAAACACAACACTCAAGACACTTTGCATTTTTTTTTTTTGACTTTTGCTTATGCATTATTAATCTTGTGTTGCACAAGTCCATCTCAGCTGGGGATGGAAAAAAAGTAAGGTTTTTGCACGGCTTGACGAGCGGGTATGTCTGTATCAGTTGCTCTATGAGGGATTGTGTATGGGACGAAAGTGTTTATAATGAGGTGGACCCTCTCCCATGAGGTGGGAAAATGATATGGCTCGGTTAGGCAAGTCGGGGATGCTCCCGGGAGTACAGATTGCAGCAGGTCCGTTGCTAGTGAGGACAGAGTGCATCACGCATCTGAGACAGCAAGCAGTCGAGAATGTGCAGAGAACGATCTCGGCTTGGCGAAGCCCCAGTTGACAGTGCAAAGCAAACTCGAGGGAAATCTGGTAAGGAGAGCCGGAGGGATACCTTAACCAAAGCCCTACCTTGAGGACATTCCATGCAGCTTCATCGCAGGCAGAGTCATCTTGTAGCCGAGGAGGCAAACCATCATTTCAAACCGCAGTCAATCAGTCGCTGGACAAGACTCGAAAATGTTTACGCGCAGGGGCATATCTTTCGAGGGTGGGAATGTATCCCGATTTTCTGTATGACACTCTCTCTTTAGGTTTAACTCTTTTTGGAGAGTATAAGCATCACAAGGTGTGGAGAGGTGTATGGAAGCCCCTGCTGACCAAAATAGTGTTTGGCTCTATCTTCCTATGATGTAGAAAGAGAAGACTTGTCGAGACACTTGAAAACTTGTCTTATTCGTGATGATCACAAGGCTGCTTAAAACCCTTTATTGATGTTCGGGTTAGTCAAACGCCAAAGCCGATATGAGAAAATAATTTTTTATCAATCCTGGGGAGAAGGCCCACTGATATCGAGAATCAAACTCGGAAGGATAGACAGTGTATGGGTATGGTCCTTGAAGAGACCGGATTTTCTGAGATTTGCTTGTGATTTCGACCGGACCAGTTATGGTTGCCTATGTTCCCCTCCTTGGGAGGAGCTCAGGTCGCCGTAGTTCGGGCTTATCCCGAATGAAAAGAATGAAGGTTGGGGTTCGAGGATCTGAGGACCTTTGAGGATTTTGAGAATTTAGAAACATGTCCTCTTGGAGTGTCGATGGGAGACACGGATGTGAAGCCCCAGTAGGACATCCACGGCAAGTGTTTGTGGAGGAGAAACGAAATATGCTCACATGCAACGTCGAATGAACGGATGGAATCTGCACAATCTTCACTTGATGGTCCTTTGAACCGGGATGGATTTGGCTCCGCTTTAAGCAATAATCTGTTTTAGATCTCGACGATATTGAACTGAAACTGCTATTCGGTAGGAACTGAGACTGGGTCTCGGGGTTTCGATCGGCTTTCGGGTGATTTGGGATATCATAACCTCTTAAAATGAGAGGTCGGCTAGGCCTTTTGCTGACTGGACCTCTAAAGACGAGAGGTTGGCTCTTGGGTATGTGTTTGGGATTTCTAAGGCGAGGAAATTTGTGATTGCATCTTTATTGCCTCTAAGAATAAGAGGTCAATCTTGGCTTTGGCAAAGGCAAGGGTAATGGTAACGGGAATGTCCTCTAAAATCGAGAGGACGGCTCGGGATTGGTTAAAGGTAGTGGGAATATCCTCTAAAATCGAGAGGATGGCCGGAGTTGGTTGAGGTAGTGGTTGAGGAACATCTGTGCTATCTCTTTATTCACTCTGAGACTCCTCTTGAGTAACGACCGGATCCTTTGAGTTTTGCTTTGGAGAGGATCGCTGGGGACTAGGCTCTCTTTCTTTTCTTCTTCTTTTTTTTTTCTTTTTTTTGTATTCCGTTTTTTTGTGTTTTTTTTCTTCGTATTTTTGTCTCTCTCTCTCTCTCTCTTTTAATTTTGCTTTTAAGAGGAGAATTTCAGCTAGTCCCCAGGATGTATCATTGCTTTCCGTCGTTCTTGCGCTTGGAGACAGTCGATCTTTCTTTGAATCACGGGAGTCTCAAGGATAGTCCCTCTTCTTCTGGCGATGGCTAAATGGGTTTCAAAACATGTCGATCTTGAAATGAAAGGGTAATGTTTGGTGAGGGTGAGGTAATGGCTTTCCTATGGGTGAAAGGTTTCAACCGCAGTCCCTACCGAATGATCCGAATGAGATCAAGTCTTCATTTGCTTGCTTAAGTTTACTTCGTGGAAGATCCGTGCAAATCCATCGAGCAACAAGGTAGCGAGGACGATGGAAGGTATGTGAGCATATGGGAAACGAGGTGGGGAGTTGGTGAGCCCCACTATGAGAAGGATATCAGCCAATTTTCTCACTCCGATCAATTCAAACATTAGCCATTTCAAAGCGTTGGTCGGTGAGCAGCACAAGTGATCATTTGGAATAAGACCATTTCAATTAAGCGTAAAGTAGGTGTGCAAGTAATGTTTCGAGTCTAGCAAGAATAGAAACAAAGATTTTTATTACCGCAATAAAAAGACACATAACATGGATTTGACAGACTCACGATCACATAAAAGATACTCTAGAACCTACGAAGCTAACTGACTGACTTCTCCGCTTTAGGGTGGGATAGCCTCTAGACTTCTGCTGATATTACTGAAGAAAATCGGGGACAACATTGGGGCGAGCCTTCTCAACTTTTCCTCATCGATAAGCTTCTGAATGAACATCTTCAAGGGAATGCAATCATTGGTTGTATGGCCAGGGAACTGGTGGTAGCAGCAGTACTTGCTTGTGTCTAGTTTTGGGTTGTGATGCATGGGACGATAATTATTAAGGGGCTGAACCATCCCCGCCTTAACCAGACCGTTAAATGCTTCCTCCGTAGTCATGCCAAGATCATCGAACTTCCGCTGCCTGCGAGGTGGAAACCAACCATGGTTTGAAACACCACTTTCCTCTTGTAAGCCCTATTCAATTTTTTCTTCATCGATGAGCTCTTGTATGATCACCCTCAAAGGTTTGCAGTCGTGAGTGGTATGGCCAGGATATTGATGATAATAGCAGAACTTTCTCTTATCCCGTCTGTGTTTAGGAGGGTTATAATTGACTAGTGGTTGAACCAATCCTCCGCTTACTAAGATCTTGAGGAATTCATCCATAGGCATTCCAATGTCACCACAGTACGGTTTTCCTCTCTTATTCTGGACCACCTTTGGAGTTGACTTAGGCACAGACGTCTCTTGCTGAATGGGATTCATGGAAGGATTGAAAGACATCTGATTAACGGTCACGTATGGGGTTGGTCCTGAATGCTGTCCCTGCGTGGTCGACAGGCTGGAACCATAAGATGAACTCGTTGGTGGTTGAGAGAAATTTCCTCGAAATGGATCTTGGTTAGCTGGGAACGGCGGTAGTCTCTTCTGGTTGAGCTGGTTATCTGCATAATGCCATGATCCTTGGGAACCTTGCTGATATTGACACCATGACCCAAATTGGTTAGGAGAACCGAGAGCATTGGGGATCAGCTGTCTACCTTGAATCTGAGCTTGGCCCTCCTGAGGTGCTGAATGAGGAACCTTATCTTGTCCATTCCTATTCATCCCTTTCATCACATTCTCAGCCACATGATCAACGCTGATAGCACCAATGATCTCTTCGAACGACCCATCTTCGTGACGAATTACTGTGATCCCTCGGACACGCATGGCTTCTACAAACCTAGCGTGTGCTTCCTCTTCTCGGGCTTTAGCAACTTGGGCAAGCAATTGGGCCTTACATTCACGAACCATGGCAGCCTCAAGAGCAGCTCACAACTCTGCTACAGACAAATCCTTCATATCCAGCTGACCCGAAGCAAAAGGATTTCCAGATTGAGTGGACGACATATCCCTTGCACCATACATCTCCAATAGCAGAACAGATGAGGGCTTCGTAAGAACGGCAACTACCCTGGCGAACCAAACAAACATTGGATATCGGAGCTCGCACCCAACTTGCCGTGACTGCATAGGCGGAGGGATGAGAGTGTGTATAAGGCGGGGGATAGGAAACTTTGAGATGGTATGGGAGAGGGAATAACGGGAAAGGAGACGGACTCGTGCAACACTTATTAATGTTCAATTAGAAATCAGTGTTTTAAGTCCTAGGTACGGTTGGGAAAGGAGAAGCCTTTATTCACACTAACTACACCTTGGGGAAGCCTAGGGACGCAACGTTCAAATCACATTAAATGCCTTGCGTTGAAATATATAATAGGTAATGATACCTAACCAAATCCTAACATCATATGGAACGAGGAGGTTGTCCAAATTTATGGGGAAATTTGGGCAGCATAACGGGTATTCTCGAAGAATTTCAAAGAAAAATCCTGCATGACCTCTCGTCGGCGCACATTGACAATGCGGCATGATCTCTCGTTTAGAACACGCCACGGGAGTGACATGTCCCCACGTGAAATCATGTTGCATTGGCAACATGCCCACAAGATGCGAGGTTTTGGGGGAAGGTATAAGGACCTACGATATGTTTCAAAAACAATTCATTTTGGTGTAATAAAAACGTTGTATCAAAAACCAACCGTGGGTAAGGTTTAAGTGTGGTGCCACCTATAACGTACTAGGGGGTTAGGTTTGATTTCAGGCGCTCAAGCGTAAGCAAATTTCATGGCCGTCCGCGATGCCGTCAATCGCACCCGAGGGTTCTAAGTCTAAGTGATGTAGTGTGCGGATGACTAATTCTTTTATTTATGAAAAACAAATTTTTTTTATTTTATTTATTTTTGAAAGAAAGAAGAAAACACACACACTCTCACAGGGAAGGAGGGGGAACAATAATCAACTGAGCCAAATTGGATTCAAGGGACTGCCCTCAAACCAGCTTTCTGAAAACCTGTTCAGTGGCTACTCCTGTCGCGTGACACAGGACATCAGAGGACAGAGATGTCGCACGACCAGGGTAGTCACTGAACCAGAGCCCCCTGCAAGCAATCAAATCAGCCCCTGCCTCTACATGGCAAGGGACAAAGCATAATATCTAATAGCACAACAAGAAAGGCCACAAAACACAAGGCTCACAAGTCTCATAATCAACAAAAATGCATGAACCACAAAATATTATCAAAGATGAACACAAAGATGGATGTATTGGATGTTTAATCTAATGAAAGCTTGACCCACTTTACTTTTGAAAAACATATTTTCAAAGTGTATCCCCAGCAGAGTCGCCACTGAAATAGTATGCGCTCGGAACCGAAAGAAAGGGAGGAAAAGGGTAAAAAAGAGAGTCGCCACGCTATGCTTAAGAGGTGCACTTTGAAAAACCTATGAAAGAGAACGGGTTCGGGGGTCAGGTTACGTGTTGGGAAGAACCGAGAGTTCACCCAACATGCCTCATCCGTAGACGAGTCTTCCTAATAAAACATCCAATCAATCCATGAGTGTGTACAAGCATTGACAATAAACAAGTGTGGCAAACATGCATTTTATTGATATGAATTGAGACTTACAACCTGTGAGCCAATTATTTAGGGAGGCCACATCCCTACTACAACAATTTAGAACAAATTACAAAGGGAAATGGTTCCTGCAAACAGGCATAATGTGTAGCATGACACATGACACAAGTGACCAGATGTGTCGCGTAACACAAGATCACCTATGAACAATGTGTCGCGTGACACATCATGACCATCTGCAGGAACTTACAAAATTAAACACCAGATCAACAATAGCCAACACATATCTAATTAATTGAATAGATTAGATTCGAAAAGTAAAATTAACAACAATTCGACCCCGGGAGTGTGGATATGGATAGATTCACACCCCCTTGGGGTCTTAAACACCAAATTCAAACAATATCCAACAATGAAAGCTCAATTACTCAGATTAATCAACTTAAATAGAGAGATTGTGATTGGGATTTAGTAATCTAGATGGATAGAGTCTGATTACTGAATCCAAGAGAAGCAAAACAAGAGAATTATCCAATATAGCAAGGTAAGAGAGAGAGAAGAGGGGGTTTGAAGAGGTTACCCTTGTTGCTTCCACGAATTCTGTATCAAGTTAGATACAGAACCCTTCAACTGCAGCTTCTGGTCTTGGGAGGCTTGAGAGGGTTGGTGCAAGGTAGATCTAGAGTTTGGTTGAAGAAGGTGGGTTGAATTGGAGGGAATTGAGATAGGTTGAAGGTAGGAGAGAGAGAGGATTGTGTTTGGGGTGCTTTGTTACGACGCAATTTCTGCAGAGTAACAGTAGGTCAGGTTGGGATCCATTTCTAAGAGGGGGAGGGTCTTATTTATAGGCTGCAGTTAGTGGTCACCTTGTGTCGCACGACGTTACGTAACCACTTTCCATGCCTCGACTTGTCGTGTGACACAAGGTGACACAACCGTTTTTGGCGCAAAAACCAGTTTCTGGAACATTCAGGCATAAATACCTAAAAAGTCCAAAATGGTTTATTCCCAGCAGGTCCTTTGGCATGAGCAAGGTACCAAAAGGTACTTCCTTCGCGGTTATGAAACGTTTCCGGAAGTCTCGGGATGGACCGGGAATTTACCAAAATGCCCCTTAATGCAATTTTATCACATTAAAATGCATCTAAGAGGGTCGTGAATTGGATTGGCATACTTACATCGACCATGCACACTATGTCTCTCAATCCACCCGATGCTAGTTGGTTTATGGACACATGAGCAACGAATCATATTACTTCAGATCAAGGTATGCTCACGTCTTATTTTAATACGAGCATTAATAAAAATGGCATCATCCTCAGTAATGGCAGTCAGATTCCTATTAAACGTATTGGTCATGCTACGGTGCCTTCCCCATTCACCTTCTTTTCTTAAACAATGTTCTTCATGCACCCTATATTGTTAAGAATCTCATTTCCGTTCGCAAATTTACTGGTGACAATTCATTCACCGTTAAATTTGACCCTTTTGAATTTTCTGTGAAGGATTTACAGACGGGGACGCTCGTTATGAGATGTGTAGTCACGACACTCTCTATCCCATCACTTCTACTTTTTCAACATCTACAGCTTTCCCTTCGGCTTTTGCAGCTATTAGTTCTTCATTATTGCATGACTGTTTAGGTCACCTCGAGGCACCTATTTTTGCCTCTCTTAGAAATAGGAATTTTATCAATTGTAATAAAAGTGGCCACTCTCATGTGTGTCACTCTTGCACTCTTGGAAAGCATACTACATTACCTTTTGATGATTCTACTTCTTTTACTGTTATGCCTTTTGATATTGTTAATTTGGATTTGTGAACGTCTCCCATTTTGAGCTCTATGCGACATAGATATTATCTCATTCTTCTTGATGACTACTTAAATTTTGTGTGAACGTTTCCCATTTCACATAAATCTCAAATGTATGACACGATTCTTCATTTCCGCCCGTTTATTCAAACTCAATTTGAATGACCTATTAAAGCAATCCAATGTGATAATGGGGGGAGGGGGAACTTGAAAATAAAACATTTTGGGCTTTTTGCAAAAAAAAAGGGTTAAATTTCAGGTTTTTGTGTCCCTATACCTCATCACAAAATGGTAAATCTGAAAGAAAAATTCGTACTACCAATAATATGGCTCGTACATTGCTTGTTCATGCTTCGTTACCTCATTTTTGGAATCATGCCCTTCAAATGACGTTATATCTTCTTAACATCCTTCCCATTAAAAACTTGGCATACGATTCCCCTCTACAAGTGTTATATAATCGGGTTCCTTCTTATAAACATTTTAGGGTTTTCAGATGTCTATGTTATCCACTCCATTCATCTTCCACCATACACAAACTTGTGAATGTGGGGGGCCATTTTGATTTCCTTGGATTTTTATGTGTTCGGGACTTTGATCCCGTCCTCATCTTGGACTTGTGATCATCACTATTTGACCTTGGGTCATGTGTGATCGAGAGAAGGACTCTCTCTTATGGTCCAAGAGTGAGGTTCTTTAGAAAGGAATATCCTTAGCCCATCAATCCTACATCTTGAGACGATTGAGCTTGTGTAGGGACTATTATACTCGTCTCAAGTGATAATCGGAGATATAGGGTTCAAGATTTATCCATTTCTAAAGGGATTATGACACCTTTAATGGAGGAAACGATGTAAAGATGGGATCTTTACATCGGTCCGCTCCAAAGGATGCATCAAGTACCAAAGGGGACTAGGGGAAGGGTATAAAGATTGGATCTTTATGCTCTTCCTATGCTTTTCGTGCCTTAGGAAGTTCACTAAGCAATCCTAGGAAAGAGAGATCCAACCATGAGGGACATGAAGGATGCATTCTAAACTAAAGATGACATTTTTAATGAAAAAGATGACATTATGGGTGCAAAGGATGCTATTTGGATGTAAAGAAATGATTTTTAATGCAAAGGATGCAACTTTATGTGTAAAAATGACATTTCAAGTGCAAAGGATACAACTTTAATGCAAAGGTAACATGTTTAATGCAAATGATGCAACTTTATATGAAAAGATGTTATTTTGAGAGCAAAGGATGCTACTTTTCACATCACCATGTGAGAGATCCACCCTAGAACAAGCCTTTTTTGAGGACTTATTTGTTCATTCTTGGGTTGGATCCTCCATGGATCCTATGTGATAGGGGAATAGGGGTAGGATGATTTACATGCTTAAAGAAGGAATCTTTAATGACAATATATCAAACACCAAGCAAGTATACAATAATATGGAAAGAAAGGAGCAATATATCACATGAATACAAGTATATTTCAAGAAAAAGGGGATAAGAGGTTACCAATGGTGGTGTTCCTCTATCTCCTTGAAGTTTGCCTAGGGAAGGACCAACTTTGGAAGGTTTTGAAGAGGAGGGAGGTAGTTTTTGGCACTCTCAACTTTCTGTAATTTCGGGGTGGTATTTTGGCAGAGTAACCATGCTCCAAAAACTCTTTTTTTAATGAATAGAGGAGGTCTCTATTTATAGGCAGTCTGGCAACAGCTAATGAAGTCGTGCGGCTGGGAGTTCTTGGCTAATGCTGCCGTGCGGCATTATCTCTTATGACTCAACATATTTCTAGAATCATGCAAGGTGGCCTTCTAGAAGGGCTTTTCCAACGAAGGAATACGTGGAATTTTAATTCCTAGTAAGTCCTTCACCCCTCGGAAGGTTTGGAAAAGTTCCCGAATTGCCCCTGAACTTTAGGAAAGTCCGGGGAATTGCTGGGAAGCTTAACCGGAAGGCATGAGCCAGATTTGGGTACTTACAGAAGCCCCTCGGCAACGTCACTTGCAAGGCGAGTGGGGTTATCGATAAAAAAAGGATCCGATCTGGCGAATGCCGAGACGGATTGGGTGACCAAGGTGGTCGAGTGGCTGAACCTTTGGAAGGCTACCTACGTATCCCGAGTGGGAATCAAGCCATAATCGTAGTTCGGAATCCACTGGGGAAAGGGGGAGGCATATGTGACGAATTGGCTGAACCTAAAGTAGGCTACCTACGTATCCCGGAGGAATCAAGCCAGGCCGTAGTTCAGAATAAGAACCGCTGAGGAATAGCGACGAGAAACTGGTCTCTTGCCGGAGAGATAGAAGGGAAAGTGACCTGGGAGGTTAAGTGACCGATTCTACTGGGGATATGCTAGATGAAGGTAGTGACCGATGTGGTCGGATATCTGGACCTCCATGAGGGGCTACTTCACCACTGAGGAATGACGAAGGAACAGGGTGACCAATGTGGTCGGATGGCTGGACCTTTATGAAAGGCTACCTACGTATCCCGGAGGAATCAAGCCTTGGTCGTAGTTCAAGTCTCACTAGATAGTTAGGAACGATGTCTAGGATCCTTGAGGTTTTGACGATTAATGGAGGAGTCACCTGATTGACAATTAATGGAGGTTGTCACCTGATTTGACAATTAATGGAGGTTATCACCTGAAGAAGCTAAAGCTTACATCACTTTCAAGTAGACAGAGGTAGCTATAGCTAGAAAACTAAAGCGTACTTCATTATCGAGGAGATAGAGGTAGCTAAAGTTTGGAGAACTTGAGCGTACTTCACTATCTTGAGATAGAGGTAGCTAAAGTTTGGAGAACTTGAGCGTACTTCACCATCTGTGAGATAGAGGTAGCTAAAGTGTGGAGAACTTGAGCGTACTTCTCAATCTGTGAGATAGAGGTAGCTAAAGTTTGGAGAACTAGAGCGTACTTCTCAATCTGTGAGATAGAGGTAGCTAAAGTTTGGAGAACTTGAGTGTATTTCACTATCTTGAGATAGAGGTAGCTAAAGTTAGGAGAACTTGAGCGTACTTCTCAATCTGTGAGATAGAGGTAGCTAAAGTTTGGAGAACTTGAGCGTACTTCACCATCTGTGAGATAGAGGTAGCTAAAGTTTGGAGAACTTGAGCGTACTTCACCATCTGTGAGATAGAGGTAGCTAAAGTTTGGAAAACTTGAGCGTACTTCTCAATCTGTGATAGAGGTAGCTTAAGTTTGGAGAACTTGAGCGTACTTTACTATCTTGAGATAGAGGTAGCTAAAGTTTGGAGAATTTGAGCGTACTTCTCAATCTGTGAGATAGAGGTAGCTAAAGTTTGGAGAACTTGAGCGTACTTCACCATCTGTGAGATAGAGGTAGCTAAAGTTTGACAATTCGGAAGATGTCACCTAGCGTTATTTCGTTATAACGGAAGTAACGGAGGCGACTCGGGAGGAAAGTTTATTCTCCATAGAGATAACGGATAGGCTTGGGAAACAGCGTTACTCTAGTTAAGAAATAACGGGAGTTACATGCCTAAGTGGAAAGTCCAGGGGCATACGAGTAATTTCAGCTCAGGGGGAATGAAGCCGCCCGACAAGAGATGAAGGAAAAAGAAGCCGCCCGGCTTCAATCCTGATTTCACTAGATTGTTTAAACAGATTTGAAAATGGGCAAAGCGCCATTGTTGTGGCTTCCGCCGAGGAGAGGAGAGAGAGTAGAGAGAGAAATTTCCAAATTTCTTCGATTTCCTACCTTCTAGTGCTCGAAATGGATCAAGAGGGTAACATTGTACCCTGACAAGCGCGAAGAGTCTTGTCACAAGCCGCGAGAATGAGGCGGAGGGAATTCGTTCGAACCGAGCGAAAATACGATTTCAATATGCCTCCTTCCGAGTTATATCCGGGCAAAAGGGAGCACAAGTCCATGAAACCTCAATCTATTGGGGTAAGCATTCTTGATTTTCTTGATTTTGACAATTTTGATTGAATTTGGATTGATTTAGGGCTTGACCCAAATTTTAGGAAATTTTTTGAATCTTCCTAGGATTTATCTTGATGACTTTAGGAGTTTGATGATTAACCTACGAGGCTAAGAGAATAAATGAACATGCATGTACAATTTATTCGAAAAGTAATGAGAATGACCCTTTTTTTTTTTGAAAATAAAGTAAGATAAATAATGTCTAAAAGGTGACGAAGTTCTTGCATGCGCTAGAACTAGGTCAACTTCTGATCATGGATGCGAAGGCAAGATTCTGGACGATGAAAAGGATTCATGCATGCCATTTTTTTAGAACATAAATTAATGCTTATGTGCAAAGAATTTTGAAAATTGGAAATTTTGTGCTTGAGAGAGCAATGTGCTTGACATGGCGTGTTTCAAGTGATGAAAGACACGTTTTCTATGCAAAGGATGCTAGAAATCTCTTATGAATGTTTTCCTTTGAAAATATGTGCACTTTTGAATATATGCATGCTTTTGAAATGAGATGAAGGACTGACACATTTTTTTTGTTGTGCTTTCCTACAGGAGAACAAGTCGAGGGGACCTTCTGAAGTGGCCGTGAAGCTATGGGATAGGATGCACAACTTTGAGAAGAATGGGGTGAACCCCAAGCAGCTAGTGAGGGCTACCGGCCTTGATTTGTTCATTGAGGCTATTGGCAGAGGCATCCATATGACCTCGAAGAGCAAGGGCTTGATCCAGGCCCTCTCGGAGTTCTGGTGGGACACCACCCACAGCTTTCATCTCAGCTAGGGAGAGCTTACGGTGACTCTGGCTGACTTTACTGCTATTACAGGCTTGCAGTTCATCGGGAGGCCTGTGACTTGGAGAGACCATATTACTGCAGATGAGTTCAGGGCTCTGGTTGGGTTTGACCTCAGTCCTAAGGGGCTCGGGATAGAGACGAGGAATGTTGAGGTGGCAGTCCTGAACTGCATACATGGATTTGCCGCCAATGAGGTGACCGCCCACCAGCTTGCGAGAGCTTTTCTGTGGTTGATGCTGTCAGTCACCATCTTTGCTAATTATGGGACTTTGGCTATGCTATCCCTTCTTGACTCCTTGGATGATGTGGACGAGATTGGGACGGTCTCTTGGGGTGAGGCCGGATTGGCTGAGCTTTATTTCTCTTTGGATTTGTACAGCCGAAACAAGGCTGCTTCTATGGACTGCTTCTCTTTTGCTCTTGAGGCATTCTCACCTTCTTTCCTTTCTCTTTTCCTTTTGTGTCTTGAGACTCTTATAAGAGAAGATGACCCTTTTAAGTTTTGAACATGCAGCTCTGGTTTTGCGAGGTGATCAGGTTCTTTCCCTGGAACCAACAGAGCGATCCTACCATCTTCCCTGCCATGGTTCGCTGGAGGGGCGAGGCTAGGGACAAGTTCACCGGGAAGACCCGGATCACCTTTGATTACAAGATGGTGGGGCCCGTCCTTAATAAGGATGGTGATGATGGGGTGGACTTTTATCCTTGGGGGAGGTACCCGGAGGTGCTGCTAGGGGATGTCGTGGAGGCGACTAGACAGAGGAGGTGGTTGACGGGCCTGACATGTGATGTCATATACTTGGGGGACCCTTTTTCTTGGCAGCATGGCCATGTCCCTCCCTTGGATGCCATCACTCCTCACGATCCTCGAGCACAGATGTTGCAGCCCAGGAACTGTTCAGAGGATGATATTGCTAGGTATCAGGCAGGCATGGCGACCGCGGAGTATTTTGATTTGGATACCCCGTATGCTACCTTCGTGGAGGCGCGGTTGAGGACGCCTCAAAAACTGGTGAAGATGGCTATTGCCCAGGGGTACGGGGAAGCTAAGCCTACTGACCCACCTTTGCCTCCTGCTCATCTTTCCTATGTGGTCAATGGGGTACCGAGGAGGTTTATGATACCTGTCCCTGACACGAGGGAGCCCCAGTACACTCTGCCGCCTGACAGCACTGTAAGCATCCCTAGGGTCCTTTCCCTTTTTCGGATTTCTTTGCTTTCTGCAATTCTGAGATTTTTCTGAGATTTTTCTGAGTTTTCCTTCTCTTTTTCTCAGGTTCCAGCTCGTACTTATGATGGTTTGGTGAGGCAGAACAGAGGATGGAAGGATGTGTGCCGGTTCCTTGTGAAGAAGCTGGCTTGCACTTCAAAGGCTGCAGCGAATGTGCAAGAGCCCGTGCGCAAAAGAAGGCATGTGGGGAGCACAGCCTCTACCTCATCAGCCTCAGAGCATTCTTCTAGTGCCATGCCTCGGGGACACGGACCCAACACCGGTATCCTGGAGCAGCTAGCAGAGTATGAGCATGTGAATGTCCATCTTTCTGATGTGAGTGACAGCGAGGATTTGATGAGGGAGCCTGAATTATATGAGCTGAGTAGTGACGACGAGGAGTCGGAGGCCTAGGAGATTCTTAGGATCAATCTAGTGGGAAGGAAACAAACAATGAACAGTTTTATGCACATTTTGTTTATTTTTTGCTTTATTTGGGTGCCGATGGGGCGAAAACAATGTAATGAGATTGTATTTGCTTTATGCTTTATGACTTTGCATATTACTTGAGCCTCGGGGCTGCTTTTTTGCTTGGAAATGGGGCTAAAACTGGGCCAAAATGGTTTGTAATGGTATATAACTGCATGGATGATCTTTGGATATGTTTTGGGACAGGTTTCATTGAGAAAGTGGGGTGAGAACTCCACTTGGGCAACAACTTTGATTGCTGCAGATTGTTTTCTGCATCAGGCAAATGAAGCCGTCTGGCTAGGTCTCCGGGAAAATGAAGCCGTGCGGCGGGAATCCTCTCCTGAACTGATTTTTTTCAAATAAAACCAAGGAAGGGCCATTTCATTTCATTTTCACTCTAGACTTGCCTCAACTGACCCCAAAACATATTTCTGACCAAGAGACCTCAACTTTGATCACCTTGCAATGGAAAGACCCGCTAGACTGCAAAAGGGGAAAAGAGACCGTTTTCTGTCCGATCTTCAATCTTGGGTGAGACATAACTTTTAATCTCACAAGGGGCTGTTCGATACTACCTTCAAGATCAAATCTTTATGGAATTTGAAGGATCTCGCGCCTGATTGGGACCTTTTGAGAGCAGCAGCAAAGTTTTGGGATGTCCGGAGACATGTTTACTGCTTTTCCTACAATGAGCTTGTTCCAACCTTTGAAGACATCCGAGCATTGATTGGGGGTCCAGAAATTGAGGTAATTTTGTCACCTTTGGCCGGGGACTTGCCAGTGACTGTAAAGCTAGCATCTTTTCTGCAAATTTCTCTGAAAGAAGCCGAGGGGATGTTGATAGCTCCGGACAGGATTGACCTTTCCGATATCCCGGGCAGGTTAGATTTTCCCGATATGACTGCGACCACAGTGGCTATGGATGCTTTTGTCCTTTGTATGCTCTCATTTCTGTTTACTGTCGAGTCTATTGGAGTTTGCCATAGCGGCCTTTTGGACATGGTCAGGGACTGCAGGGCTGGAAAGGATATCATCCCACTGATTTTGGGGGAGACATTGCACGGCATTGACAGGATGGCTAGGGGAGACCGTTTCATGAGGTCTGGGAGCCCAGCGGTGCTGACTTTATGGTTGCAGGAGAGGCTTGGGGCTTTGCCAGGGGCTGCGCCTACTCAGTGCCCTTGGGTGATTTCTCGAAGGGGCACACCTAGAGAGCAAGACCAGGGTAGCTGGGAGCTGATGATGGCTAGGTTGTCCACCTCGGACATTCACTGGTGGGTGCCTCATTGGAGACTACAGACTCGTCGGACATTTCAAGAGTCTTATGTAGTGAGAGTTCCGGGGCTTTCTCTGTCATCCTTCTACATTCCTTGCCTAGTGTCCAGGCAGTTTGGGACTTTACAGGAGCCTTTGGATGATTGGAAGGACATCAGTACCATGGAGGTAGCGCCTTTGGACATGAAGGATCCGGCCAGCTTCTTATTTTTCTCGAGGGCCTGGACATATACTGCTTTCCCACCCAGGGCCATTCTCAAGAGCCGGAAGAGTACCATTTTGACCACGGCTTACTTGGACTGGTATGAGAGGGAGATGGGGGCGACTCAGGTCATTTTGGGAGAGAGGCGTCAGGCTTTATTAGGAGCGGATTGCGACTCGAGCAGGACTCTGAGGGAGACTGAAGCTAAGGCGAGTCGCCATAACCAGTCGGGTGACTTTATCAGGGATATGGAGGCTCGATATGAGAGGCTATCGGAAGTTGCTCCCTTGACTGAGGCTCAGAGGGAGGAAGTGCGGACTCGTGCCCGTATTGAGAGAGCACTTATTGAAACGGGTTTGGCGGAGGCTCCAGTGAGGATACCCGAGATTGGGATGAGGGAGACTGACATCCTGGACAAGAAGAGAAAGAACACTCGACGGGGTCGAGGTAAAGGGAAGAAGAACAAGGAAGACTCAGTGAATGACAACTGATAGATCTTTTCCTAGGATTCCCTTATTGCCATTTGCAAACACAATAGTTTATTAGGCATTTTATTGTATTTTAGATCTTTGTAGCAGGTTAGCAGAGTCAAGAGTAGACCGTGCTTGAAATCATCAAGAAGTCTTTTAACTTGTAATTAACAAAGATATGATCTTAGAAGTTAATCAAGACACATTTCATGGAAATTTCAGATGTCTTATTGATTGCTTAGGACGCATTTCATGGAAACTTGATTGCCCTTTATTGTTTATTGTTTAGACCGAACCATATATGGCTGCCTAAGTTCCCCTTTTACAAGAAAGACTAAGGGGCTCAGGTCTTCGTAGTTCATTCTGGTGAACTTTTGATATATATATATATATATATATTTTTTTTTTATGTGCGGCCATTTGTCTTTTTGCCTAGACCGCCCTTTTTGGGTTTTCAGCCTAGCTGAGCTTTACTCTTTTTGCACTAAGATTTTTTCTTCTTCTTTTTTTATATGTGCAACCCTGTCTTTTGCCTAGACCGCCCTTTTTGGGTTTTCAGCCTAGCTGGGCATTACTCTTTTTGCACTAAGATTTTTTTTCTTTTATTTTTCTTTTTCTTTTTTTTTATTCTTTTTTTTTTATTTTCAGACATAGTACCTTCGGAGCTTATCGCCGTTGACTGGGTGGACAAAGGGATTGCCGTCCAGGTCTACAAGCTTCATGGCTCCTCCCGATAGTATCTTCTGCACCACATACGGGCCGATCCAAACGGGTTCTCACCATCCCAGGGGGTTGTCTCTGGTAGGAGGCTTTACTTTCAGAACCAAGTCACCTTCTTTGATGTCTCTGGTCTTGACCTTTTTGTCAAATGCTCTGGCCATTCGCCTCTGGTAGGCTCGAGTATGTTCCATGGCCTTTAATCTTCTTTCGTCGAGCAGGGCCAATTCATTGTGCCGGCTGCGTAGCCATTCTACTTCGTTGATACTGTTTTCCAGGAGGACCCTTAATGACGGGATTTCCAACTCCACTGGCAATACTGCTTCCATCCCGTAGGTAAGGGCAAAAGGGGTTTCTCTCGTGGCTATTCTGACAGACGTTCTGTAGCCCCAGAGTGCTAGGTGTAGCTTTTCAGGCCAGTCACGACCACGGGTGGCCATTTTCCGGATGATCCGCTCGAGCGTCTTATTAGCAGCTTCCACGACTCCATTAGTCTGAGGTTTGTACGGGGATGATTTGTGGCGAATGACTCTGAACTCTGATAACAATCTATCACAGTCCCCTTCAAAGTGTGACCCGTTATCAGAAATGATCTCATTGGGCACCCCGTATCTGCACATTATGTTTTCTTTGACAAACTGGGCCACCTTTTTGGAAGTGAGAATCTTGTAGGCCTTCGCTTCTACCCACTTTGTGAAGTAGTCGACTGCCACTAACACGAATTCATGCCCATTGCTCCCTGTCGGAGCTATCTTCCCTATCACGTCAATACCCCAAGTTGCAAACGGCCAAGGAGTAGTCATGCAGTACAGGTCATGAGGCGGAAGGTGATTGAGATTAGCAAATCGTTGGCATTTGTCGCACTGTCGGACATGTTGAACGCAGTCTGTTTCCATGGAGATCCGTTAATAACCCATCCTGAGGATTACTTGCATCAGGACTCTAGCATTCATATGAGGACCGCAGGGACCATTGTGGACCTCAGTCATCAACTCTCTGGCCCTTTCTTGGGTGACACACAGGAGGAGCGGCCCTTGGTACCGTTTCTTATACAGATCGTCCCCTAGAATGACATAGTGGGAAGCTAACCGTTTTAGGGCTTGCAAGTTTTTGGCTTTGATGCCTTCCCTTGGCCTACCCTCTTCATCTCTAAAGGATGAATCTCTACTTCTGAGGAACTGGTAAATCTGATTGTGCCAGGGTTCTTTGATAGGCTCAGGTCCCAAGTCTATTTTGCAACAGAAAGCCGGGGATTCTCTTCTACCCACTCTGAATGGTTTTGTCGCTTTTCCCTCGGGGATTTCTACTAATGATGCCAGAGTAGCTAAGGCATCCGCGAATCTGTTCTTATCCCTTGGCAGGTAATGGAAAGTCACTTCTCTGAACTGTCTAGTCAACTCCTCCATATAGGCATGATACTTTTGCAGGTTAGGATCCACAGTCTTCCACTTGTTGGAGACATGGTTGATGATCAGGGCTGAGTCTCCATAAACTTCGAGCTCCTTGACATTCCTCTCTAAGGCAGCTTCTAAACCAGCAATGCAGGCTTCATACTCGGCGACATTGTTCGTGGCAGGGAAGTTCACCTTGATGGCCATTGGCGTGTGCTCATCTTTTGGGTCGACCAGTAGCATTCCTACGCCATTTCCTCTTTTGTTAGCAGCCTCGTCAAAGAAAAGCTGCCATCGTCTCTCAGGCTCGACTACAAAGATCCCTTCATCTGGGAATTGGGGTTCATGCCCGCGGTCCTCATTACTAGGGAAGTTTGCCAGATGGTCTGACAATGCTTGACCCTTGATAGCCTTTCTCGTCACATAGTTGATGTCATACTCAGCTAAGAAGAAGGACCACTTTGCTAGACGCATCGAGAGGGAAGGCTTGTCGAAGATATACTTGATGGGGTCCATTTTCGAGACCAAGTTCACAGGGTGGGCTTGCATGTAGTGCTTCAGCTTACCGACTACCCAGACCAGTCCTGCATAAGTCTTTTCACATGCTCAATAATTGAGCTCACTTCCCTGCAGCTTTCGGCTGTCAAAGTAAATCGCATTCTCTACCCAAGAGTCTTTCTTCTCCTGAGCAAGCATAGCCCCAACTGCCGTATCAGTGACAGTGAGATAGAGCAGAAGAGGTTTCTGTCTATGTGTGAGACATAGCACCGGAGGATGTACTAAGTACGCCTTGATTTGGTCAAAGTCATCCTGGCATTCCTCGGTCCATTCTGTGTCTACATTCTTCTTCATGAGCTTGAAGATGGGCTCTCACATGGTGGTCAGCTGATTGACGAAGCGGCTGATGTACTGTAGTTTGCTCATAAAGCTTTTAACTTCTGTTTGGGTTCGAGGTGGCCTTATGTCCATAATGGCTTTGATCTTTCGGGGGTCGACTTCAATCCCTCGTTCTGTGACCTTGTACCCAAGCACTTTTCCCCATGTCACTCCGAAGGTGTATTTGGCAGGGTTTAGTCTCATGGAATGTTGTCTCAGTCTCTCGAAGAACTTTCGCAGGTCAACAAAGTGTTGTCCATCCTCGCCTTTGGAGTGGATTATCATGTCGTCGACGTAGACCTCAATCTCCTTGTGGATCATGTCATGAAAAAGCACGGTCGCTGCCCTCTGATAAGTAGCCCCGGCATTCTTAAGCCCAAATGGCATCACTGTATAGCGATACGTTCCCAGCGGTGTCTTTGAAACATTTGTCTTTTCTTGGTCCTCCTCGGCCATCTTGATTTGGTTGTAGCCTGCAAAGCCATCAATGAAGGATTTGACTTCGTAGTTGGCAGTGGCGTCCACCAGAATGTCTATATTTGGCCAGGGATAATTGCCCTTGGGGCTAGCTTTGTTCAGATCCCAGAAATCTACACAGCAGCGCACCTTCCCATTGGCCTTGGTTACAGTCACAATGTTGGATAACCATGTCGGATATTCGATGACTCTGATGAATCCTACCCGCAGTAGCTTCTCAATCTCTTCTTTGACCTGTAGAGACCACTCTGGCTTGATCTTTCTCAGCTTCTGCTTTACTCGCTTAGCATCTGGTGCTAGAGGGATTTTGTGCTCCACTATCGAACTATCTAGCCCCGGCATATCCTTGTATGGCCATGCAAAGACGTCCATGTATTCTCTGAGCAGATTGACCAGTCTGTCCCGTTTAACCACCTGGAAGAAGTTTCCAATCTGTGTCTCTTTAGGTTCCTCGACAGTACCCAAGTTAACACTTGTCAAAACCTCCTCGGCAGCTAGGGCCCAGTTTTCCTCTTTGTCTGTAACCTGCTTAAAGATTTCTTGGATGTATTGTTCGTTTAGTGTGTTTGCATCTTGTTCAAATGATTCATTATTAACTGTTGTTAAGTTATTAGTTAATTTATCATTTGTTAAGTTGGCAATAAGGGGATACTCAGAAAGATCTGTCATTTCATTCAAATCAAAAGGAAAGATGACATTGGTTACTTATTCATAATCCTCAGGCGTGAGGCCTTCGGATGACTTGGAGGACTGGAATTCAAAGATCCCTGACTCAACTGACTCTTGACCCTACTGACTCTGGACCCTACACTACTTATTGACTCGAAGTGTTTGACGCGAGTTGGACTGGGGTTTACTCTTTCCTGCTTTTGCCCTGGGGAGTAGCATTCTTGTCAGCATTCTCATTTGGCTGTGCATCCTGTGAACCTTCATTGCCTTTGTTGACACTATTCCCATGGGGGATATCTGACTGATCGAGCGCAATCTCCCTTCCGAATCTGACCGTATCCTTTTGTACCTCTGAGGTAATAGGACCAGTTGCACTTTTGGCATCCGAGAGACAGATTTCTTCATCATAAAAGTCTTCTAGCTCGTTCACCCTTCTCTCCACATTCTTCCAAACAGGGGGTTGGGACTGATCCTCATGAGCAGTAAGAGCCATCACAAACACATTATTCTCACCGTGAATGATGAAGGGTTCCGGAGAGACTTTCATCATCATAGCTTGGCTTACTTCTGCCTCACAATCTTCATAGGTGAGCCTTTCTTCTGTAATCTTGACAATGGTCACTGGTTCGATATCACAAAAGAGAGGTCGGGCCTTGACAACATTAACGAAATCGGTTCCTATTATGGGTCCAAATTGTCCTTCCATGGCGGAGGCATCAATCTGATCTTTCCACTCTCCTTGCAATTCATCATAAGGAACATTGAATTCCAAGATGTCTATGATATTTGGATTCCCAAAACCGGCTGCATTTGTCTCCCCAAACTCAATCATGTTGACTCGATTATTGGTAGGAAGGGGATTCTTGACCACATTGGGACCTCGAGGCAGTTCCAACTTACCTTCTTCAATCAGGCGAGAGATTAGGAACTTCAGGTAGGTACAATCATTGGTGTTATGCCCATGGTATTTGTGAAAGCGGCAGTGCTTGGTTTCATCGATCCTGACACTAGGGTTCTTTGGTTTCCAGTTTTCCAAGGGTCTAATGAGTCCTTCAGCTACCAAACCGTCGAAAACCTTCTCTAGTGGCATCCCAAAATCTTCAGCAGTATAGAAGCAAAGCCTTGGCTTCACAGTGACTTGGCCTGAACTTTGTCCAACTTTCTCATTCTGGATGTAATTGACAGCGCCAACCGTTTCCTTTCCCTTTACAGTGACGGCTGTGGCATTCGAGACTGGTTCTTTGTAGCGATAGGAGTTGCCTGTTCCTGTGATTGGGGCCATGTTGAAGGCATTTTCAAACTTGGTGCTGACATTTACCATTGCCCGAAGGTCAGGATAATAGTAATTGCCAATCTGGACCCTTAGTTGAGGTTTCAAGCATGACTGAAAGATCTCCATCTGTTCTTCTTCATTCAGCAGGGTCATCATTTCACTAAGCTTCCAATTCCATCTCTTGTAGAATTCACTTACTCGCTCGTCTGGGCGCTATAGAGTGCCTTGTAGGTCATTCCTGCTAGTTTCCCAATTCAAATTAGCCTTATATTTTTCCAGGAATGCTTCCTTGATCTGGTCCCAGGTGGCTCGGGCTTCTGGCCTCACATGCAGGAACCACCTAAGAGCTGAACCATTCAATGACAATTGAAAATGGTCGGCCATTTGCTGATATGTACAATCTTTGGCTCTCATGGCAAGAAGGTAGCTTTCAATGTAAGTTGGGGGACAATCGGTCCCATTAAACTTCTCAATCTCGGGCATCCGAAATTTTGGAGGAAGAGGGACAATTTTACTGGGGTCAGTGATCTGGTACACTGCCTTCTTAGTGCTGAGTTCCCCAAACTTCTCTTGCATGGACTTAACTTGTTCCATCAACCAAGTCATGTTGGGGTCAGGTGACGGTTTAGGATTGTTCGATTATGAAGCAGGCTTATCAGATTTGGGTGGCAGGATAGTGGGTGACACAGTGGTAGCTGGTACCATGGCTTGGGGATCTTTAGAAGGGAAGTAAGCGTAAACTTGATTTGATCTAGTATTTCCATGAGGCTGGCCAGAGGCATAGGAATTAGGTTCATAGTTACCCGGGTAGGGAAAAAGATACGGAACCTCGTGGGGTCCTGTTGGCAAGGTTGGGGGTGGAAGATCTGCTATGGCAGGGCATAGATTGAAAACATCACTGGATTGATTCTGAGGCCTAGAGATTGTCTGAGAGGGCCCATACTGATGAGAAGGGGTGAATCCCATGGGGTAATGCAGAGGCTACGTAACTGGGATAGCTGTAGCGTTTGCTCTCTGTTGGTAGGGAACAAAGCTGGGTCTTATCTGAGGAGGCGAGGGCGTTGGAACCCTGATGGCCTGGGATGTGGGAAAGGACTGAAAAGGGGTAGTCCTTGGTAAGGGATCATATGTGGATGGAGGAGGGCATTGGTTATAGGCTGGGGGAGCTGAGATGGCTACTTCTGGAGTCTCATCTTCTACCATAACCAAGGAACCGTTTGACTCAACCACTATCTGAACCCCATGACGACGGAGCGTATCAATGAGCATTGCTTGCTGTTCCTCATGGACCTTATGACTGTTTTCCAAGGCTAAGGCTAGCTCTTCTTCCCTAGTCATCTGGTTACCCAAAACACTGCTGTTTTCTGTCAAATCGGCCATTCGACTCTACGGGTGACAAAGCGAGGATTCTCGCGAACTGTTCCGAGAATTACTGCGCTAACAAGCCGCTGACCCGGTATTCTCACCCACTTCTTTCTCGCTGCGGGAAAGGGATAGGAGAGGTTTAGACTCGGGGTAGGTGTTTAGGCTGAAGGCTCAAGCAATATGCAAATTAAGAATCTTCCAGTTTACTTAAAACAGTGTCTTTTATTAATTTCTATTTGGTTGGAAAAGGGGTTCTGCCCTTCTTTTTCGCAACTACTCTAGATCTTGGATTAGTGGGCTCCGTCACTACGTCTATAAGCCCCTCGTATTCCACCTGTATTTCGACCTCCCAGGTGGACAGCCCCGGGCGAGGGTCCTATAGGGCACGCGGATCTCACCGACCGAGAGAGAAGAACGCTCCTAACGGGTCTAGCGGGTCATAAGAACTTTTAACGCACGAGCGATGCGAATTATAGTCAAGGCAATGCCGGGAAAGTCTTGTCTTTTAGCCTTAACGGAATTTCGGCAAAGTTTCGCTTGCGCGATTGACGTTTTGACTTTTCGGCAATGTCCGAGAAGATAATAAGCATGGGTCGGGCGGTAAAAGCCGGATGACACAGTGTCACATTGAACTTCGCTGCATACGCTGTGCGTGAGCCAAAGTCGAAGTCAATGCCGGGTCAAGATCTTGCCAATTTTTCCTTGTCGGAATTTCGGCAGAGCTCCGCTTGCGCGAAAGATCTTTGAATTTTTGGCACGGACTTGGTCTCGACTCTTACGCATCCCGTGCGGGTCAAGGTCAAAGTCAATGCCGGAGTCAAGATTCTACCAATTTTTCCATGTCGGAATTTCGGCAGAGCTCCGCTTGCGCGAAAGATCTTGACTTCCGTTATGGTCTAAGGTTTGACCTTTACGGGGGTATGCAACTGGGCTATATGACACAGACTAAACCAAAAACCAACCAAAAGTCACGGTTTTTTGAAATGTGTGACACGGACTGTGCATTGGTTGACACTGGCTGTCATGGGGAGTTTGGGATGATTCCGTGCGCGTCCGAGAGCATCGTAAGGCTGTCCGTGACTTCAACTGAACAACCACCCAAGTTTGAAGGACGTGCGTGCAAAGTGTACAGGATATATAAGGTGCGCGTAGTGTGCGGTCTCCTAAAAAATGTTCCTTTTTGAGTTAAAATAGAGATTTTCAGAAATGTGTTTTAAAAGGAATGATTTTTCGGGACGGGGGAAAAATGCAACAGTTAAGGCACGTAAATTTTCTGGAGCCTGGTCAGCTTTGGAACTGATTAGCCCCGAGCTGCCTAAGCTGTCAGATTAACCTCAAATTTGTCCTGGTGGAATTGCCAATGAAGCCGCCCGGCTGGAATCCGAGGCGGATTAAGCCGTACGGCTGCATTGCTCAATTTTCCAGGTTCCAATTCTTTTCACTTTCAGGTTGCTCCCTGAACATTTTAGGCACCTTTCAGCTCCAGAAGGCTTCATGTTCATTATATAGAATATGCACAATTCCCAAGAAGCAAGATGCAATGCAAGGCGAAGAAAGAAAAAAGCAAGCACGACACATGGAATCCGTGACGGGAGGCTAACCCGCTCGAAAGAAAAAAGCTTTCTTTTTTTATTTTTTTTCGAAAAGAGATACCGGTACGTGAATTTGTTAAACCATAACTTATCCCCGACTCGTTTTAAGAGGCGTTAAAGGGAAACTTAATGGTTTCCACCTATATACCGGGTATCGATTTTTTATTTTAAAAATGAAAGCTTTCTCCTTTGGTATATCCCCATCAGAGTCGCCAAACTGTGAATGTGGGGGCCCAAATCTTTTTTGTGTTTTATTTGGATTCACTTGAGTTTGAAAACATCCGGTTTAATTTGAAAAAATGGAGTCGCCACGCCATTTTGATTTTCTCAAAACTTTGAAAAAAAGGAATAAGGGTCCGGAGGTTAAGTTACCCCTTGGGAAGAACGTTTAGCGTTCACCCAAGGTGCCTTGTCGAAGCAAGTCTCCCAAGATCCCATTTTTCGTGCTTGCTTGCGTGCTTTCTTGTGTGCATGTGTTGAAAAGAGGGGGGGGGGAATGTTCCAAGTTGTCTTCCGGACGTATAAACCATTTAGTTGGTTATCGCTCGGGATTCCTTGGATTTTTATGTGTTCGGGACTTTGATCACGTCCTCATCTTGGACTTGTGATCATCACTATTTGACCTTGGGTCATGTCTGATCGAGAGAAGGACTCTCTCTTATGGTCCAAGAGTGAGGTTCTTTAGAAAGGAATATCCTTAGCCCACCAATCCTACATCTTGAGACGATTGAGCTTGTGTAGGGACTATTATACTCGTCTGAAGTGATAATCGGAGATATAGGGTTCAAGATTTATCCATTTCTAAAGGGATTATGGCACCTTTAATGGAGGAAACGATGTAAAGATGGATCTTTACATCGGTCCGCTCCAAAGGATGCATCAAGTACCAAAGGGGACTAAGGGAAGGGTATAAAGATTGGATCTTTATGCTCTTCCTATGCTTTTCGTGCCTTAGGAAGGTCACTGAGCAATCCTAGGAAAGAGAGATCCAACCATGAGGGACATGAAGGATGCATTCTAAACTAAAGATGACATTTTTAATGAAAAAGGTGACATTATGGGTGCAAAGGATGCTATTTGGATGTAAAGAAATGATTTTTAATGCAAAGGATGCAACTTTATGTGTAAAATGACATTTCAAGTGCAAAGGATGCAACTTTAATGCAAAGGTAACATGTTTAATGCAAATGATGCAACTTTATATGAAAAGATGTTATTTTGAGAGCAAAGGATGCTACTTTTCACATCACCATGTGAGAGATCCACCCTAGAACAAGCCTTTTTTAAGGTCTTATTTGTTCATCCTTGGGTTGGATCCTCCATGGATCCTATGTGATAGGGGAATAGGGGTAGGATGATTTACATGCTTAAAGAAGGAATCTTTAATGACAATATATCAAACACCAAGCTAGTATACAATAATATGGAAAGCAAGGAGCAATATATCACATGAATACAAGTATATTTCAAGAAAAAGGGGATAAGAGGTTACCAATAGTGGTGTTCCTCTATCTCCTTGAAGTTTGCCTAGGGAAGGACCAACTTTGGAAGGTTTTGAAGAGGAGGGAGGTGGTTTTTGGCACTCTCAACTTTCTGTAATTTCGGGGTGGTATTTTGGCAGAGTAAAAAACTCTTTTTTTTAATGAATAGAGGAGGTCTCTATTTATAGGCAGTCTGGCAACAGCTAATGAAGCCGTGCGGCTGGGAGTTCTTGGCTAATGCAGCCGTGCGGCATTATCCCTTATGACTCAGCATATTTCTAGAATCATGCAAGGTGGCCTTCTAGAAGGGCTTTTCCAGCGAAGGAATACGTGGAATTTTAATTCCTAGTAAGTCCTTCGCCCCTCGGAAGGTTCGGAAAAGTTCCCGAATTTCCCCTGAACTTTAGGAAAGTCCGGGGAATTGCTGGGAAGCTTAACCGGAAGGCATGAGCCAGATTTGGGTACTTACAAAACTCCAAGCCATATCCTCTCCTTGTGTGTTCTTGGGGTATCCGAAAAATTATCGGGGGTATAAATGCTATGCTTTAGGTTTTAAGAAAATTATTCTCAGTCGACATGTTATATTTGATGAGTCATGTTTCCCTTTTTCTTCAATTCATAATTTTCTGCCTAACTCATATGATTTTCTGGATATTGGATTGTATCCAACAGTTATCCATCATTTTGCATCCTCCAGTCCACATTTAAACACTGTTGATCCCTCAATCCAGCTTGCTTCTTCTGACCGGCCAGCTCCTGCGTCTGCCCGGCTAGCACCTGCATCTCCTCTTGTGGGCCGACCCTCTCCTGGCCCAGTTTCTGGTCCACCTTCCTCTCCAGTCTCTTTACCTATTGATCCACCTACTGCCTTCATTCAGCATCAGGCCCATCAGGATAGTCACCGTCCTGTCACTCGTAGTCAGTCTGGCATTCATAAACCCAATCCTTAATATTGTCTTCAATCTAGTTTTGGCACATCCCCTTTACCTCGTAATCCTGTGAATGCCCTTCGTGATCCGAATTGGAAATTGGCCATGGATGATGGATTTAAGGCTCTCATTGATAATAAAATGTGGGTGTTAGTTCATCGTCATTCGAATGTTAATATTATTCGTGCTATGTGGCTTTTCTCTCATAAAACTCGTTCTGATGGTTCTTTTGAGAGGCACAAAGCCCGTGTTTTAGGTGATGGCAAAACTCAACGAGTTGGGGTGGTTTGCAAACCTTCTCCCCTTTAAGAAGATCAACAGCTTGACTTTTGGTTGACTGGTTATCTGGACGGTTGGAGGTCTAGCATTGTTCATAGCAGGTTGACTAGCAATCCTATGATTGAAACACCGGAGAATTCGCTGGAGCACCGAAGAAATTGTCGGGAAGATGAAGGACAGAGATGAGTCAAAGATATGAGGTTCGCTGGCGAAAAGCAACCAGATCTGAGATTGACATACATGGAGTCGTTGCCGAAGAAGTAGAAAGCCGTTGGAGAAGATGAAGAGGCTCGCCGGAGAAGATGATGTCGGAGTAGATCAAGAAGTTGACTTATGAGTAAGTGTGTGTGTTCGTGCGCGCCGGAGACGAAAAAGAAGATTAAAATGGGGAGAAGAGAGGAAATGACGTGAGGGGAGGAAGGAGAGGGGGAGCATAGGGCTATGTGGGAAATTAAGAACTCTCTATTTGAAATTTATAAAAGCTCTTCTTAAAAAAAATCATCTCATTTATAAATAATGATAACTCTTAATTTAACTCATTATGGTACAATTTAATTTATTATGATACAAATAATATATAATAAGGGAATTGCATTTTATTAGAATATTGACTAGTAGTATGTGACAATGATTATAAGACAAAATAAATTATTGGCAATTTTTAGATTGCTTTGGCATTAAACATTCTCGTGAAACGTCGTTTTTGTTTTGAGTAGATCTGCTGAGAAACGCGTTTCTCCATAACTATGGAGAAACGCGTTTTTAATAGCCAGAAGCTATACGTTTGATAACCAGAAGAAAATTTCTGGATATCAGTCTCAAAGGGTTCTGGATATCCAGAAGCTTTGGAACGGATATCCAGAAGCCTTTGGGCGGATATCCAGAAAAAATAGATTTGAAGTCAAATTCAAGGCCAAGACCACAAATTGCTTATTGAAGGTTTCTGGATATCCAGAAACCTTCAAATGTATATCCAGAAACCATCAAATGAATATCCAGAAACATATTTGAAGCCAAATCCAAGGCCAAGATCAGAAAATGCTTATTGAAGGTTTCTGGATATCCAGAAACCTTCAAATGTATATCCAGAAACCATCAAATGAATATCCAGAAACATTTTGAAAGTTTCTGGATATCATTTTGAAGGTTTACGGATATCACTTTCGTAAACTACGAATATCCTTTCAAAGGGTTCTGGATATCCAGAACCTTTGAGACTGATATCCAGAAGTAACCATGGGACAAGGTCATGGCCAATACAAAAAGTTTCTGGATATCCTTTCAATAGCTTCTGGATACCCGTAACCCGTTTCTCCATGACTTATGAAGAAGCGTTTCTCCCTAGATTTTACGTTTTGTTTTTACCTTTACATTTTTCAGGGGAAAAGTTATCAAATCCTGTTGAAGTTAATATCCAAATAATGAAATAAAGATTTGTTCACACTCTAAACAACAAAAATCAACCCAATTAAGGAATTGCCAAAAGAAGAAAAATATCTACTCTTCCCTCCCTCTGTACCAAAATAATCTTTCTATTTTTTTTATCATTACTATGAATAAATTTTAAACAATAATTATAGTTTAATTTAATTTAATTAGATTAATATAAATTTAAAACTTGTGATTAATACCCTATCAATAATAATATTAATAACAAGTTTTACATTTTCATTAGAATAATTATATCAATCTAAAATAATTGTTCAAATTTCATTCGTAATAATGAAAAAAAAAGTGAAAATATGATTTTGAAAGGGAAGAATCATAATTTATTTTTAGTAAGCTCCAATGCCGAGATAACACCAAATATTTCTCACCAGGGACACGGAAAACCCATCCACCCCCTCCCCCAACACACACACTCCAAATTGTCTGAAATTGCTAGTGGGCTTCCATTTCCTTGACAGCCATGCCTCTGTTTGAGTCTTTTCATGTCATAGACTAGGCACAAGACAATTAGAGTCCAAAAGATAACAGGCTAGGCTATGTTAAAATAAATTGTGCCAGGCTTTTGCAAGGTTATACATGTGCAACCAAAACAGAATTACATGGGCTGACAAAGAAATACTCCCTCCATTCTAAAAATGACCACTCTTTCCAAAAAAAATACTCCCTCCGTCCTCCGTGAATGGACACTTATTTCCTTTTTGGGACGTCCCACGTGAATGGACACTGCCCAAAATGGAAAAGAATATTCACTATTCCCTCCACTCATTCTCTCTCCTACTTCACTTTTACATTCACAACATTCTCTCTCCTAACTATTCCTCCCACTCATTCTCTTTCCTATTTAATTCTTCATACTCACAACATTTTCTTTCACTTTTTCTCTCTCTTACTTTTCCTTAATTCACACACCCATAAAGTTGGTGTCCATTGACATGGGATGGAAGGAGTATATTGATACTCCTAAAATTCAATCAATTATTTTAGTTTAATTTAATAATTCTAATTTAAATCTAAAATTTGGATTTTTTTTTCAAATAATTCCATTTTAAAAATCTAAATCCCAAAATAACCCACATTTGAAACTATTTGCCAAAATGACCAACTTTTTGAAACTCGCTACACCACATTTGAAACTATTTGTCAAAATGACCAACTTTTTGAAACTCGCTACACGGTGTAGCGAGTTTATAATTTTTTCGGTTAAAATCGCTACACGGTATAGTGAATTTAAATTTGCTAAATTTTATTTTCAATTTATGTTATTTAAAAAAAAATTAAATTTGAACTCGCTACATAGTGTAGCGAGTTCAAAATTGACAAAAACACAAAGGTCCAAAGTCAAAGTAAGTTTGTATTCTCTGTCTCACTTTAAATTACAAAATAATAATACAAAAATTATATATTAATAAAGAAAACTAAATAAAAATATTATTTTTTCCATTTCAAATAAATACTTTAAAAATATACTTCTATAAAAAATTATAATTTTCACTTTCACTTCAAAAATAAATATTACTTTCGACTCAAAATAAATAACCAAAAAATAATACTACATTTTTTATCCAAAAAAAAAATTTTTTTTTCCTTCTTTCCAATGAATATTTTAAAAATTAGTACTACTTCATTCGCCTCAAAAATTAATGTTTGTAATGTTAGTCTATTCGTCTCAAAATATGACATTAAGATGACATTAATGTCATATATTGAAACGAATGCACTAACATTAATGTCACATATTGAAACGAAGGCACTAACATTACAAACATTAATTTTTGAGGCAAATGAAACAATATTATTTTTTAAAATATTCATTGGGATAAATAAAGTAATGTTCATTTTTTTGGACAAAAAATATAGTATTATTTTTTGGTTATTCATTTTGAGTCAAAAGTAATATTTATTTTTGAAGTGAAGATTATAATTTTTTTATAGAAGTATATTTTTTAAAGTATTTATTTGAAATGGAAAAAGTAATATTTTTATTTAGTTTTCTTTATTAATACATTATTTTTGTATTATTATTTTGTAATTTAAAGTGAGACGGAGAATACAAACTTACTTTGACATTGGACCTTTGTGTTTTTGTCAATTTTGAACTCGCTACACTCAACCTTTGTAGCGAGTTCAAATTAATTTTTTTTAAATAGCATAAATTAAAATAAAATTTAGCAAATTTAATTTCGCTACATCGTGTAGCGATTTTAACCGAAAAAATTATAACTCGCTACACCGTGTAGCGAGTTCCGGTGTAGCGAGTTCCAAAAAGTTGGTATTTTAGCAAATAGTTTCAAATGTGGGTTATTTTGGGATTAAAATTTTTAAAATTGATTTATTTGAGAAAAAAATCCTAAAATTTGTTATTGATATACTATTATAAATAGTACTATCAATAGTAATTTTTAGAATTTCAATAAAATAACTAAATTAACAAACAGTTATTGTTCAATATTCATTCGTAGTAATAAAAAAAAAGGTTAGAAGATTTTGAGATAGAGGTAGTAGCAGAGAGATCTGGATCATTTGTTGTAAATATCTGAATTTTCGTCCAATAAGACCATTATTGGGGTTAGGTCATGTCAAAAACGTCGGATCATCCCAAATTCAGTGGTTCAGATATTTCTGCCGACTTGAATAACCTAAAAAAGATGAAAAACCACGTAAACTAAGCCGGAGCTTCACCGGTAAAGGTCCCCCAGCGTGAAAGTAAGTAGTTGTTTCTATGAGAGCAAATTAATTGACAATAGTTCAAAGTCGAAGAACGCGTTTCTAGAATTATGGGATTTATGCCATGTATTTATGATGGTTGGAAACAGTTTCTTGCCTTGGATAGAAAGTTAGGAGAGAATAAGGAGTTGAATCTTACTCAGATCCTAATTTCTAGGTTTCCATATTTTACAAGGATTGGAACTGTTTTCAGGGCAGAAGTCGGACGTCCATGCTCGATGTTTGATGTTGGTCGACATAGTCATTATGTCGGTCATGGGAGACGACTAAACATATGAAATCCCACTCCCTTTGTCATCTTAAATGTAGCCTTGGTGGGCTTAAATGTGGTAGACATGGTCTTGGTCGACATGCCAGGCTTAACCTTGTTCGTGCTAGACATGTCCCATGATCGTCGTAGTACATGCAAGCTTCCATAAAACCTTGGTCGACATATAGTTATGCTGGGATATAATGACGAGCATAGGTAGGGAATCTCATTTCCTACGTCGTATTTAGGAGTTGTAATTCTTAGCATAGGATCAAACCCATTGGGTCTTACTCGGTTTATACCGTTCAGTGACCCTCAACTTTCTAGCTCGACTTTATCGAGGAGGAAGTGTATCTCATCCTCGACTTACGTATATGAAGAGTTTTTCTCGGAATTCGAGGGTACTAATCATTTTAACCAGCGGATTCGGACATTGATGTGCACGATTATCCTTGACGCGACATTCCTCTTGGGAACACGCACTGACATTTAATTCGGATAGTAGGAGATTGTGCAACCCGTACCCTACCGGATCTGGGTATAAAAGGCAAAACCCTCTTCATTTTGACTTTTTTTTTATCACCATTGTGTTTGAGAAGGAGCATATAAGGTTCAAATTCTTGGAGTATTCTTGCATCTGGCTTGATTTCTCAGAGATTTGAGTCAATTTCGTTTGATTATCTCTCTTTTCCATCGTTGAAAATAAGTAATTCCTCTTTTTCGGCCATTTTTGCACTTTTTTAAGTTTGGATTTTGTTAGGGTTTTATAGTTCGCCATTGTTGTGTGTGGAGCTTCCTTCGGTTCATCATGGCACGTACTTGGAGGAGTAACCCAAACGCCGTGTACAGTTACCATACCCAAAATCTTCGGATTTACAAAGGAATTGACGGTCCATTGTTGATTGTGGGTTTGAATGAAATCAGAGAGATTCTGACAAGGTACCAATCACCCAGGACCGACGTGATGTATCTTAGTCACTTTAGGATTGATCATCTCCACATCAATAGTCCCAACGTGGTGTTGTTTCGAGGGTGGACTGAGATCCTTGACCATATTAACCTAAACTACCTAAAATCCGGGCACTTGGAGCGACCTTTGTTAGGTGAGGGTCCTTCCTCGAATATTATGGATGAGACGAGGAGATGATACCTCCTCGTCCTCATCATTATTTCTGTCCATGTCTAGTAGTACTAATACCATTGTTTCTTCTGCAGATATGTTTGGTGGAAGGAGATAACAACCTATTGCCTGTCCCCATGCTAGTCCCTCTAAGGATGAGTAATGCGTCTCTTATACTCCAGCCTTGCCTCTGGATGACGAGGGCGCCTTGAGTGACTTCTTTTATAACCTGAACCACATCTCTTTTTTCTATAAGCGATTTCAGTTGGGTCTTCGTATGCAAGTCATGCCAGCCATGATAGGAGCTAATGTTGTGAGGTATTTGACTGGCTTCATAGTCTTGTGTCGTAGCCTGGACTTTGAACCATGCCAGTCGGCTTTTCATAAATTTTTCCAAGTTAGTTATAAGGAGGAGACCCATGTGATAGTGGTGTGGAGTGACCCTAATTGACCAAAGATTATCTATCCCGTGTCAAGAAAGGTGTCAGGCTGGAACAATCATGTGATAAGGGTAGAGAGTAGGAAAGGATTGGAGTTTCTCGCTCCTACTAGGGTTTCATCGGTGCCGGAGGAGTGTGGAGGCCGAAATGGAGTGACCGGCTAGTAGAAAGGTTGGAGAGATTTGCCGAGGTGGGGACCCTTTGTTAGTCAAGTCTGGAAGACGTCTACCGCTACTATGTCCAGGCGGGCATAATGCCCGACCCTCTTGATGGTGTCAATGGTTCCCTTTGTAAGGGGAAATCGTTATCCGGAATGGAGGGTGCATCCCGGGCTGGTCTTCCATTCCTGGTGCGATATTTGTCGCATGTATAAGAATAAGTGTTTAGCCGAGGATGGTGTGATCGACTGTAATTCTCTTTCTCTTCTGTTAAACTTTTGTAACATTTCATTATTTTTCATGCTCGTCTTAATGACTTTGTCGTTTCATTGCTTGCAGATCTTAGCCCCGAGCAACTGAAAAAGATGGAGGAGGAAATTCTTGACCCCCATGAGCTTATAAAGCTGAAGAGGAGGACCTCTAAGTCATCAACCAGAACTAAGCGTCGGGGAGACGCGGCTGCTCATCAAGCTATCCTGTCAACTAATGAAGTTGGAGCTTTGCCCCTTAAACCTGTCGGGAGAGTCGAGGAGGCTACTAATGAAGGACGCACCGGGCATAGTGCTGATGTTGGGGATGCCAAGGGTGCTGGGGACTTGACCCCTGATGCTAGGTGTATGTACCCAAATCCGGTTCGTTATAAACCGTTAACTCACACTTTCCAAGTTAACGAGACCTTCCAGGACTGCCCCGACCACTCAAAATTAAAGTGTATTCAAAACACGTTCGAACACGTGAAAATATCACTTTTCCATAAATACGCAATTTTTGGGACTTTTCGGGACTATTTCGACATTTATTCGGACATTTATTTAAAAAACAGTCAAAACACGGCCCAACGAAACAAAATGCCCTTACTTAATGACTAAGCAGGACACGTGTCACACATGCACAAGCCCCTAGGTCAAATCAATCAAATCCAAGGCTGGAAAAGACCAAAATACCCTCAAACTGAAGGACTGGCCGGCCGGCCTGTTTTGCTGGATCGCCCATCAGTCTCATCATATTTTCAAATACCCAAAAAGCCCTCCAAATTGAAGAACTGGCCGGATGACCTGTTCTACAATTTTACCCCTTATAAATACAGCCCTTCCCATTCAGTAAAGGGTAAACAAATTTTAACCCTCCTGCCCATGCCCAGTTGTCTCAATTCCAGGTCCCCAAAATCCTTCGTAAGCCCCAAAAACGTCTCGATTTGCGTGAAAATAGTGTTTTTCCAAGCCAATCACGATCCAAACACCGTTTCGTATCTGATATACGATCTCTCTAGTGACAGAGTTGAAACCTAGCCATTGGTAAACTCTTATTCTCAAATATTCCATTTCATCTCTTTTTACGCGTCTTACGCTATTTCTGATCCGATCAAAATGTAGACACTACGTTGTCTACGGGTCTTGAAGTGATCCTTTCTTTATCACTTTTCTCTTTCGAAAAGAGTGATTTAGGGTTAAAACGAAGATCTTGACCCGTTTTATAAACTTTATCTATTAAATTTTTTACCGTCCGAACCGTTTGGTTCGTTGATAGTCATTTCTATCGTCTGAACCGTTTGGTTCGTTGATTGTCATTTCTATCGTCCGTATCGTTTGATTCGTTGATTGCCATTTTAATAACGCTATTTACCGTCCGAACCGTTTGGTTCATTGTTCGCATCTTTTACCATCCAAATCGTTGATACCGTCAATTCAATATTGTCATTTACCTTCCAAACCATTTGGTTTGTTGATCGTATTTACTTTTAACATCCGAGTCAAGAAATTGACTTGTCGATCTTCATTTCAATACTGTCATTCACTTTAAAGGCTTTTTCCTTTACTGTCGTTTTATCAAAAAAAGGGTAACATTATAATGCCCGATTCAAAATCAAACTCTTTCCTTTACCATCGTTTTGTCAAAAAAAGGGTAACGTTATAATGCCCGACTCAATCAAAAGTTTGCCATTCAAACTCCTTTTCAATCTAAAGTTTGTTATTCAAACTCATTTTCTAGTTTGTCATTCAAACTCATTTTCATGTTTGCCATTCAAACTCATTTTCAAGTAACACACAAACACACACACGCACAATTTTCGAGAAAGGTATAAAGACTCGTCAATACGAGGCATTTCGAGTGATCTCAAATTTTCCTCTTTCCGAGGCATAATGTGACCTCTGAACCTAACATTCTCTATTCAAAAGCCTTTTCCTAAGTTTTTGCTCCTAATAAAAACGATCCCCTTTCAAAAGCCTTTTTCTAACTTTTTCTCCTAATAAAAACGATCCCCTTTCAAAAGTCTTTCCCTAAATTTTGGTTCCTAACAAAAACGATCCTTGTTTCAAAAAGCCTTTTTCAAAGTTTTGGCTCATAATCAAAATGGCGTGGTGACTCCTCATTTTCCCGTGAAATTCAAACCGCTCGCCGCCCTCGCGATCCGGGTAATTTCAGTTGGGGACTCCGCTTGGGACTTAACATATTTTTTTCAAAACTACCTTAGTTTAAAAAAAAAAATTTGTGGGTCAAAATTTCATTTACCCTTCCTCGTTTCTTGTGCATGTGTGTTTTCTTACCATGGCGTGTTACTTGCTTTTCTTTAAAAAAAAAGGAAACATTAAACAACTCCGATTTTCAAAACATTATGTGTTGCTTTTCATCTCTTTTGAAATCATAACATGTTCGCGCATATCTGTTCAATAAATTGGTTTTCGTGCAGTATTTTGAACTGCTCATAAATTCTTTAAAACCCATTCTAAAAATCTATGTTTTACTCACAAGATAAGTTTGGGGGGGGTATTTGATGGATGTGGTTTTACCCGTCCAAAAGATATGTTATTAAGTTTATTTGGTGCTTGAAACCTTGGGAATTTGATATGTTTGTTAGTGTTTTGATAGGTCAGGGGTTGATGTGCAACAATGCTGAAAATAGAGGATTTGAGCCTACTTTGGAAGTTTTGGGACCAAATTGCAATTCTGGAAAATGTGGGACTAAACTAAAATTATGAAGTTCATGAGCCAACGTGAAAATATGGAAAGTTCAGTGACTAAAATGCAAAATAGAAAAGTACAGTGATCAAAGTACAACTGTGAATAAAAACATGAAGGAAAAGAACAAAAACTTGCTGTACACTTTGGCGTCACTTTCAGTGACTTGGGCGACCACCGGCCTGCAAACGGATATTGGGCCTCGAATGGGCTCAGATTGGTGTTGGTTTCAGGGATGTTGCACGCTGAGCGTTGGGATTGATAAAAAACATTGTTTAGGGTTTTTGTTTTTATGTTTTTAGAGAGGAGGAACGAGAACAGCAACTCAGGAACACACCATTATTTTTTATTACGATTCGAAGACCAGGTTTTATGTATTGTTATTAATATTTTGTGATTTCGATCATGATTATGAGTAGCTAATTTCTCTTTTTTCATGGATTGGATGTAGTAGTTGTCAAATTTCTATACTAGTTATATTTTAATTCTTCCAAACTTTCTCGTTCTTATTTGATGAAATATTTATCATTCAATTTATTTGATTTAGATTGTTGCACTAGCGTGGAAAATTTATATAAAGATCACTATTTCATTAATTAGGTTTAATTGTTGACCTATCGGAATTCAAGAAAACCTAGATTCATACATTTCTTATTTGCTTAATGAATTTCTTGAATATTGTTTTGACCTAGCAGAATTTACAATACGATAGAAATATTAGGGTTTCAATTCGAACATCAAACGTCCCAACCCTTAATCGAGTGAAAGAGTCTTTGAACGAGATTGCTACTTTTTTATTATCTAATAAAAGCTAGCATAGAAAGAAGACAACTATGAGATCCAATCCGTGAATTCTTTTAATCTGGTTAAATCCTTGTTACTTGTTTGTTTGTTTTCTTCAGTTATAGTATTTTAGTTTATTGCTTTAGTAGTTTAATTAATCAATCGAAACAAAAACCTTTGGTTACTTTATGCATTAATTGTTGGAATATTTGATATTTGTGGTATGGAAGTCCAAAGATCTATGACATAGTTGTGTTGTTGTGTTTGGACTGAATTTGGCAAAGGAAACACGCGTTTGAGTTTCTGGCAAGGAGGGCGACCGCGCTCATGTCAAGGGCGGCCGCGATTGGTTGTCTTAAACTCAGCAAAACTTTCTGGTGACTAGCACGGTCGCGCACGCCTCGAGGGCGGCCGCGCTAGTGACGAATCTGGTGTTTTCCTGGGCCGAATTGTATCAGGTTTTTGGTCTTTTTAAGGCTTAAAACCCTAATATACCATACATATAAATACTCCTTTTCTCCCAGCCGAGTTTTCCATGAGAGATTAAGAGAAAAACCTATTTCTCTAGTTTCTTTCATTGATTGATTACTCCCCGTTCATAGAGATTTGTTCGTGAGATTCAAGGCGACTGAGATAGGACCGCCGGTGATTACCTACCTGTGTGCTGCTTTGTGGTACGTAATCCGTGATCGTTTTATCCTCGGAGAAATTTGCCTGTACCTGAGTTGCACCAATTGGGGGCAATATTTTTTCTTAGGACAGTCTTCCTAAGGCGACTCGATCAAATCACGATAAGTTTTCTAATCGTTTGTTTACTTGTTTTTGTTCTGTTTTCCTGATCCTGTTCCATTGCTTTCGGTTTTGCTATTGGCTTAATTGGTACGTTCTTGACTTGATCAATAAATAAATCCCCTACTGTTGATTAAATTGTCTGTTTAATCTGTGGTGCTTATAATTTAATTTCCAACAGTCTAAGAGAAAATATTTTTATTTGATCATGTCTGGTGGTTCCTCTAGCTCTCCCTTTAAGTCCCTAGTTGATACCTCCGATCTTCCGGAGAAGTTCGGTGGCAAGAACTTCAAGCGTTGGTCTGAACGCATGAAGATCCGTCGTCAATTAAGGGCATGCCTCGGTATGCCGACATCCAAGTGTCCCGCCCGAATGGTGATGATCCAGTTAATGTGGCCGCTGTTAAACCTGTGGAAGGAGCAGGATGATGTTGTTCGAGGATGCATTCTCGTCGCCTTTGTCGAATGCACTCTTTGATGTTTATTGCTCGCTCCTCTCACCGTCGCGTCACCGTGGGACTCTCTTTCCAAGAAGTACAAAGCACCGATGACTCCTGTGGAAAAGTACCAAGTGGGAAAGTTCCCGAATTATCACATGCGTGAGGGAAAGCTCGGTTACCGATCAAGTGCACGAACTCCAAATCATTTTGCAATCACTCAAGGATGCCGACATGGGACTTCCCGATAAGTTCGCCGTCATGGCTATCATTGAGAAGTTTCCTCGATCTTGGGGGAATTCGGTATGACCTCAAGCATCGTATCGGAAGCTTGACACTCAATGAATTGATGAATGCAATTGCAATTCAGAGGTGCATAATGGTAACCAACCTAGCGTACCTGTGGAGGCCGCCGCTAATATGATAACCGGTAAAAGCAAGTTTAAGGAAAAGGTGTGAAAACTCACTCTAAGGATAAAGAAAACCATGATAAACTTAAAGTTAAGAAAAATAACTTTAGGAAGCCAAGAGCAAAACAACTACCGGAATTGTGGAGAAGGTGGACACTTTTCTAGGGACTCGCCCGTCCAAGAAAGGAAAAGGACCACAAGCCTCCGCCGATGACCATCCCGTCGTCAACATGGTGTTGGGTCCGAAGGATTATGATGATCCCGACTCGACGCACCCGGGAGTTGACGATCTCGACCCGCAATGTTACAAAGTATGTAACTTCTTATCCCGAAATCTTTACCGTCTATGAACCCAACGAGTGGCTAGTTGACACCGGGGCAAATGTGCACGTTTGTGCCGATAAATTGCTATTTGTGTCTTACCACTCGAGCGTGGTAGATCGCTGATGATGGGGAACTCTAGTGCTGCAAAGGTGCTTGGGACTGGACGCGTGGACCTGAGGTTTCCTAATGGGCGCATTCTTACCTTGCATCAAGTGTATCACGTTCCTGACATTCGTCGCAACATTATTAGTGGTTCTAGTCTAGTTAGGGAAGGATTTGAGATTTCATTTAAGTGTAATAAGGTCATAATCTTGAATTCTGGTAGTTTTGTGGGGAAAGGTTATTCCTCGGATGGTTTATTTAAAATTAGAGTTGAAACTGATGTTTGTTCGCACAATTATTTTAGTTCTATTGATTATCCTGTTTCTTATTCCATTGAATCTTCAAATGTTTGGCATGGTCGTTTAGGACATATTAACTATGATTCTGTGAAAAGAATGATGAATTTAGATATTATTCCTAAACATGCTATTGATAAAAATTCTAAATGTCATGTATGTGTTGAAGCTAAATCTACAAAAGGACCGTTTAAGTCGGTTGTGAGAAATTCTGAAATACTAGATTTAGTTCATACTGATATTTGTGAATTTAATGGCGTGTTGACCAAAGACAAAAAGAAATACTTTCTCACCTTTATTGATGATGCTAGTAAATACTGTTATGTCTATTTGCTTAGTTCTAAGGATGAAGCATTAGATAAATTCATTATATTTAAGAATGAAGCAGAAACACAAACCGGCAAGAAACTTAAACGGTTAAGGTCTGATAGAGGAGGTGAATATGAGTCTAACCCCTTCATGTACTATTGCCAAGAAAATGGAATAGTACATGAAGAGACTCCTCCCTACACCCCTCAATCAAATGGTGTTGCTGAACGTAAGAATAGAACCCTTACTGATATGATTAACAGTTTACTCATAAGTTCTGGACTGCCCAAATATATGTGGGGAGAGGCTTTGAATACGGCTTGCCATATTCTGAATAGAGTACCTCCTAAACATAGAAAGGAAAGTCCGTTTGAACTTTGGAGAGGTCGACAGGCTAGCTTGAAACACTTAAAAGTGTGGGGTGCCTTGCAAAGGTACTTGTACCCGCACATAAAAGGAAAAAGCTTGGACCTAAAACTGTTGATGCTATCTTTATAGGTTATTCTGAAACAAGCTATGCATTGAGATTTCTTATTATAAAATCTGAAATTTCTGGCATAGATGTGAACTCTATAGTTGAGTTACGTGATGCAACATTTTTTGAGGATGTGTTTCCTATGAAGGACGAACTTCCTAAGGAATCTAACCCAACCACTAATTCCATTCCTGCTCAAGTAGAGGAGCTGACAAATGTGGGGGTTGATTCCAGTGCAACTCATTCTGACGATGAGATTGAACCAAGGAGGAGCAAAAGGGCAAGGACCACCAAGGACTTTGGAAGTGACTTCATCACTTACAATGTCGAGGGTGATCCTTTAACCTTCAAAGCTGCTATGGCTACTTCTGATGCCAAGCAGTGGAAGGATGCTGTTAAGAGTGAGATGGATTCTATTGTCTCTAATGGGACATGGGAATTGGTCGATCTCCCTCCTGGTTGTAGCACGATAGGATGTAAGTGGGTCTTCAAAAGGAAACTGAAACCAGATGGAACCGTTGACAAGTTTAAGGCTAGGTTAGTGGCTAAGGGATTAAAGCAAATGGAGGGAATAGACTATTTCGATACCTATTCGCCAGTTGCTAGAATGACTACAATCCGAATGCTTATCGCATTGGCCTCTGTATATGATCTTCCTATCCATCAGATGGATGTTAAGACCGCTTTCTTGCATGGCGATCTAGAGGAAGAAATTTATATGGATCAACCTGAAGGTTTTGAGGCCCCTGGCAATGAGAGAAAGGTTTGTAAACTTGTTAAGTCCTTGTATGGACTTAAACAAGCCCCTAAGCAATGGCATGATAAATTTGATAAAATTGTCTCATCGTTTGGCTTTGTTACTAATGAGTTTGACAAGTGTGTTTATAGCAAGAGTATTGGTGATAGTAGTATTGTCTTATGTCTGTATGTCGATGATATTCTGTAGTTTGGAACGGATATGAGGATAATTGATACTACTGAGGAATTCTTGAAAAGTAAGTTTGAGATGAAGGATATGGGAGTAGCTAGTGTGATTCTTGGTCTTAAGTTGACTCGTTCAACTAGTGGCATAACCATAAAACAATCTCATTATACTGAAAGTGTAATTGAGAAATTTGGTTATAAGAATTGCAAAGTGGCTAAGACTCCATATGACCCTTCATCTGCTCTTACTAAGAATGAAAGTGGAGTACCGATGGCTCAGTTGAGATATTCTCAGATTATTGGAAGTTTGATGTATCTTGCCAATTGTACTAGACCGGATATATCCTATTCGGTTACTAGGTTGGCTAGATATACTCAATGTCCAAGCAAAGCACATTGGGAAGCTCTTGATAGAGTTCTCAAGTACTTGAAGGGAACGATTTCCCTTGGGCTGCATTACGGGAGATATCCTTCTGTTCTTGAAGGATATAGTGATGCAAGCTGGATTGCCTATAACTCCGGGAGTTATGGTTGTACGGGGTATGTTTTCACCTTAGGCGGAGTCGTAGCCGCTTGGAGGTCGACCAAACAAACTCGTTGTCTAGGTCTACATTTGAGGCCGAATTAGTTGCCCTTGACACTACCGGATTGGAAGCCGAATGGCTTCGAGGACTTATGTTCGAGTTGCCCATGGTCCGCAAGCCCATGCCTGTTATCTCGTACATTGTGACAACACCGCCACGATTGAGAAACCGAAATGTGTCAAGTACAATCAGAAAAACAGGGAGACATATCCAAATTAGATTAAAATCTATAAGGGATCTAGTGTCTCGGAAGGTGATAGCTTGATTATGTTGGTACCAAGGATAACACAAATGATCATTTAACCAAAGGGCTAGAATTTGCTCTAGTTCAAAAATCTAGATTGGGGATGGGTCCGAACCCCGTCTCGATTCAAACGCAAAGGGCAACCCAATCTACCTGAGCGGAGATCCCACAAAGGAGATTCAATGTGGTAATAACAAGTCATGGGGTGAGTCGGAGCACCTAATAATAGATTGACATGTTACATGTCCGAGTCTATCCCCTAAATAGCCTAGAGGTGCTCAAGCCGCTAATAAAGTAAAAGTTTGGAACTTTGAATGGGATCAAGTCTTTTAGACAAGATGCTAGCAAGACATCTTCCGAGATGCCCGACTAAGTGAGTGTTGTTGTTGGCCGCAACTAGAGGAATTTGGGTTATTCCTTGAAAGCACTCATGATAGAGGATCGGGACGTATGGCTTATAAGCGTCAAGTGTTCGATAGAGGGCCTATTATAGCTTTTGTCGTGTTTGTTACCAAAGAAAGGCCTCTACATCCAAAGGCATCGATTCAAGACACCCGTTCATCCGGTCCCGGAGGTTTGCGTTGGATAACATAGGTAGTGGTTCAAGCCGGAAGGTACCATTATTGAAAGCATGGCAATGGACAATTTGTACATGTCATATTTCTATGAACTTGTGGGGGATTGTTGGAATATTTGATATTTGTGGTATGGAAGTCCATAGATCTATGACATAGTTGTGTTGTTGTGTTTGGACTGAATTTGGCAAAGGAAAAACGCGTTTGAGTTTCTGGCAAGGAGGGCGACCGCGCTCATGTCAAGGGCGGCCGCGCTTGGTTGTCTTAAACTCAGCAAAACTTTCTGGTGACTAGCGCGGTCGCGCACGCCTCGAGGGCGGCCGCGCTTGTGACGAATCTGGTGTTTTCCTGGGCCGAATTGTATCAGGTTTTTGGTCTTTTTAAGGCTTAAAACCCTAATATACCATACATATAAATACTCCTTTTCTCCCAGCCGAGTTTTCCATGAGAGATTAAGAGAAAAACCTATTTCTCTAGTTTCTTTCATTGATTGATTACTCCCCGTTCATAGAGATTTGTTCGTGAGATTCAAGGCGACTGAGATAGGACCGCTGGTGATTACCTACCTGTGTGCTGCTTTGTGGTACGTAATCCGTGATCGTTTTATCCTCGGAGAAATTTTCCTGTACCTGAGTTGCACCAATTGGGGGCAATATTTTCTCTTAGGACAGTCTTCCTAAGGCGACTCGATCAAATCACGATAAGTTTTCTAATCGTTTGTTTACTTGTTTCTGTTCTGTTTTCCTGATCCTGTTCCATTGCTTTCGGTTTTGCTATTGGCTTAATTGGTACGTTCTTGACTTGATCAATAAATAAATCCCCTACTATTGATTAAATTGTCTGTTTAATCTGTGGTGCTTATAATTTAATTTCCAACATTAATTAAATCAACTTGTTGAACACGCAAGTCTCTGTGGTTCGACCCTTACTTGTACTGCTACTTCGGTAACTTGTACTTGCAAGGTTTTTATTACACGTGGAATTTTATCCATCAAGTTTTTGGCACCATTGTCGGGGACTTGTGTTGCGAACAAGTTAATTTTGTTAGTGTATTATAACTAGTTTTCTTTTATTAGTTTCCTTTGTAAATAATTTTCTTGTATTATTTTATTTTTCTTTCTTTTTCTAATTGTATTCAAAATTAAGGGTCATGCATGAATCAAATTCTAATGAGAAAACATGACATGAGCAAGTTTGTGATGAGATTGAGTTGACCCTATATGGTGGGGAGAAGATGGATTGTGAGGAGGTTCACAATGAGGATGAAAATTTTCAAATCCTTAGCAATCCAAAGAAAAATTTGACTATCATTATTTTACCTTCTCCTTCCCCATGTGATGAAAAAGGTGGTGAGAGGCCACAAGTGGAAAAGTCCAAAGTACGTAAATATCAAAAATTCCCTCTAGTTCTAAATGTTTTGATAAAAAGGGGAATATATATGAGACTTAATTTGAAAATAAAGACTCGCGAAACCATGAAGTGGGCCAAAGAACGAAAAGTAAAGTCCAAACATGGGCAACAGTCGGGCTAAGGACCTAAACCAAATGCGCTTATTGGGAGGCAACCCAAGTATGTATGTTTTATTTGCTTTATTTATTTTGTTTTATTGTGACATATTGCCCTTTGAACCCAATGCATGGTTTTTTCTCTTTTCTATGAGGACATAACATGTTTTGAGTTTGGGGGTAGATATCTCTTCGAGTTTGTGGGTTTATAGGAGAGTGTATATAGTGTCACCATCCAAAAAATAGAAAAAATTAAAAATTTTGTTCTTATTATATGTTAGGAAGTTGGCCAACGTCCGTGATGATTTGAGGATTTTTGATTGAGTTTTGCTAGTTTGTCTCAATTTGAATTTGTTTATTAGAATTGCATTAATACATGTAAAACACAATTGCACCACCATTCACTTTCATCATATTTCTTGATCATGGTCATTAATATAGGTGTCCTTTATGGGTTCACTTTGACATTCTCGAGGTTCTTAGAACATGGTTGCATGCTTGTCAATAACAAATCAATAAATTACTTGATATTTATGACTTCTATTTCTTTGACAACCCTCTTGTGAGCCTTCGACTTTCTCGTCACTGTTTATATATGAATTGTCGCTTGTTCCCTTTTTGAGTCTTTTTAGAAAGAATGGAACATCTAGACCACCATTCGCCTTCATTTGATGCCTACTCCCTAACCCTTGACACCTAGAATAGGTTTATCCTACCTTTGCAAGAATGTGGAATTAGAAAAGATAAGTTTGGGGGTTACATAGGGAAATTAAGGGAATGAGTGAGAAAGGTCAAAAAGTTGGAAATATGATGTGTATTGTATAAAAGGGGGTAAGAAAGAAAAAAAAATAGTTCAAGTTCAAAAAAATAAATAAATAAATAAATAAAAAAAAGAAAAGAAACAGCTTGCCCCCTTATTTTGTGAAATATGATTGATAAGTGACCTATGTTGAGCGAGGGAATGCTTTCAACCACACATGTATAAAGTATGACAAAGTCTAGTTTGGGGGTTGAAACATTGAGGAAATAAAGGTGAGCGGAAAGCTGAAATTCCGAAAGAAGTAACATGCAATTGAAGACTATTAGTTCCACATTATTTTGTTTGTATGCCCATTCCTTCGTTTGTACCCGTGAACCTAGCCCCTACAATTGTTGTGGATTTAACTCTGAGCCATATTTTTGTTCAATATTGAGTAATCGAGTTGACAAGTGCGTAACCATGCATATTAGTATCCTTGTAAGTTGAATTGTTAGTCTTCTGTAATGTAGGGCATGTCTTAGTGAACCCATAAACAATCTTATCTTAGTGATCATGATCTCCCATATTTTATTCATCATTCAGGCTGAGGAGGAAAATTGTGGGTTAGATGCATTAATGTAATGTTAATTGCATATTCTTATTGGCACTTGTTTAGCATATTTTGTGAGAATCTGAGACTTGTTTGGCCGGCAACCTTGTATGTATTGAGAACATATCAAAAATATTTTCTATTGATTTTTTTTATTTGTTAGGGTAGTTTTGTTTTTGTTTAGTTTTGTTTTACTTGAGGACGAGCAAAAGATAAGTTTGGGGGTATTTGATGGATGTGGTTTTACCCATCCAAAAGATATGTTTCCAAGTTTATTTGGTGCTCGAAACCTTGGGAATTTGATATGTTTGTTAGTGTTTTGATAGTTCAGGGGTTGATGTGCAACAATGCTGAAAATAGAGGATTTGAGCCTACTTTGGAAGTTTTGGGACCAAATTGCAATTCTGGAAAATGTGGGACTAAACTGAAATTATGAAGTTCATGGCCAAAATGAATATATGGAAAGTTCAGTGACTAAAATGCAAAAGCAAAAAGTACAGTGGTCAAAGTACAACTGTGAATAAGAACTTGAAGGAAAAAAACAAAAACTTGCTGTACACTTGGGCGTCACTTTCAGTGACTTGGGCGATCGCCAGCCTGCCAACGGATATTGGGCCTGGAATGGGCTCGGATTGGTGTTAGTTTCAGGGATGTTGCACGCTGAGCCTTGGGATTGATAGAAAACATTATTTAGGGTTTTGGTTTTTATGTTTTTAGAGAGGAGGAACGAGGACAACAACTCAGGAACATCACCATTGTTTTTTATTATGATTCGAAGACCATGTTTTATGTATTGTTATTCATATTTTGTGATTTCGATCATGATTATGAGTAGCTAATTTCTCTTTTTTCATGGATTGGATGTAGTAAATGTCAAAGGAAAAGACACCACCGTCAACTACATCCAGCAGGGACATCAGTCAAGCAATGGGAACATAGCCCAACGAAGCAACGACTCGTCCAAGAAGCAACCTTTCATTCGCTTCGAAAAGCTAGACATGCCTCTAGGAAAAATACTAGAGGGACTGATCAAAGAAGGCCTACTTAAACCTGTGGAGAACTACAAGCCAAAGAATCCTACAGCCAACGCTGACAGAAGCAAGTACTACGCCTTCCACCAGTACCACGGGCGCACAACTGATAACTGCCTCGGTCTGCGGTATGAAATCCAGAAGCTGATAGAAGAAGGAAAGTTGGGACGTCCTCGTGGCCCTAATACAGTCGGGAAACCTTTCCCCAACAACAACAACAGTGTGAACTCCATCGAATGGGTGCCAAAGACGATTGATGCTGAGCCAGTTCCTCCGCCTCTCCCAGTCAAACCCTCATCAGACGTCTACATCTGGTACGACGTTTGCGACTGCTTAAAATGCCTTGACGACGAGTTCCAAGACATGATAAGGGGCGATTCCCCCAAAAATAAGAAGAAACCTTCCTATCAGCAAAAACTTAAGGAGAGATTTGAAGCCGGAGACACTAGCGTGGGTACACTCGGAGAACCCTCTGGAAAGTTAGATTACTACATCCTCTACTCCAACAAGTCTTCCCTTTCTTCGAGCAACACAACATGAGAACTTACAGGGGAGGGAAAGCCAAAATATCCTGCTGCACACTTACATTCGAGCAACTGCGCCGAGCCATAGGCTCTCTCCCTACTGAGGCACCTAAACCCGTATCCTTGGACAGAATTCGAAAGGTGGCCTTGTTGGTGTAATGCCCTAGGCTATAGTTATGTTTAACTTGAACTGTTATGTATTATCTTTATCATTTATTATAGAGCATGTTTATTCTGTTCATTATATGTTTTGCATGTTTATCATATTGAACTGCGTCCTTAGTTGTTATGAACAACTAGTATAAGTTGGTAATGGATAATCATAGAGATGATTATATGCATGGATATGCACATTACACTTATGGATACTTGCTAGAGAACAAGTATTGGACATGACCTACTTATGAGATTTATGACATGGTCTGTTGTCATGATTAAATCTCATGATAGACGTGTTATTGAATCCTTTGTACCTGAGATTATCATCGTCTTCCACATGATGAAGATCGTGTTTGATATAGTCTAACACTATCTTTAATCGGATAGCAATAAGGGCTATGTTAGCACGATCGGATTCTTGTAGGAAAGAATCATACGTCAAGATGGGATTTATCCCTCTTATGAAGAGAGATGTTTGCTTGGGCCCCTCGATGAATAGTGTTGATGAAATGTGTGGCCACACTCAAGTGAATTCATAGAGATCAAATGCATTTGGATTATCAACATATTCGGAATCGAGAAAGCATTGAACGAGATGAGATGACCTAGACCATGACTCATGTTCAATTGAACATCGTGGACAAAGGGATTGTGATATTTGATTATCAAGGAATCAAGCTTTGATGTTATATTTAATTGGGTGGACATAATGATTTGCTAGAAGTCACTTATGTCTTGTGAGGTTGATGTTTCAACTCATTACCAACATAAAATATAATTCCTAAAGGGTCACACACAAAATAACGGATTGAAAATGGCTAAAAAGGTGATTTCTTGGTCCAAGGGACGACTTGTCCCCTCTGGCACGACTCGTACTTAAAGGGACGACTCGTGCCCTCTTGGCCCAAGTCGTGCCTTGTGAAGGGACGACAAAATCTGAGGCTGTACCATTGGGGACGACTCGTGCCCTGTGGGAGGAGTCGTGCTCACGACTCTTGCCCTCAGGAACGACTCGTGTCCCGTTGATTTGACAACCTGATTTGTTGGCATGGTTCGTAGTGCGTCACGTTTGGCCATAAGGCACGACTCGTGCCCTTGGGGACGAGTCGTGCCAGCAGTCAAATTTTGGTCCGTACACTATTCCTTTGCTGATTGGTTTTGGTCTTTGACAAGGTTTCTTTCCTAAAAGTTAGGGATTTATACTTAGTATAAATAGAAGCCTTTGGTCAGCCAAAAACACATGTAATTTTGGGGTTTATGAAACACTAAAATTGGGATCTAGATTAAGAATCAAAGATCAAACAATTTTAGCCATTGATTATTGAAAATCGTTTCAATAATCGGAGATCATCTAGCAATCAATCAAGAAACGTTCTTGGTCCGTTCGAGTGTGGATTACCAATAGAGGGTGATAAGTTAATCACCAAAAGCTTGAAGCCTTCCGTTTGTTGATTCATCACAAGGTAAAGAACAAGGAGAAGATCTAAAACTTCATCAACGAGTTTTTTGAGATTCGTTTTGACATTCGCTATTGGAGATCTATTTTGAATTAACAAATCGCATTCAAGGTATGTAAATTCTATTTCATATAAATTTTAATCTCTTCTTGCTATACGGATCTTAGGGATAGGGTTTTGTTTGTTATTTCTAAGTTCTTCCGCTGTGTTTGTAACCCCAAAACCCAACACGAAGCCCCCCGGAAAGATATTAACAGTCAACGAATTAAGAGAGGATATATGGCCCGGTGCTTTGAAAAATCCTCCGCTAACTATGGCTCAACTCAAAGAAACATGCTCAAAAGAGGCCAAACCCGACGTCAATGTTCTGATCGGATCTGGTCAAATTCATGTGCTACCGTCCAAGGCCAACAAAAAGCCAACAGAGCCAGAGCCGCAACCCAGTCGCCACGTACTCGAAGAAGCAAGTTCCGAAAAGGAAGACCCGGTCCTTACCCAGCTAAAGCAAACCCAGGTGAACATTTCCCTTTGGTCCCTGCTCACCTCTTCCTACCTTCATAAGCTAAAGCTGGAAGAAAGTTTAGCCCGAACCATGGTCCCCGTGGACGCAACTCCTGAAGAAGTAATCTAGATGATTGGCAAATTCCACTATGGAAACATCATCACCTTTACAGATTTGGACCTGCCAAAATTTGGGGCTGATAATAACGAGCCGCTCTACATCACAGTCCAGTTGGATGTGCCGCCTTCCTCGCATACTTGTTGACGGGGGCTCAGGAATGAATGTCTTGCCTGCCAATATGATGGACCTACTCAACATCAAGCCCACAAACTTGAAGCCTTCAGCGCACACTGTCAAAGCTTATGATTCTACCTCCCACGCAGTTCTCGGGGTTGCTACCTTAAACATTTGGTTCGGCAAACTGATGATTCCTATCAAATTTCAAGTCCTGGACATTCCTATCACTTTCACAGCCATCTTGGGAAGACCATGGCTGCACCAGATAAATGGCGTGGCATTCACTCTTCACCAATGTATCAAATTCATGCAAGGAAATGAACTGACAATTGTCTACGAGGATATCATCACCACCGAAGGGACCTGCACCAATGGCATTCCAGTGTTAGAAATCAAGCACGATGATGACGATATGTCATTAACTGGATTTACAATGGAAACTTCCAGGATCCAAATATGCAGCGTAGACCTTCCGTTGTTCTGGGATAAGATCCTACCTGCCATGAAAATGATGAAACTCATGAACTTCATCCCATGACTGGGGCTCGACAAATGGTTACAGGGCCAACACCAAGTCATTGAAGTCAAGGACCACAATACAGTCCAGGGGCTCGGTTATGTGCCTACACTTGATGATGTCAGAGAAGACAAGAAGTTCACAAGAACCAAAGCAGTGACCCACAAAAAGGGAACCTCCTACGTCATACCCAACCCCGACCTTACAGCTTCGACCTCACTCGCTACTTCGTCAAAGGAACCGACAGCGGAACTGATGAAGATGAGAAAGGAACTGAGGGAACTGACAGCGAAACTGATGAAGATGAGAAAGGAACTGAGGGAACTGACAGCAAAACTGATGAAGATGAGAAAGGAACAAAAAAAGTCAACACAGAGACTGCAGAAAAGATGGAAAATTTGGCACAAAACCTCAAGCGTTTCAGAGGACTCAAGGCCAATTCGATAAGGGGAGCGTTCCTCGATGTCACTGCAATACCTGGACCCATCGCCACCACCGTTCATCATAAATACTCAATCAAAGGGATCCCCAACACAGAAGAACAGCTCAAAACGCTCTTCTTGAGAGACAGGCTGTTCGGTCCAGCCTACGAAGCCACATTCGAAACATTGATCCCAAAGAAGAAGGAGCCAGAATTTGTGGAAAACGCTCTAAGTGGACCTGCTCTATAGATGCTTTTCGAAGAAGTCATGGAAGTTCCAAACCTGATCGATCTGGGCTCCGAGGGCGGCATGATTTCCATCATCGGGACAGGAGAAGCCAAAATTTTTGATCCCCGAACCCTAGCTAAAAATCCTTCAATGCCACTAAAGAACTGGGTGACTTTCACCGGACCAAGGGCAAGCAAGAAAGAGATGATAGACAAATTGGGGCTACTCCCCTATCTCCCTAAATCTAGTTTCGAACCCTCCGAGTCTCTCGTTGTCAAATTCAAATCCTCTGAGTCGTCTGACGGCCTCACGCCCGAAGACTACGATTATGTAGCCAACGTTTTATTTCCCTTCGTCTTAAATGAAAAATTCGACCTTTCGGATTATCCCCTCATTGCCACTTTAACAACTGATAAATTAACTAACAACTTAACAAAAGTTAATAATGATTCACTTGATAAAAAAGTAGACACACTAAACGAACAATACATTAAAGAAGTTCTCAAGCGTGTAGTTGACCGAGAGGAAAATCGAGCCCAAGCTACCGAAGAAGTTATGACCAAAGTGAATCTAGGGTCAGTGCAAGAGCCTAAAGAGACACAAGTGGGTAGTTTCTTCGCCGGTGCAGAAAAAGAAGATCTGATAAATCTCCTCAAAGAATATGTTGACGTGTTCGCCTGGTCATACCAAGACATGCCAGGGCTCGAACCCTCCATCATGGAGCAGCGAATCCCTCTGGATCCCGAAGCCAAGCCCGTTAAGCAGAAACTACGCAAGATCAAGCCAGATTGGATCCTGCAAATAAAGGAAGAAATTGAGAAGATTCTCCGCGTCGGCTTCATCAGATCTAGTAATCGAGTACCCGACTTGGCTCTCCAACATTGTGATGGTCACTAAGGCTAATGGAAAGGTCAGATGCTGCATAGACTTTCGAGATCTCAATAAAGCCAGCCCGAAGGACGATTTCCCGCTGCCCAACATCGACATGCTGGTCGACACCACGACCAATTTCGAAGTAAAATCCTTTGTAGACGGTTTTGCCGGATACAACCAGATCAAGATGTCCGAAGAAGATCAGGCCAAGACTGCCTTCACCACTCCATGGGGAACATACTGTTATACGATCATGCCATTTGGTTTAAAGAATGCCGGGGCTACCTATCAAAGGGCCGCAACTGCCCTCTTCCATGACATGATCCACAAAGAGATCAAAATGTACATAGAGACATGATCATACACACCAAAGGATCTGACATGCAACACATGATAGACTTGAGGAAGTTCTTCAACCGACTCAGAAAGCATTCCATGAGACTGAATCCTGCAAAGTGCACATTCGGCGTAAAACGAGGCAAAGTACTTGGGTACATGGTCACAGAAAGAGGCATCGAAGTCGACCCCAAGAAAATCAAGGCCATCATCGACATGAAGCCACCACGAACACTGACAGAAGTGAAAAGTTTCATGGGAAGACTTAAATATATCAGCCGCTTTGTCAACCAACTGACATCTCTCTGCGAGCTAATATTCAAGCTAATGAAGAAAAATGCTGATATCGAATGGAACGCTGAATGCCAAGAAGCTTTCGAGAAAATCAAGACATACTTGGGGCTGATACATCAATTGGGGCTATGCCCACCTCATGAAGACAAGCCACTTCTCCTATACCTGACTGTGACTGATACGTCAATTAGGGCTATGCTGGCACAAGAAAAGAAGGATTCAAAGGTCAAGAACGCAATCTACTTCGTGAGCAAAAAGCAACAAGGAAGTGAACTCAACTACTCAGACTTAGAGAAAACTTGTACCGCCTTGGTATGGGTAGTCGGGAAGCTGAAACACAACATGCAATCACATTCAGTACTTCAGGTCTCCAAGATGGACCCAGTCAAATATCTCTTCGATAAACCATCATTATCAATGAGATTCGCCAAGTTGTCATTCTTCCTGGCTGAGTTCGACATCAAGTACATGACCAAGAAATCAACGAAGGATCGAGTAATGGCAGATCAACTGGGAGACTCCCAAGCAATGAACTCAGTGAAAACCGCTGGCAACTCTTCTTCAATGGGGCAGCCAACAAGAAAGAAAATGGTATTGGAATGCTCCTAGTCGATCCAAAAGATGAGCACACTCCCATAGCCATAAAGTTGAATTTTGAGGTAACCAACAATGCGGCAGTATATGAAGCATGCGTAGCCAGTTTGGAAGCCGCTCTTGAACGAAACATCAAAGAATTGGAAGTATACAAAGACTCGACACTGATCATCAATCAGGTATCCAACAGATGGATGACAATAGACCATAGTCTCTAGAAGTATCATGCATACATGGACGAGCTCATCTCTTAATTCAAGGAAATCTCTTTCCACTACTTGCCAAGAGACAGGAACTGCTTCGCCGATGCCTTGGCCACTTTAGCCTCTCTCGTTGAAATTCCCGAAGGGAAATCATAAATCCATTCAGAGTAGGGAGACGGGAAACCTCAGCCTACTATTGTGAGATCGAAGTTGAACATGAACCGATCAACGAACCCTGGTACAACCAAGTATACCAGTACCTCAAAAGTGGAGAAGCCTCTTTCACAAACGAAGACGGAAACTACAAAGAAGGCATCAAAGCCAAAAGCATGGTGGCTCTAACCTCAATCATGTTCCTCCTCATGAGCTCTATTGCATGACTACACCATGGCCTTTCGCCTCATGGGGAATTGATGTCATCGGCAAAATTACTCCCCCTGGGAGCAATGGCCATGCATTTATATTAGTCGCTGTCGACTACTTTACCAAATGGGTGGAAGCCAGATCGTACAAAGTACTGAATTCCAAGAAGGTAGCCGAGTTCATCAAGGAAAACATCATGTGCAGATACGGGGTGCCCAACGAGATCATATCCGATAACGGGACCCACTTCGAAGGAGATTGTGACCAGCTGTTAACCGAGTTCGGAGTTACCCGCCACAAGTCTTCTCCCTATAGACCATGGACTAACGTCGCAATAGAGGCAGTAAATAAGACTCTTGCAAGGATAATTAAAAAGATGGCCGTACGAGGATGGGAATGGCCTGAAAAGTTGCTCTTGGCACTTTGAGGATACCGAACATCAGTCAGAACCGCCACCGATAAACTCCTTTCGCACTAACATACGGGATGGAAGCCATGTTTCCAGTTGAACTAGAAATCCCCTCCATGCGTGTCCTCTTGGAAAACGGGATCAACAAAGTTGATTGGCTCCAAATCCATCATGACGAACTGGCTCTACTCGATGAGCAAAGATTGAAAGCCATGGAACATACTCGTGCCTTCCAAAGCCGGATGGCCCGAGCATTTGATAAAAAGGTCAAGACCCGAGACATCAGAGAAGGTGACTTAGTGCTTAAAGAAAAGCCTCCCAAACAGACCAATCCCCTCGGAAAGTGGGAACCTACTGTTGGTGTAGTGCCCTAGGCTATAGTTATGTTTAACTTGAACCGTTATGTATCATCTTTATCTTTTATTATAGAGTACATGTTTATTCTATTCATTATATTTTTGCATGTTTATCATATTGAACTGCGTCCCTAGTTGTTGTGAACAACTAGTATAAGTTGGTAATGGATTATCATAGAGATGATTATATGCATGGAGATGCACATTACACTTATGGATACTTGCTAGAGAACAAGTATTGGACATGACCTACTTATGAGATTTATGACATGGTCTGTTGTCATGATTAAATCTCATGATAGTCGTGTTATTGAATCCTTTGTACCTGAGATTATCATCGTCTTCCACATGGTGAAGATCGTGTTTAATATAGTCTAACACTATCTTTAATCGGATAGCAATAAGGTCTATGTTAGCACGATTGGATTTATGTAGGGAAGAATGATAAGTCAAGAAGGGATTTGTCCCTCTTATGAAGAGAGATGTCTGCTTGGGCCCCTCGATGAAGAGTGTTGATGAAATGTATGGCCATACTCAAGAGATTTGATAGAGATCATATGCACTTGGATTATCAACATATTCGGTATCGAGAAAGCATTGAGCGGAATGAGTTGACATAGATCATGACTCATGTTCAATTGGACATCGTGGATAAAGGGATTATGACATTTGATCTATCGAGGAATCAAGCTTTGATGTTATATTAATTGGGTAGATATAATGGTTTGCTAAAAACCACTTATGTCTTGTGAGGTCATGTTTTGACTCATTACCAACATAATATACTTCCTTTTGGGTCACACACAAAGAACGAATTTGATTCGGGCTGAAATTATAGATTCTGGACTCTTGGACGACCGCTGAGGTTTACATGGGCGACCGCCCACAAGTCAACTGTTGACTTGGGTGACCGCCGAGGTGAGCATGGGCGACCGCTGATGAGGTTTTCAAAATAGTGCATGAAAGATTGTACAAGTGGGCGACCGCCCATGTTAGATTTTCGAAATAAGACAAAAGGCTGTACAACTTGGCGATCGCCCAACCCCCATTTCAGCAATCCATTTTGGTTTCAGAAAAGAACTTTTATTCCTAATTGTTAGGATTATTTATAAAGTATAAATATGTCCTTTTTCCCCAACCATAACACACGAATTTTAGGGCTTGATAAACACAATTATCTTGATTTTGATTGTGAATCAAAGATCAAAACACCATAGATTCAATTCCATAATCAGCCATAGATTATTAAAAAGTGTTTCAATAATCAAGAGGATCATCTAGCAATCCAACAAGTAGGAGTTCTTGGTTCGTTCGCGTGTGGATCACCATTAGAAGGAGGTTGCTTTATCTCCTACGGCTTGAAGCTCCATTGTTGATTTCATCACCAAGTTCGAAGAAGGAAATTAGAAGATTCGACATCAAAGTTCAAGGCTTGAATTTTGAGATCTGTTTTGACAAACTAAATCGCATTCAAGGTATGTAATTCTATTTCATAGTTTTTCTAATCTCTTCATGCTAGACAGATTTAAGGACTAGGGTTTTGATGTTATTTGTTAAATTTTTCGCTGCGTTTGTAACCCCAAAACCTAACAGTGGTATCAGAGCCCTGTCTTGCCATGATTAGGATTGAAATTACATGCTAGATTTAATTTGATTATTTGCTACCATGCTATATGAAATAGATCAAGATTCCATGTGTTTTGTTTTTATGAAAAACAAGTATATATGATATGCCATGTTCTTGATTCATGATAAATTGATTTGATTAGTTTATCACATAGGTTGATGATTTGTTTAATATGATTAAATTAGATTTGTAATTTCTCAAAATTGAATCAAATTGTTTGTATGAAATTTTGTGAAGCCCTATGTTCATGATTATGTTCACATGAGATCTATGTTACAACCATGCGATGTTTGTTACAGTATGAAAACCTTCTAAATATTTAAGTCTTATGCCATTCCTTGATTAGAACACTTGTGATATTTTAGGGTATTTGATATAGTTTCGACTCAGTTTGGTGCATCTTATATCTTAATATGTGATCAAGGTGAGATAATGATTGATGTAGTTTTGACTCAGTTAGGTGTATCGTTCCATGTCTTACATATTTGAAAAAGATTTTGATTTAATTGGTGCTTTCAAATGAGATTTGACCCAAGGCATAGATGAGATTTAAAACATGTTTTGATATACGATGTCTAAGAAAATTTCATAAAAAATCTAAGAGTCATATAGTGATATGATTGATGTTTCTACCTAAATAGCTTGATTTCGGGCATTGACTCAGTTAAACCAAAATCAAGTGAAATATGGATCTTAGCCTACTATGATTATATGATACATGTTTGTATTTGAAGGTGTATAATTTAGTGGGAGTATTTATGAAATACGTTATTTGCTCTTAGATGATAAATGTGTTGATATTGATATATATTTATATTGTTTGCATATTTTATTGTAGAATGGCTAATCACAATAATCAACCCCTGTCACTGCGATCAGTCCTTGAGAAGGACAAGCTTGAGGAGAACGGTACAAACTATTCTGATTGGATCAGAAGCCTTAGAATTGTTCTAAAGCAAGAGAAGAAACCGTACGTTCTCAATGAACCCATTACACCTCAACCTGCTGCAAATGCTTCTAGGACAGATAGGGATGCACATAAGAAAGATAATGAGGATTCTACAGATGTTACATGCCTTATGCTTGCCACTATGTCTAAGGCTCTTCAGAAGGACCGTGAGCACATAGATGCAACATTTGATCTTGCTGAGCGCTTAAAGGAAATGTTCCAAGTGCAAGCAAGAAATGAGTGGTTTGATGTGGTTAAGGCCCTAACTGCATGCAAGATGCAAGAGGGGCAATCGGTGGGAGCTCATGTCCTTAAGATGAAGGGTCACATTGAGCGTCTCGAAAGGCTTGGAAATTCGATGAGTTTGTAACTCGCCACGGATTTGATATTGAATTCATTGCCTGAAAGTTATGGTCATTTTATTATGCACTATCACATGAATGGCCCGGATAAGAATCTCTCGGAATTGCATGGGATGCTTAAGACCGCAGATAAGAATATCAAAAAGCCCCAAACCGATACTGCGTTAATGGTTAACAAAGGCAAAGGGTTCAAGAAAGATGGGAAAGGTAAAGCAAGTGTTGCTAAACCTAAGGCAAAAGTTGCCATTCCGGAGAGGCTCCCAAGGCATCTCAAAAGGATGCGGTTTGCTACCATTCCCAAGAGGTTGGTCATTGGAAGCGCAACTGTAAGGCTTACAAGGAAGGCCTAAAGTTTAATAAGGGCAATACGATTGCTACTGATTCAGGTATCTATATGATAGATATTTTCCTTTCTGTTTCTAGTTCATGGTTATTAGATACCGGATGTGGATCTCACATTTGTTTAAATGTGCAGGGACTGAGAAATAGGAAGCTACTCAAACAAGGTGAAGTTGACCTACTTGTGGGGAATGGAGCAAGAGTTGCTACATTAGCCGTAGGGACATATGATGTAACTTTACCTAGTGGCTTAGTACTTATTTTGAACAATTGTTATTATATTCCGGATTTGAGTAGGAATATTATTTCTGTTTCTTGTCTGGATAATGAAGGGTATAATTTTCTTATTAAGAATAAGAAGTTTTATATTTATTTAAATGATATGCTTTATGGTATTGCAAATTCATTTAATGGCCTTTATGTTCTTGATGTTGATGAGAAACAAAATAGTGTCGAAAATGTTTATCATGTAGACAAGAAGTCTAAACCGAATGACGTGAACAACTCGTTCACGTGGCATTTCCGGATTGGTCATATAAACGAGAAACACATTTCTAAATTCCACAAAGATGGAATGTTAGACTCACATGATTATGAATCATATGAGATATGCGAATCTTGTTTATTGGGCAAAATGATCAAACCATCCTACACTAAGAGTAGAGAAAGGGCTAGTGACTTATTGGGCCTAATACATACTGTTGTATGCGGACCAATGAGCAGCATTGCTAGGGAAGGATTTCGGTATTTCATTACATTCACTGATGACTTATCTAGATATGGCTATGTCTATCTAATGAAGTCAAAGAGTTAATAGTTTGAGATGTTTAGAACATTTCAAAATGAAGTACAAAATAAACTTGGCAAAATAATTAAAGCACTTTGATCCGATCGTGGTGGTGAGTATTTGAGCCAAGAGTTTGACAATCATCTCAAAAACTGTGGAATTGTTTCAGAGTTGACTCCACCCAGAACGCCACAATGGAATGGTGTTTTCGAGTGGAGGAATAGAACCCTATTAGATATGGTTCATTCGATGATGAGTCAAGTAGACCTTCCTATATCCTTTTGGAGACATGCATTAGAGACTACTGCGTTCATACTGAACAGAGTCCCTACTAAATCAGCTCCTTAGACCCCACATAAGTTGTGTCGTGGAAGAAAACCTACTTTGTCTTTCATGAAGATTTGGGGTTACGAAGCTTATATGAAGAGACTTGTCTCTGATAAGTTAGCACCTAAATCTGACAAAGTTATTTTCGTTGGTTACCCTAAGGAAACCAAAGGGTACTACTTTTACAACCGCATTGAGAATAAAGTGTTTGTTGCTCAATATGTTACTTTTCTTGAGAAACTGTTTCTCAATAAAGCATCTAGTGAGAGTAAAATTGATCTTGAAGAAGTTCAAGACACCAAAAATAACTTGGAACCGATAGTAGAGACGGAACCAACTCCACAAGAAGTTGTGGAACCGGTTCAAGATCCACAAGTCCATCGTAGATCAGATAGGTTAAGATCCGTACCCGAGAGATATGGATTTCTCGTGTCGAAAAGTAATGAAGTGGAAGTCATTGAGAATGAGGAACCTACTTCCTATCAAGAGGCGATGTTCGATCCCGATTCAGATAAATGGCTAGAAGCCATGAAATCCGAATTGCAATCCATGTCGGATAACCAAGTTTGGAACTTGATTGAGCCACCCGAAGGTGTAAAAACCATAGGGTGCAAGTGGGTCTTCAAGAAGAAGACTGACATGGATGGGAAGGTGCATACTTACAAGGCTAGGATTGTAGCAAAGGGATATAGGTAAACTCTTGGTGTAGACTATGATGAAACCTTCTCACCTGTTGCCATGCTTAAGTCTGTTAGAATTTTGATTGCCATAGCTGCGTATTTTGACTATGAGATATGGAAAATGGATGTCAAAACTGCTTTCCTTAACGGAAAACTGCTTGAGGATGTGTATATGACACAACCCGAAGGTTTTGTAGATCCAAGAAATTCTAACAAGGTGTGTAAGTTGCAGAGATCCATTTATGGATTGAAGCAAGCTTCTAGGAGTTGGAATCTTCAGTTTGATGAGAAAATCAAAGTGTTTGGTTTTATCAAGAACGAAGATGAACCTTGTGTATACATGAAATTCAGTGGGAGCGTTGTGCTATTTCTCTTATTGTATGTTGATGATATATTTCTCATTGAAAACGATATTCCTGCACTTCAGACTGTCAAGTCTTGGTTAGGGAAGTGTTTTTCAATGAAAGATATGGGCTAAGCCGCTTACATCCTTGGTATCAAGATCTATAGAGATATATCTAGGAGGATGATTGGTTTGAGTCAAAGTACCTACATTGAAAAGGTTCTTAGAAGATTCAAAATGGAAAATTTTAAGAGTTAAAACTTGCCAATGGGTCATGATTGGTTTGAGTCAAAGTACCTACATTGACATGGTAGTCAAGATGATCCTAAAGTACTTAAGAAGGACTAATGATGCGTTCTTGGTATTTGGAGGGATGGAATAAGATCTTGTTGTAATAGGTTACACAGATGCTAGCTTCCAAACCGACAAGGATGATTTCCGATCGTAGTCGGGATTTGTGTTTATGCTTAACGGAGGTGCGATATGTTGGAAGAGTTCCAAGTAGAGTACTATTGCCGATTCTACTACTGAGGCCGAATTTATAGCGGCATCCGATGCAGCTAAGGAGGCAGTTTGGATCAAGAAGTTCATTAGTGACTTGGAAGTTGTTCCAAGTATCACTAATCCGGTGGAAATTTATTATGACAATAATGGTGCCATTGCGCAAGCAAAGGAACCAAGGTCACATCAGCGATCTAAACATATACTTAGACGTTTCCATCTCAATCGAGAGTTCATTGATCGGGGAGACATTAAGATATGCAAAGTATCAATCGATGATAACATTGGGGATCCGCTTACAAAGCCCCTCGCACAAGCAAAGCATGATGGTCATGTGAGGTCTATGGGTATTAGATACATAGATGGAGCCTATTGCAAGTGGGAGACTGTTGGTGTAGTGCCCTAGGCTATAGTTATGTTTAACTTGAACCATTATGTATCATCTTCATCACTTATTATAGAGTACATGTTTATTCTGTTCATTATATGTTTGCATATTTATTATATTGAACTGCGTCCCTAGTTGTTGTGAACAACTAGTATAAGTTGGTAATGGATAATCATAGAGATGATTATATGCATGGAGATGCACATTACACTTATGGATACTTGTAGAGAACAATTATTGGACATGACCTACTTATGAGATTTATGACATGGTCTGTTGTCATGATTAAATCTCATGATAGTCGTGTTATTGAATCCTTTGTACCTGAGATTATCATTGTCTTCCACATGGTGAAGATCGTGTTTGATATAGTCTAACACTATATTTAATCGGATAGCAATAAGGGCTATTTTAACACGATTGGATTCATGTAGGGAAGAATGATAAGTCAAGAAGGGATTTGTCCCTCTAATGAAGAGAGATGTTTGCTTGGGCCCCTCGATGAATAGTGTTGATGAAATGTATGGGCATACTCAAGAGATTTGATCGAGATCAAATGCACTTGGATTATCAACATATTTGGTATCGAGAAAGCATTGAGCAGAATGAGTTGACATAGACCATGACTCATGTTCAATTGGACATCGTACGTACTCGAAGAAGCAAGTTCCTGAAAAGAAGACCCGATCCTTACCCAGCTAAAGCAAACCCAGGCGAACATTTCCCTTTGGTCTCTGCTCACCTCTTTCTACCCTCATAAGCTCAAGCAGGAAGAAAGTTTAGCCCGAACCATGGTCCCCGTGGATAAAACCCCTGAAGAAGTAATCCAGATGATCGGTAACATCCACTATGGAAACATTATCACCTTTACAGATTTGGACCTGCCAAAATTTGGGGCTGATCATAACGAGCCGCTCTACATCACTGTTCAGTTGGATGAGTGATATGTGACTATTCTATAGTCGTTTATAGTGTTTTATTTGTATCATTTAGTTAGGTTTCATTACTATTTAGTTATGATTTTAGCTTCTTTTATTGTATATATAGGATTTTATGCTTGTAGGTGTGTTTTGTATACTTATACAGGTTTTAGGGTTATTTCTACGATTATAAGGAGCTTTTGGACCAAAGCTAAGGAAGGGTCAATTCAAAATGATCATCCAGGCCAATATCAAGCTGGACCGGCCGTGCGCTATAAAGTGGAGCGACCGTGCAAAACCTTCTGTCAAGCTTAAATTGCCAAAGTTCACTGGAGCGGCCGTGCGCTATAAAAGGGAGCGGCCGTGCAAAGCTAGAGCGGCCGTGCACTATAAATTGGAGCGGCCGTGCACCTGCTGTTGCTGTGAAAAGGCACCTTTTCATTTGAAACTCTTTGAAGAGATCCAACCCTTCCCTCAAATGCTTATATAAGAGACCTTTGTAATCAGTATTGAGAATCCAAAAATGATCAGAAACACATCCATAGATGGATCAAATAATACCTAGATAGATATCAAAATGCTCTAGAAACATTATACACCATTCTTGAAGAGGTATCAATTTTTAGTGACAAGTTCTTGTACTTCTTTGAAGATTGTGAATGCAATACAAGATTTTCTTCCAGCCTTTGTTTCTTCTGCAATTATGGAATAAGTATTTCTTTCCTTATCTTTATTTCTTGTTCCTTTTATTATGTTCAAAGGTTTGTGAGTAATCATCCATATTCTCGGAGTTGGAAACTCAAAATGTCTTTTGTTCATCATCTTTTATAAAAGTCTTGTCATATCTCTTCATCTAAATAATTTATTTATATTAATCTCAAAATGACTTACATTTTGGAGACGTCCAACTTGTATGATTCAGTTAATCGAGAGAAGTACCTAGCGGAGAATCTCGATTAACGGAACCATATAAAGGAACTAGGTTTCATTGATCACGAGAGTAGTTCAATGGCCTAGGGATGTTCCTTGAATGAAAAGTGCATTGACTTTCGAACTTAATGGATCCTTACTAATTATGGCCTTCGAGAGATAAGCCGGAATGCCCGTTCGTGACAGGCGGGAGTACCTTAAACAGAAATCTCAAGAGATAGGGCATAATTAGTTAAGGGTACAAATGCTACTTGCTTGATCGTGAGAAGTAGTGTAGGCTTAACGTACCATCCTTGATTTTGATAAAAATCTATATTTTCAAAGACATGCCTATAAGATGAACAATTGATTAAATGATTTATAATCCCGAAAATGCTTTTATTATATGTTAGAGTAGTTTTCATATGTTTCTAGTATTTTCTCTACCAATTCATATCTCCCCCCAATCATTTTATCTATATATTTATATAAAGTCGAGTATCATCCCAAAGTAAACCCTGTCCTCGTGGGATTGACCCATACTTACACTCGCAATATTATAATAGCCCGTGCACTTGCGATATAAAAGGAACTATTAGGTTCTGAAACTGTAACCATGAGCGCCACCTTCCTCGCGTACTTGTTGACGGGGGCTCAGGAATGAATGTCTTGCCTGCCAAGATGATGGACCTACTTGACATCAAGCCCATAGACTTGAAGCCTTCAACCCACACTGTCAAAGCTTATGATTCTACCTCCCGCGCAGTTCTCGGGGTCGCTACCTTAAACATTTGGTTCGGCAAACAGATGATGCCTACCGAATCAAGTCCTGGACATTCCTATCACTTTCACAGCCATCTTGGGAAGACCATGGCTGCACCAGATAAATGGCGTGGCATCCACACTTCACTAATGTATCAAATTCATGCAAGGAAATGAACTGAAAACTGCCTACGGGGATAGCGTCACCACCGAAGGGACCTGCACTAATGGCATTCCATTGTTAGAAATCAAGCACGATGACGACGATATGGCATTAACTGGATTTACAATGGAAACTTCCAAGATCCAAATATGCAGCATAGACCTTTCGTTGTTCTGGGATAAGATCCCTCCTGCCATGAAAATGATGAAACTCATGAACTTCATCCCAGGACTGGGGCTCGGAAAGGTTACAGGGCTAACACCAAGTCATCGAAGTCAAGGACCACAATACAGTCCAGGGGCTCGGTTATGTGCCTACACCTGATGATGTAAGAGAAGACAAGAAGCTCACAAGCTCCAAAGTAGCGGCCCACAAAAAGGGAACCTCCTACGTCACACCCAACCTCCGACCTTACATCTTCGACCTCGCTCGCTACTTTGTCAAAGGAACCGACAAAGGAACTGATGAAGATGAGAAAGGAACTGAGGGAACTAACAGCGGAACTGATGAAGATGAGAATGGAATAGGAAAAGTCAACACATAGACTGCAAAAAAGATGGAAATGCTGGCATAGAAACTCAAGCGTTTCAGAGGACTCAAGGCCAATACGATAAAGGGAGCGTTCCTCGACGTCACTGCAATACTTGGACCTATCGCCACCACCGTTCAGCATAAATACTCGTTCAAAAGGATCCTCGACACAGAAGAACAGCTCAAAATGCTTTTCTTGGGAGACAGGTTGTTCGGTCCAGCCTACGAAGCCACATTCGAAACATTGATCCCAAAGAAAAAGGATCCAGAATTTGTGGAAAACGCTCTAAGTGGACCTGCCATACAGAACCTTTTCAAAGAAGTCATGGAAGTTCCAAACCTAATCGATCTGGGCTCCGAGGGCGGCATGATCACAATAATTGGGACAGGAGAAGCCAAACTTTTTGATACCCAAACCCTTGCCAAAAATCCTTCAATGCCACTAAAGAACTAGGTGACTTTCACCGGACCAAGGGCAAGCAAGAAAGAGATGATAGACAAATTAGGGCTACTCCCCTATCCCCCTAAATCTAGTTTCGAACCCTCCAAGTCTCTCGTTGTCGAATTCAAGTCCTCTGAGTCGTCTGACGGCCACATGCTCGAAGACTATGATTATGTAGCCAATGTTGTATTTCCCTTAGTCTTAAATGAAAAATTCAACCTTCCAGATTATCCCCTCATTGCCACTTTAACAACTGATAAATTAACTAACAACTTAACAAAAGTTAATAACGATTCACTTGATAAAGAAGCAGACACACTAAACGAACAATACATTTAAGAAGTTCTCAAGCGTGTAGTTTACCGAGAGGAAAATCGGGACCAAGCTGCCGAAGAGGTTATGACCAGAGTGAATCTAGGGTCAGTGCAAGAGCCTAAAGAGACACAAGTGGGTAGTTTCTTCGTCGGTGCAGAAAAAGAAGCCCTGATAAATCTCCTCAAAGAATATGTTGAAGTGTTCACCTGGTCATACCAAGACATGCCAGGGCTCGACCTCTCCAACCTGGAATAACGAATCCCTCTAGATCCTGAAGCCAAGCCAGTCAAGCAGAAACTACACAAGATCAAGCCAGATTGGTCCCTGCAAGTAAAGGAAGAAATTGAGAAGATGCTCTGCGTCGGCTTTATCAGAGTAATCGAGTACCCGACTTGGCTCTCCAACATTGTGACGGTCACCAAGGCCAATGGAAAGGTAAGATGCTGCGTAGACTTCCGAGATCTCAACAAAGCCAGCACGAAGGACGATTTACCGCTACCCAACATTGACATGCTGGTCGACACCACGGCCATTTTCAAAGTAAAATCTTTTGTAGAAAGAGGCATCGAAGCCGACCCCAATAATATCAACAGACTCAGAAAGCACTCCATGAGACTAAATCCTGCAAAGTGCACCTTCGGCGTAAAATGAGGCAAAGTATTAGGGTACATGGTCACAGAAAGAGGCATCGAAGCCGACCCCAATAATATCAAGGCCATCATCGACATGAAGCCACCACGAACACTGACAAAAGTGAAAAGTTTCATGGGAAGACTTCAATACATGAGTCGCTTTGTCAACCAGCTGAATCTCTCTACGAGCCAATATTCAAGCTAATGATGAAAAATGCTGATATCGAACGGAACACTATGTTGGCGCAAGAAAAGAAGGATTCAAAGGTCGAGAACGCAATCTACTTCCTGAGCAGAAAACTTCAAGGAAGTGAATTCAACTACTCTGCCTTAGAGAAAACTTGTACCACCTTGGTATGGTAGTCGGGAAGCTGAAACAATACATGCAATCTCATTCAGTACTTCTGGCCTCCAAGATGGACCCAGTCAAATAACTCTTCGATAAACCATCTTTATCAATGAGACTCGCCAAGTGGTCATTCTTCCTGGCTGAGTTCGACATAAAGTACCTGACCAGGAAATCAACGAAGGATCGAGTAATGGAAGATCAACTGGAAGACTTCCCAAGCAATGAACTCAAGGGTCCTGATCCACAATTTCCCGTTGACGGAATCTTTTCGTTCGACAGTGAAAACCGCTGGCAACTCTTCTTCGATGGGGCAGCCAACAAGAAAGGAAATGTTATTGGAATGCTCCCGGTCGATCCAAAAGATGAGCACTCTCCCATAGCCATAAAGTTGAATTTTGAGGTAACCAACAACGCGGCAGTATATGAAGCATGCATAGCAGATTTGGAAGCCGCTCTTGAACGTAACATCAAAGAATTGGAAGTAAACAGAGACTCGACACTGATCATCAATCAGGTGTCCAACAGATGGAAGACGATAGACCATGGTCTCCAGAAGTATCATGCATACATGGAAGAGCTCATCGCTCAATTCAAAGAAATCTCTTTCCACTACTTGCCGAGAGACAGGAACCGCTTCGCCGATGTCTTTGCCACTTTAGCCTCTCTCGTTGAAATTCTCGAAGGGAAATTAGTAAAGCCATTCAGAGTAGGGAGATGGTAAACCCTAACCTACTGTTGTGAGATCAAAGTTGAACATGAACCGATCAACGAACCCTGGTACAACCAAGTATACCAGTACCTCAAAAGTAGAGAAGCCTCTTTCACAAACGAAGACATAAACTATAAAGAAGACATCAAAGCCAAAAGAATGGTGGCTCTAAAACACCTATCATCCCACTTCGTCATTCTGGGAGGCATGTTATACAAGAAGCGTCACCAAGGACCACTCCGTCGATGTGTGAGCAAAGAAAAAGCCATCGAGTTGATGAACAAAATTCATAACGGAGCCTGCAGCCCCCACATAAACGCCCGAGCATTGATGCAGATCATCCTCCGTATGGGCTACTATTGGATATCGATGGAAACAGACTACATCTAGTTCGTCAAAAGCTGCGACAAATGCCAACATTTTTCCAACCTCAATCATGTTCCTCCTCACGAGCTCTATTGTATGACTACACAATGGCCTTTTGCCACACAGGGATTCGACATCATCAGCAAAATTATTCCCCCCGGGAGCAACGGCCACAAGTTCATATTAGTCGCTGTCGACTACTTTACCAAATGAGTGGAAGCCAGATCATACAAAGTACTGAATTCCAAGAAGGTGGCCGAGTTCATCAAGGAAAATATCATGTGCAGATACGGGGTGCCCAACGAGATCATATCCGATAACGGGACCCACTTCGAAGGAGCTTGTGACCAACTGTTAATCGAGTTCAGAGTTACACGCCATGGAACATTCTCGTGCCTACCAAAGACGAATGGCCTGAGCATTTGATAAAAAGGTCAAGACCCGAGACATCAGAGAAGGTGACTTAGTTCTTAAAGAAAGGCCTCCCATACAGACCAATCCCCTCGGAAAGTGGTAACCTACCTGGATAGGCCCGTTCGTGGTACAGAAGATCTTCACAGAGGAGCAATGAAACTAGCCGATTTGGATGGAAACCCTTTTGTCAACCCAGTAAACAGAAGCAAGCGTCGCAGATACTTCGTTTGAGGAAGTAATCAAGTCAACTCTCTTTCCACATACTCCCCAAACAGTAAAATCAAAGTGCTAAAAGAGTAATACCCAACTAGACACATCCTCTAAATGGTCTATGTAAAAATCAGGGTCGCACTATTCATCCCACTTCTATTTTTCTCTCTCTCAAAAGAGTTAAACTATGATGACCTAAGCCCCTTAGTCCATTTGTAAAAGGGGAACGTAGGCAGCCATCATTGGTTCGTTCTAAAAAACAAATAAAATTTCAAATTCGGCACCAATCACTTGTGTCTTAAAAAACTCTTAAATTAACCCGTGAATTCATTACAGTTAAAACACTTTTTGATTAGTTCAAGAACGGTCTACTCTCGACTCACTACATGCTTGCAAAGCAAAATAAAACACTCAATTAAAACTAATGTATCTGTAATGACAGTGGGTGGATATTCTGTACTGTAAGGTCAATCTAGCCACTCGTGCTCGGTCCTTCATCTTTCCTTCCCTACCCTTTTTTGCGGTGGGTATTCTTCGCTTTCACAGGAAATATCCATGTCGTTCTCCTGCCTGGTTCTGGGATCCTTCCCGACGCCTCTATCAAACATGTTGTCGCCAATGCATCCCTTTCCCTAGCTCTACAACGAGCTGCCTCTCTTTAAGCCATCATATCCGTGTTCATGCCTGCCAACCGACTCGTATTGACCTCATAGTCCACCATATATCCCCGTACTATCTTGAGGGTTAGCCATCGCTTCGGCCCTCCTCAAAGTCGAGTTGTCACGGAAATTAAGGCCCAAAAGCTTACTTCGCCTCCACAAAGGTGCCATTTGTGCCTCCCCCACACACTCCTCATACCAGTTCAAATAGCCAGTGGACAGAACAGTGTTCCCTCTCCAGTAAAAGAGAACCCTAACTGGAAAAGACGCATATTTCCACAACTGCATGAGAAGCAAGAACGTCGATGGATCGTCCATGAAGAGTGATCCCACCTCAAAGGTAGCATCATTGCTCAAGTCCATCAAAGGAACCTGCTCCATCCCAAATTGCCATAATACCAAGGACGGGATATAAAAAGAAGACTGGGAAAGCCCTGAAACTCTGACAATGAGAAGACCATTCTGAATGGTTTGACATGTCTCCAGTCTCCAATAAGGAACCCACCATCGCAAATGATGAGTGCGGAGTTTGGCCATCCAAAGCTCCCAGTCAGCTTGACTACATTCTATTTCCAAGGGTCACTGAGAAGAATCAAGGATCACACGTCATTGGAACCTCGAGCATAACTTGCAACCTCTCCCTCAGCCACAAAGTAAGCAGAGCGGGACTTCCTCCCCACATGTACCGGCTACCAGTCACCATTCGATCAATGCCATGAAAGGTCTCACCTAAGATTAAGGGCAAGATGTCCTCTCTGCCTTGGCAATGCCCCACCATGTCCAGAACCCTGTGGTTGCATACTCCTAGCGATGTAAACTTGAAAAGAGTACCTATCACGCACAGAGCAAAAGCGTCCCACGTAGCAAAACTCAAGTCAGCACTCACAAACCTATCTGGGATCCCAGAGATGTCAATATAGTCAGTGTGAGGTATCAACATCCCGAAGCTTCTTCGACAGAAATGCCAAGAAGAGACATCAACTTCTCAACAGTTGTCATTCCTCCCGGCAAAGGAAGAGCAACCTGCTCCACTTCAGGTCCTCCAAGGATAGCGCAAAAATCTTCGAACGTGGGCATGATCTCGTTGTACGAGAAACTGTAAACGTGCCTTCTTACGTCCCATAAATGAGTCACAGCTCTCAGAAGATCCCAGTAAGGGGAAAGTTCCTTCAAAGCCAAAACCTACTTACCCTATAACAAATTTCAAAAAATTCTTTGTTATGCCTTATATGGTGCCTCACCCACGTCTTGAACCTATCCATGAATTGCTCTTGCATCTGAGTAGGCAACTTTGGAAACGTGGCCATTGAAAAAACGAAGAAATTTTAAGGGAAGAACAAATTTCCAGATTCAAGGATCAATGGAAACAACTTAGGATTTCTGAAATCTGCAAAATTGGACTGCAATTTAAAGAAGTCAAAACTGAAGATCTGGTCGGCCGGCCTGTCTTGCAGGTTGACAAAGTCAAAGTGCAGCCTTGCTGCATTTATGTCCCCTTTTCCATTCCAAGATGCGCCCTATTCATCCTCTGTCCAAATCAGCCAAACACCAGTGAACCATTTCCCTTGCAAAGTCAAATCCATCCTGGGCTCCTGCAATAATGCAAATAATAATTTTGTTGGTGTAATGCCCTAGGCTATAGTTATGTTTAACTTGAACTGCGTCCCTAGTTGTTGTGAACAACTAGTATAAGTTGGTAATGGATAATCATAGAGATGATTATACGCATGGAGATGCACATTAAACTTATGGATACTTGCTAGAGAACAAGTATTGGACATGACCTACTTATGATATTTATGACATGGTCTGTTGTCATGATTAAATCTCATGATAGTTGTGTTATTGAATCCTTTGTACCTGAGATTATCATCATCTTCCACATGATGGAGATTGTGTTTGATATAGTCTAACACTATCTTTAATCAGATATCAATAAGGGCTATGTTGGCACAATTGGATTCTTGTAGGAAAGAATGGTAAGTCAAGATAGGATTTGTCTCTTTTATGAAGAGAGATGTTTGCTTGGGCCCCTCGATGAATGATGTTGATGAAATGTGTGGCCACACTCAAATGATTTGATAGGGATCAAACGCATTTGGATTATCAACATATTCGGGATCGAGAAATCATTGAACGGAATAAGTTGACATAAACCATGACTCATGTTCAATTGGACATCGTGGATAAAGGGATTGTGACATTTGATCTATCGAGGAATCAAGCTTTGATGTTATATTAATTGTGTGGATATAATGGTTTGTTAGAAATCACTTATGTCTTGTGAGGTCATGTTTTGACTCACTACCAACATAATATAATTCCTTTTGGGTCACACACAAAGAACGAATTTGATTCTGGCTGAAAATTGGAATTCTGGCTTGGTATACCGTGTGACATACTTTGCCTGAAGAAAATTGGAATTCTGGCTTGGTATACCATGCAACATACTTTGCCAAGCATTGGGCATGACTCATGCTCTTGAGCACGAGTCATTCCTGGGAACCACACAAGTGATTTTTCTGGCACGACTCGTATCACGATTGATTTTGGCCTGGCACGACTCGTGCCCCTGGGCACGATCGTAGCGAATTTCAGTTCGTACGTAGTTCCTTGCTTGAAAGGTTTTGGTGTTTGACAAGGTTTCTACCCTAATTGTTAGGGGATTTATATGGGATATAAATACAAACTTTGTGCAGCGATAACCTCTCTCTCACTTCCATACATCATTGTTCTAAGTTTATGAAACTCTAGGCTTTGATCAATTCCATAGTTTTTGCCATTGATTATTGGAAACATTTCAATAATTGGAAAGGATCATCTAGCAATTCAACAAGAAGAGTTTTTGGTTCATTCGCGTATGGATCACCATTAGAGGGAGGTTGCTTTATCTCGTAAAGCTTGAAGCCTTCGATCATCGATTCTTCACAAGATAAAGAACAAGGAGAAGATCAAAAACCTTCATCAACGATTTTTGAGATTCGTTTTGAGATTCGCTATTGGAGATCTATTTTGAACAAACAATTCATATTCAAGGTATGTAAATTCTATTTCATATAAATTTCTAATCTCTTCATGCTAGACGGATCTTAGGGCTAGGGTTTTGATGTTCTTGTTAAATTTTCCACTGCCTTTGTAACTCCAAAACCCAACAGTGGTATCAGAGCCCTGTCTTGCCATGATTAGGATTGAAATTGGCATGCTAGATTTAATTTGATTATTCGCTATCCATGCTATATGAAATAGATCTAGATTTTATGTGTTTTGTTTTTATGAAAAACAAGTATATATGATATTCCATGTTCATGATTAATGATGGATTAATTTGATTAGTTTATCACATAGGTTATTGATCTATTAATATGATTATTTAGATTTGTAATTTCTCAAAATTCAAATCAAATTGTTTGTTTGATATTTTGTGAAGCCCTATGTTCATGATTATGTACACATAAGATTTATGTTACAACCATGCGATGTTTGTTTTTATGAGTAAAACCTTCTAAATATTTAAGTCTTATGCCATTCCTTGATTAGAACACTTGTGAATTTTTAGGGTATTTTGATGTAGTTTCGACTCAGTTAGGTGCATCATTATATCTTAATTTGTGATTAAGATGAGATTATGGTTGATGTAGTTTTGACTCAGTTAGGTGCATCGTTCCATGTCTCATACATTTGAAAAGGGTTTTGACTTAATTGGTGCTTTCAAATAAGATTTGACCCAAGGCATAGATGAGATTTAAAACATGTTTTTGACATATGATGTCTAAGAAAATATCATAAAAGATCTAAGATTCATATAGTGATATGATTGATGTTTCTACCTAAATAGCTTAATTTCGGGCATTGACTCAGTTAAACCAAAATCAAATGAAATATGGATCTTAGCCTACTATGATTATATGATACATGTTTGTATTTGAAGGTGTATAATTTAGTGGGAGTATTTATGAAATACAATTATTTGCTCTTGATGATAAATGTGTTGATACTTATGTGTTTCATTGTTTGCATATTTTATTGTAGTAATGGCAAATCACAATAATCAGCCCCCGTCACTGCGATCCGTCCTTGAGAAGGACAAGCTCGAAGAGAACGGTACAAATTATTCTGATTGGATCAGAAGCCTAAGAATTGTTCTAAGCAAGAGATGAAAATGTACGTTCTCGATGAACCCGTTCCACCTCTACCTGCTGCCAATGCTTCAAGGGCAGATAAGGATGCTCACAAGAAGCACGTTGATGTTCTAATGATGTGACATGACTTATGCTTGCCACCATGTCTAAGGTCGTTCAGAAGGACCTTGAGCACATGGAAGTTGCTTTTAATCTTGTGAAGCGCTTAAAGGAAATGTTCTAAGTGCAAGCAAGACAAGATAGGTTTGATGTGGTTAAAGCCCTAACTTCATGCAAGATGCAAGAGGGACAGTCAGTTGGTGCTCATGTCCTTAAGATGAAGGGTCACATTGAGTGTCTCGAAAGGCTTCAAAATCCGATGAGTTTGTAACTCACCACGTATTTGATGTTGAATTCATTGCCTGAAAGTTATGGTCATTTTATAATGCACTATCACATGAGTGGCATGGATAAAAATCTCTCGGAATTGCATGCAATGCTTAAGACCGCAGAGAAGAACATCAAGAAGCCCGGAACGATAAATGTGTTAATGGTTAACAAAGGAAAAGGGTTCAAGAAAGATGGCAAAGGTAAAGCAAGTGTTGCTAAACCTAAGGCAAAAGTTTTCGTTGCCGGAGAGGCTCCCAAAGTGTCTCAAAAGGATGCGGTTTGCTACCATTGCCAAGAAGTTAGTCATTGGAAGCGCAACTGCAAGGCTTACAAGGAAGGCCTAAAGGCGAAGAAGGGCAATACGATTGCTTCTGATTCAGCTATCTATATGATAGATATTTTCCTTTCTATTTCTAGTTCATGGGTATTAGATACCGGATGTGGATCTCACATCTGTTTAAATGTGCAGGGACTAAGAAATAGAAAGCTACTCAAACAAGGTGAAGTTGACCTACGTGTGGGGAATGGAACAAGAGTTGCTGCATTAGCCGTAGGGACATATGATGTAACTTTACCTAGTGGCTTAGTACTTATTTTGAACAATTGTTACTATGTTCCGGATTTGAGTAGGAATATTATTTCAGTTTCTTGTTTGGATAATGAAGGGTATAATTTTCTTATTAAGAATAAGAAGTTTTATATTTATTTAATGATATGCTTTATGGTATTGTAAATTCATTTAATGGCCTTTATGTTCTTGATGTTGATGAGAAACAAAATAGTGTTGAAAATGTTTATCATGTGGACAAGAAATCTAAACCGAATGACGTGAACAACTCGTTCATGTGGTATTACGGCTTGGTCATATAAACGAGAAACGCATCTCTAAACTCCACAAGGATAGTATGTTAGACTCACATGATTATGAATCATATGAGATATGCGAATCTTGTTTATTGGGCAAAATGACCAAACCACCCTACACTAAGAGTAGTGAAAGGGCTAGTGACTTGTTGGGCTTAATACATACTGATGTATGCGGACCAATGAGCAGCATTGCTAGGGGGGGATTTTGGTGTTTCATTACATTCACTGATGACTTATCTAGATATGGCTATGTCTATCTGATGAAGTCCAAAAGTGAATCGTTTGAGATGTTTAGAACATTTCAAAATGAAGTACAAAATCAACTTGCCAAAACTATTAAAGCACTTTGATCCGATGATGGTGTAGAATATTTGAGCCAAGAGTTTGACAATCATCTCGAAAACTGTGGAATTGTTTCAGAGTTGACTCCACCCAGAATGCCATAATGGAATGGTGTTTTGAGAGCAGGAATAGAACCCTATTAGATATGGTTTGTTCGATGATGAGTCAAGTAGACCTTCCTATATCCTTTTGGGGACATGCATTAGAGACTGCTGCGTTCATACTGAATAGAGTCCCTACTAAATCGGCTCCTAAGACCCCACATGAGATGTAGCATGGAATAAAATCTAGTTTGTCTTTCATGAAGATTTCGGGTTGTGAAGCTTATGTGAAGAGACTTGTCTCTGATAAGTTAGCACCTAATTCTGATAAGGTTATTTTCATTGGTTACCCTATGGAAACCAAAGGGTATTACTTTTACAACCGCAATGAGAACAAAGTGTTTGTTGCTCAATATGGTACCGTTCTTGAGAAATAGATTCTCAATAAAGGAACTAGTGGGAGTAAAGTTGATCTTGAAGAAATTCAAGAACCCGAAAATAACATGAAACCGATAGTAGAGACTGAACCAAGTCCACAAGAAGCTGTGGAACCGGTTCAAGATCCACAAGTCCATCGTAGGTCGGATAGGTTATGATCCGCACCCGAGAGATATGGTTTTCTCGTTTCGGAAAGTAATGAAGTGGAAGTCATTGAGAATGACAAACCTACTTCCTATCAAGAGGCAATGTCCAATCCCGATTCGGATAAATGGTTAGAAGCCATGGAATTCGAATTGCAATGCATGTCGGATAATCAAGTTTGGAACTTGATTGAGACACCCGAAGGTGTAAAAACCGTAGGGTGCAAGTGGGTCTTCAAGAAGAAGACTGACATGGATGGGAAGGTGCATACTTACATGGATAGGCTTGTAGCAAAGGGATATAGGCAAACTCATGGTGTAGAATATGATGAAACCTTCTCGCCTATTGCCATAGCCGCGTATTATGACTATGAGATATGGAAAATGGATGTCAAAACGGCTTTCCTTAATGGAAAGTTACTCGAAGATGTGTATATGACACAACCCGAAGGTTTTGTCGATCCAAGAAATTTTAACAAGGTGTGCAAGTTGCAAAGATCCATTTATGGATTGAAGCAAGCTTTTAGGAGTTGGAATCTTCGTTTTGACGAAAAGATCAAAGAGTTTGGTTTTGTCAAGAACGAAGCTGAACCTTGTGTGTACATGAAATTCAGTCGGAGTGTAGTATTATTTCTCTTATTGTATGTCGATGATATCTTACTCATTGGAAATGACATTCCTGCGCTTCAGACTATCAAGTCTTGGTTAGGTAAATGTTTCTCAATGAAAGATATGGGCGAAGCCGCTTATATCCTTGGCATCAAGATCTATAGAGATTGATCTACAAGGATAATTGGTTTGAGTCAAAGTACCTACATTGACAAGGTTCTTAGAAGTTTCAAGATGGAAAATTCTAAGAGAGGCAACTTGCCAATGGGTCATGGTGTTACTCTTAGCAAGAATCAGTGTCCTAAGACAACTGATGGGCAAAAGAGGATGAATGAGGTTCCATACGCTTCGGCTATTGGATCTATCATGTATGCCATGATTTGTACTAGACCCGACGTCTCGTATGCTCTAAGCATGACGAGTCGATACCATTCTGATCCTGGTGAGAACCATTGGATGGCAGTCAAGACAATCCTTAAGTACATAAGAAGGACTAAGGATGCATTATTGGTCTTTGGAGGGATGGAAGAAGATCTTGTTGTAAGAGGTTACACAGATGCTAGCTTCCAAACCGACAAGGATGATTTCCGATCGCAGTCGGGATTTGTGTTTATGCTTAACGGAGGTGCAATTTGTTGGAAGAGTTCCAAGCAGAGTACTATAGCCGATTCTACAATCGAGGCCAAATATATAGCAGCATCTGATGCACCTAAGGAGGCAGTTTAGATCAAAAAGTTCATTAGTGACTTGGAAGTTGTTCCAAGTATCACTAATCCAGTGGAAATTTATTGTGACAACAATGGTGCCATTGCGCAAGCAAAGAAACCAAGGTCACAACAGCGATCCAAACACATACTTAGACGTTTCCATCTCATTCGAGAGTTCAATGATCGGGGAGACGTTAAGATATGCAAAGTATCAACCGATGATAACATTGGGGATCCGCTTACAAAGCCCCTCGCACAAGCAAAGCATGATGGTCATGTTTGGTCCATGGGTATTCGATATATAGATGGAGCCTAGTGCAAGTGGGAAATTGTTGGCATTATGCCCTAGGCGTTTAGTTATGTTTGACTTATTATCTAAACCGCTATATAATCGTCTTTATCATTTATTATAGAGAAAGTTTGATTGGTTTATTATATGTTTACATGTTTATTATATTGAACTGCGTCCCTAGTTATTATGGATAACTAGTATAAGTTGGTAATGGATAATCATGGAAATGATTATATGCATGTGCTACACATTACACTTATGGATACTTGCTAGAGAACAAGTATATGACATGACCTACCAATGAGATTTATGACATGGTCAATAGTCATATGTGTCATGATTAAATCTCATGATAGTAGTGTCATTAAATCCTTTGAACCTGAGATTATCATCGTCTTTCACATGATAAATGTTGTGTTTGATATAGTTTAACACTATCTGTAATCAGATAGCAATAAGGGCTATGTTGGCACGATTGGATTCTTGTAGGGAAAAATGATAAGTGAAGATGGGATTTGTCCCTCTCATTGAGAGAGATGTTTGCTTGGGCCCCTCGATGAATGATGTTGATGAAATGTGTGGCCACACTAAAGTGATTTGATAGAGATCAAATGCATTTGGATTATAACCATATTTGGAATCGAGAAAGCATTAAACATGTGAGTTGACATGGACCATGACTCATGTTCAATTGGACATCGTGGACAAAGGGATAGTGACATTTGATTATCAAGGAATCAAGCTTTGATGTTATATTTAATTGGGTAGACAAAATGATTTTCTAGAAGTCACTTATGTCTTGTGAGGTTGATGTTTCAACTCACTACCAACATAAAATATAATTCCTAAAGAGTCACTTACAAAAGAACGAATTGAAAATGGCTAAAAGGGTGAAATCTGGGCTCAGGGGACGACTCGTCCCATTTTAGCCCACGTCGTGCCTTGTGAAGGGAGAACTGTATCAGAGGGCGTGCAATAGGGGACGACTCGTCCCCTCAAGGACGAATCGTGCTCATGACTCGTGCCTTGGGGGATGAGTCACGCTTGCAGCACTAGAAACCCGTTTTTGCAAGGAAAAAGGACTCTTTTCCCTAAGTGTTAGGGATTTATAACAAGTATAAATAGAACCATTTTGTCCCAGCAAAAAGCGACGAAAATTAGAGTTTTAGAAACACTAATTAGATGATTTTGATTACGAATCAAGATCAAATTCCATAGATTCATTCTACCAAATAGCCATTGATTATTGAAAAGCATTTCAATAATTGGGGATCATCTAGCAATCAAACAAGAAGAGTTTTTGGTCCGTTCGCGTGTGGATTACCAATAGAGGGTGATTACTTTATCACCAAAATCTTGAAGTCTTCAATCATTGATTCATCACCATGTAAGAACAAGGAGAAGATCAAAACCTTCACCAACGGTTTTGAGATTCGTTATGTGATTCGCTTTTGAAGATCCGTTTTGAAACAAACATAATCGCATTAAGGTATGTAAATTCTATTTCATATATATTTCAAATCTCTTCATGCTAGACGGATAATATGGCTAGGGTTTTGTTGTTTTTTTAATGTTCTTCCGCTGCGTTTGTAACCCCAAAATCCAACAGAACCTTGAGGCCTACATTAATGATATGGTCATAGAAACAAAATAAAATTCTCACGAGCTCAACGTAGCTGAAACTTTCTCCAACTTGTGTCATAACAACATGAAGCTTAATCCCCTAAAGATTGCATTTGGGGTAAAGGCGGGCAAGTTCTTAGTGTTCATGGTGTTGGGTATGCATACTTTGACACTCCTAGCTTAAGCTTTGATTTGATTGATACCATAACCTCATCTCTATTTTTTGGACATTAGGCCCATATGTAATGAAGCTTAGACTTCAATTTTTTATTATAAGTCCATTTTGTAGAATAGGTTTATTAAGGCTTGAAGACTGGCTCAAGGCTCATTAGACATGAGGTTTCAGTTCAAGAGGTTTTAAACTGCACGTATGAAACCGCACTAGCAAACCACAGTGTGGAATTCTTACCTTGAAACCACTTCTTGACAACCACAGTGAAACTTCATTGAGTGAACCGCTATAGCAAAACCGCAGTGCAGTTCCAATCTTAAGAACGGACTGTGAAACGTCACTGGTGAAAACGCATGACTAAACTGCATCTTCACCAAACCGCATCCAATGATTAAAGACTTGAAGTTGAACCACTTATTGTGATGATGCCACGATTTTTACGATTATGAAAAATCAAACGGAGTCGCCACGCCATTTTTAGTTTAGGGCCAAAACTTTGAAAAAAGCCCAAAATTAGAGAAAAATGGGTTCGAAGGCCACGTTACACTCCGGGAAGAACGTTAGGGTTCACCCGGAATGCCTCGTAAAACGAGTCTTCCTAATTTAAAACCATTTGTGTGTTCGTGTGTGTGTGTGTTTATTTGGTTAAAATAAATGCAAACTGAGAAAACTAAAAATTGAGAACTCTTTGTAAGACATTAAACAAGTCCCATGATTTTTGGTATGATTTTAGGGTTGAGTTTTGGTACTCAAAAGACTCCTTGAAGTTGAAAGTCAATTCTGCCAGAATGAAAAAGACAGTGGACACTTGATTTTAAAATGGATTTAAGAGTTTTAAAAATTCAGAATCTGGGGAAAATCAGAGAATTAAAGTTGTTTAAAACATCTTAAATAAGGTTAATACAAAATATTTTTATAATTGGAGATGATTTGATGGTCCAAAACCCTCTGGAAATCACAGATGTGAAATCTGGATTTCCAAAGACTGCCTAACTGACCTATGGATGTTGACTACAAAAAGTATTTTGTAGTCAACACCAAATTCCAAGTTTTACTGTGTCCAAAAAATAGGAAAATGGACTGAGGTCACAGAAAAATGCTACTGGACAGCAACATATTCTTGAAGGAAAATGTGATTTTAAGGGTTTTGCATCTATTTTCACCCCATTTTCAACCCTAGACTTGATTAGTGATTCATTGCTTTGTATCATATCAAGTCATCCTTGGGGTATTGTTGGGTATGCATGTTTTAACCCTCCTATTTTGTATTAGATTTGATTGATACCATAACCTCCTATCTATTTTAAGGACTTTAGGACCCTATGTAATGAAGCTTAGACTTCAATTTTTTAGATAAGTCCATTTTATAGAATAGGTTAAATTTAGGCTTGAAGACTGGCACAAGACTTATTGGATGTGAGGTTGCAGTTCCAAACAGAATCAAAACCGCCTCTCAGAACCGCACAAGCAACCGCATGTATATTTCCCTTGATTCTGCTCCCTGAACCAACTGCAGTGTAACCGCTTAGAACCGCACCTTTGCAGTTCATCTGCAACCACTCTGTGCAACCTCCTGGTGTAGCAAACCGCACTTCATCAACCGCTCCTCACCAACCGCATCCAATGATTGAAGACTTGAAGTGAATCACTTTTTAACCGTTGGAATCCACGTCAGCAATATCAAAAGTCAACCATTAAATCTTGTCACGTGATTCAATGTCAGAGAAGATCTGCAAGGATCTTGAAAAGTCCTAACCTTATTACTTGCAGCTGGAGCCTGATCAGCTTTATCTGTAGCAGCTGTACCAAAGGACAAAAGTGGATATTGTGGACCAATAAGAATGCATCAAGTACTGTCCTTGAACAGTTGTATCCAATGGCTAATTTCATGATGCTTGGGTATAAATACCCCTAATCTTCACCATTTGAAGATTGCTTGAAAATTTGAGAAGTGCTGTGTTCATAGAAGCTGAAGCTCTGCCCAGAAATTCCTAAGTCCTTTGAATCTTCATCTTCAACCTTCAAGAAATACTCCCCAGCCCAGAAATCAAGCCTTAACACATTCAAGAATCATTGAGCTCTACATCTCACAGATTTAAAGAGCCTTGATCTTGTTCTCACACACACACCTCACTTGTTTAATCACATAGATTAATCATTTGAGATACACTGGTTATAGTCTTAGGATTTGATCTTCATAGAATAGATTTTAAATTTGAGTATTGATCTTTGTAACATGTAATATCTCATACTCATAGTAAAATCACTCTTGAAAATCCAAGACTAACCATCTTGGTAGTGGACGTAGATCATTTATCGATTGAACCACTCCAAATCACGTGTTCATACTTTACTGCATTTATATTTTCTGTGCTTGCTAATTATTTATCTCTGTCTCTGTTTGATCTTATTTTAGTTATCCATTATTGTGAAATAGTGTTTGGAGTTAACATTGTCAAAAATACACGTGTTTGTAAAACTACACTCACCAAAACCGCCAAGCAAAACCGCACTTACAAACTGCCTCTTCAAAACCGCTTTACACTCTATTATTCCGCTGGGCATTTTACATCTTCACTTGCAGCTTATTATCAACTGCAAGAGGATTTTGTAAACAAGAGGTTTAGTTTTTATAAGAGGGCAAAAAATTTGTAACAGCTATTCACCCCCCCCCTCTAGCTGTATTTTCACCCTTGTTGCCGCCTTTGGGACCAACCAGTGGTATCAAAGCTTTACACATTTTTAAAACCACTGTTTTTCAAGCTTAAAAGCTTGTGTGCCGATTTGTTATGGCAACCTCAAAGACAAAGACTACTGTTAACTATTCACACATTCCAATCTTGGACGAAGACCACTTTGATATCTGGAAGTGCAGAATGCTCATTCACTTGGAAACAATTGATGAGATGCTGGTGGAGTGCGTGATCAATGGCCCGTTAATTCCGATGAAGGCCAACACTGATTCAACCACCAATAGAGAAACTCCAGAGGTCAAAAAGCCAAAAGATGAGTGGTCAGATGAAGAGAAGAGATTAGTTGCCTTAGACAGCAAGGCAAGGCACATCATTTCTGGAACCCTCCCCGTATCAACCCTACAGAAAGTGATGTACCTCAAAACCGCAAAGCAGATGTGGGATGCCATAGAGAGCTACCTCAAAGGTGATGATGAATGCAAGGAAAGCAAATTATATGCTGTTGAAAGATCCTACAACAACTTCAACAGAAAATCCAACGAAACCTTGCGTCAAACCTACGACCGCTATGTTGAGGTAGTTAATGCTTGTAGATCTCTTGGCAAAACTTTAACCGATAAGGAAATCAATATGACTTTCCTATCTGCTTTAGGTTCTAAATGGGTAAATAAGGCTACCTCTTTAGAAGACTCCAAAGTTTTGGGTACTTGGTCGTTAAGTAACTTGTACGCCAATCTTAGAGTCTATGAATTAAAATTAAATCATATTGAAGAGATTGAAGGGAAAACCAAATCGCTTTCCATGTCCGTAGTGGAACAAGAGGAGAAACCATCTTCAACCAATCAAACTACTGATCCTTCCATATCAACCTCATCACTCATTGAGATGGATGATGATGATTTTGCCATGTTTGTGAAAAGATTTCAAAAATTTAGAAAATCCTCAAAACCTTTCACAAAAACTTTTTCAAAAGGCAAACCTCCTGCAATATTTTCTAAGGCTGGAGATACAAAGAAAAAGAGTGATCTAGTTTGCTACAACTGTAGAAAACCTGGTCACTTTTCATCTGAGTGTCCACAGCCCAAATACGAATACATGAAAAAGAAAACCTCTCCTGCGAAATTTTCTCGTCGCAAGTGAATGGTTGCTGAGGAAGAAGAAAATTCCAAAGAATTGGCAACTTGGATTGAAACGGATTCTGATGATGGAAGTGATGATGAAACCGAAGAGGTTAATCTCTGCTTAATTGCAGATGCTTCCGATGATTCAGATTCTGAGTCAAACGAGTTGCAAAATATGGAAGAAGAAGAGGTTTTCACAAAACTTTCAAATTATAAATTGGATGATGATATCAAACTTACTCCTAGCGTTAAGATAGGAAATTGCTCGTATTCACGTCCCATTTTCTCATCTAAAAATGCTCCACCTTCAAAAGCAATTCCAAAGAAAATTTTGAAAAAGGTGGTGGAAGAGGTTTCTCCCATGGAACATGAAAGGATGTTCAAGGAAGCTGAAATGGTGGTCCATCGATTCTCTAATCTTAAGAAAGCCTTAAGCTTAGCTCATGATGAACTTAATCTGTACAAGATGGAGAAAACTGTGATGAGGTCTGAAATTTCAAATCTTAAGGACCAAATCAGAAGTATGACTCCTCTTGCTAATCAAAACCGCATCATTGAAACTAAGGTTGCTGCACTTCAACTACGGAATGATGACTTGGTAACCCAAATCAATGATCTCCAAAAGATTATTGATTCGTGGCTCAAGTCTCAATCCACCAAGGATCAAATCATAGACTCCCAAGTTCCTCCTGGAATTAAGGAAGGTCTAGGTTTTGGATCTGAGGAAGAGGAGAAGTGTGCATCCTCTAGTGAAAAGGATGAGGAAACTTTGAAACTAACTAAAGAAATTCCTAAGGGGAAGCATGCTAAAGGAAAAGGTAAAGGACGACAAATTAATTATGTCTACCCAAAGGGAAAGCAATATGGTAAGAACTCTCAGATGAAGCCAAAGGATTCTGAGAGTGTAGCTTCAGAGGAAATGGCTTATGGAATTGGTCGTATCCCTGCTCCAACCGCTTCTGGTGGAAAAGGCGGTTCTGGCAATTCCAGGTCTGACCGCGCCTATTCTTCGACTGCTCCTCCTGCCTTCAAAAGCAGGAATAGCGTTCCCAGAAAATACGTGGTCAAACTAAAGCCGGTTCCTTTTGTCCCAGCTACAACCGCTCCTCCCAAACCGTATGCAACTCCTAAGAAGAGTAAGGAGTTAGTAAAACCTCATGAAGCTTGTAGCTTTTATAAATGTTCTGTGTGTGGTGGTTTAGGTCATAAGGCTACAGAATGCCTTTTGTAGTTCACATCCAATGCCAGGAAGAGTAAACCTCCTTCTGTCAAACAGGTGTGGGTCGTAAAGGGTTGCTAACTTCAGGACCCAAGGAATAAAGGGGGCCTCATTTTTAATGTTTACATTTCAGGTCCTCTGCTTCATGGCTGGTCACTCCAAGGAAAATGAATGGTATCTTGATAGTGGCTACTCAAGACATATGACTGGAGATAGATCATTACTAGAAGATGTCATTGAAGCAAGTGGTCCGTCTGTAACCTTTGGTGACAACAACAAAGGCAAGACCATTGGATATGGTGTTATAAGGAGAGGAAACCTAACTATTGAGAAGGGTTCTCTTGTTGAAGGACTCAAGCACAACCTCCTTTCAATTTCTCAATTCTGCGACAAAGGAATGCTTTGCAACTTCACGTCATCAAACTGCTTTATCAAAGATAGCATTTCCGGCGTCACCCTACTCAAAGGGATTCGTAAGAGTAATATTTACATTATTGATTTAGATTCTGCATGTAGTATTACTAATCTCTGTTTTGTAGCTAAAAATGTGAGCGAAAATAGTTGGCTTTGGCACAAGAGGTTGAGCCACTTGAACTTCAAGTATCTTGCAAAGATTGGTAGGGAAAACCTCGTTCATGGTTTACCCAAAGTGGCTGACCACCATCCAGAGAAATGCAGTGCATGCCGGCAGTAGCGATCCGCGTCGTCTTTCGCTAGTAAGACCGCTCCATCAACTTCAAGATGCTTACAACTGCTTCACATAGATTTGTTTGGACCCGTAACCACTGCCAGCATTGGAGGAAATAGATATACCTTAGTGGTGGTGGATGATTATTCAAGATATACGTGGGTTGAGATGATCATTTCCAAAGATGATTGCTATGATATTCTCACCGCACTTTTTAGACGGCTCCAAACCCAAAAAGAGGACGACATCGTTAGTGTTCGATCAGATAATGGAACAGAATTCAAGAACAACGGTGTTGCTCAGTATTGTGATGACCATGGGATTGATCACAATTTCTCAACTGCTGGTGTTCCACAACAAAATGGGGTTGTGGAAAGGAAGAATAGGACGTTGATTGAGGCTGGAAAGACAATGATATCTAAAGCGAAGCTACCTCAGTATTTTTGGGCTGAAGCAATCAATACAGCATGCTTCACTCAGAACCGCTCCCTCATCAACAAAACCTATAATAAGACTCCCTAAGAGCTTTGGCGAGGAAGAACCCCCAACATTGCATTCTTCAAGATCTTCGGCTGCAAATGTTTTGTCCTCTACAATGGAAGAGAAAATAGAGGTAAATTTGGAGCCAAGGCCGACGAAGGTATTTTTGTTGGGTATGCTAAACATTCAAAAGCTTTTCGTGTTTTCAATAAAACTAGTTTAAAAATAGTTGAGTCTGTCCATGTTACTTTTGATGAGCATTCTCTCCTTGAGCCACATTTGGTTCCAAATGTTGCTGATGATTTTGTTGAGCATAATGAAACAGGTGAACCCTCTCAAACCTCACCTGAACCTCAACTGCAAAATCTAGCACCCTCAACTGAAGTTCCCTCAAACCGCACGTTTGAAACCGTACCTGAAGTCCCTACTCCAGATGCAACTCCTAGGGAAAATGAAGTTGAAAATTCCCCTATCCATCTTATAGAACCTCTTCGTCAACTTACCTTCCATGACTTCGCTGAAGGATCTAACGATGTTCCAATTGAAGATCTTCAGCAAACCTCAGTCCAACCAGACTTACCCCCGGAGGTTCGTGAAGTCAGCAGTCACCCCCTCACAAATGTGATTGGTGATCTGTTTTCTGGTGTTCAAACAAGGAGATCGAACTATGACGAGAATACTTCCTTATTATCTCAAGTTGAACCCAAGAAGATTGATGAAGCACTCCAAGATTCCAGTTGGGTCGTTGCTATGCAAGAAGAACTCAACCAGTTTGAAAGATGCAAGGTCTGGACTTTGGTGCCTAGACCTCAGGATCAAGGAGTGATAGGAACTAAGTAGGTATTTAGGAATAAGATGGACGAGAATGGAAGCATCACTAGGAATAAAGCAAGGTTGGTTGCATAAGGATATAGGCAAGAAGAAGGAATCGATTATGACGAAACCTTTGCTCCAGTTGCAAGATTGGAAGCTATCAGAATCTTCTTAGCCTACGCCTCTTTCAAGCATTTCAAGTTATATCAAATGGATGTGAAGAGTGCTTTCCTCAACGGCGAACTGCAAGAGACCGTGTATGTTGCCCAACCGCCTGGATTTGAAGACTCAAAATTTCCCAACCATGTCTACAAACTCCAGAAAGCTTTGTATGGACTTAAGAGCTCCAAGGGCATGGTATGAGACTCTCTCTAAATTTTTACTAGAAAATGGATTTAAACGCGGTAAAATCGATACAACTCTTTTTATTGCCAAATATAATGAGCATACTTTACTTGTTCAAATTTATGTCGATGATATTATTTTTGGTTCTAGTAACGAGTTACTTTGTAAGCGTTTCGAAAAGCTAATGAAAAGCAAGTTTGAGATGAGCATGATGGGAGAATTAGTATTCTTCCTCGGGCTTCAAATCAAGCAATGCGAAGAAGGTATTTTCCTCAGCCAAGCCAAATACACCAAGGAGCTAATAAAGAAGTTCGGATTAGAAAATGCTAAAGCATATGATACTCCAATGGCCACCGGAAATAAGCTAGATAAAGATCTCAAAGGTAAGAAAGTTGATCAAACTTTAAATTGAGGTATGATCGGATCATTACTTTACTTAACTGCTAGTATGCCCGATATTATGTTTAGTGTCTGTGTATGTGCTCGTTACCAAGCAGATCCTAGAAAAGCACATCTTATTGCAGTCAAGCGTATAATCCACTATTTATCTGGAACCACTAACCTTGGACTTTGGTATTCTAAATATTCGAACTTGGATCTTGTAGGTTATTCAGATGCAGATTATGCAGCTTGTACTATTGACAGGAAAAGCACTAGTGGTACTTGTCATTTCCTCGGGAATAGACTAGTTGCTTGGGCCAGCAAGAAGCAAGCATCAGTTTCAGTGTCAACCACAGAGGCTGAGTATATTGCTACTGGTAGTTGTTGCTGTCAAATCCTTTGGATGAAGCAGCAGTTGGTGGACTACGGAATCCATGAAGGGAATTGCCCCATCATATGTGACAACACATCAACAATTTCAGTCTCCAACAACCCTGTCATGCATTCCAAGACCAAGCATATTGATATCAAGTATCATTTCCTCAAAGACCATGTGGAGAAGAGGAATATCCATTTAGAGTACGTGGGGACAGACAACCAGATTGCTGACATCCTCACCAAGGCTCTTGACTCCAAGAGGTTTTCCTTCCTTAGAGGAGAAATGGGTATGCTTGAACTTAAATGAATCCATTCTTTTTACTTGCTAACTTGTGTGTTAAGTATAGTTTCAAATCACCTTGTTGAACCGCGTGTACCAAACCGCATATAGTCCAACCGCCCTGTAGCCAACAGCTTCATTCCAACCTCGTGCTGCAGCTCAACCGCTTGGACCTCAACCGCGTTTCAACTTGGAGTAATTTCTAATTTTTGCTTATGTTAAAAAAAAAACTGTTCAAATTCCTTTTATTTATTTTTCAGTCCTTATTTTTTTAAGGGTTTAATTGCAAATGTTTTCCCACGAAAATTTAAATTTTGAAAGCATTTAATGCAAAGGGAACATTAGCATTTAATGGCCTTCATGTCAGCCGTCATTGGTTGATGTGTTGAAGCTGAAAGGGTGTAACCTTTGTAATGATTCACCCTATGGGAAATTTAAACTGTCCCTTCAGCTGCCCAAGCCTAATCTTTTGCCTATAAATAGAAGACATACCCTTCTGTTCAACCTTTTTCAACTGTCTTCTCTAGCACCGTGTACCTTATTGTCAGTTTTTCTTCACCAAACTCATTCTTCAAATCTTCATTTAAGCTTTTATTTCTTCAAGTCAATGGCACCCAAACAAACCCATCTTCGACATGGTATGATTTCTAACCCTAAACTTCTCACTGTTCTGCAAATCATACATGCTCATTTGATCGAATCCGCCATTGATGAACATCTTCAAGCTTCGAACTCCATAACCTAATTTTTGTTCATATATGCTTCATTTCTTGATCATTTTGCATGAAATTTGTTGGGTTAGATTCGGAATCATGCCTAGATTAGGATTATATGCTTTGTTTCATGATCAATTCACATCTAGGACACTGATTTTGATTTTTTTAAGATTTTAGTTTCGAAAACCCACTTTATGATTTTTGCATTTTCTGGGTGATTCTGAGTAAAGTAGAAATTTTTATTGTTATATTGTTAATCTACTGCTCAATGTGATCATTTTGACATATTATTTGTTCATTTTTGTTAACATTCATCAAATCTCTGTTCTTGGTGTTCTTCATGTTCTTCATGCATTCATGTGACTGTTCATCATCTTCCTCAAAATTTTCTTATGTTTTGGATTGACCTAATTTTCAATCTTGTTTCTCATAACTTAGAAAATTTTTGGAAATTTTGGATTTTGATCTGCATGTTTGAACCGCTTCATAGTAAACGGCATGCTACTTTGAAACCGCACTTGTAACTGCCTATCCTTGTGTTTCAAACCGCATGTGTTTTATGGTCATTCAACCGCTCTCTAAGAACCGCATGCCATGTTTTCAAAACCGCATATATATATATCTTTTGAAACCACATGCTAGGAAAATACTTAAGTATTACTAAGTATATAGGCTGGAAACCAAGAACTTCCTCTCTAAGCACCGCTTGTAGTGTGGGATAACTTTGGATTACAATGCCACGTACTAAGTAATTATGATTTTGTATTTTTTTCCTATCTGTTCTCCTACCTGTGTTCACAGTTTCCTTGAGGTTTGGAAATTATCATTTCCAAAACCACACTATTGCCAACCGCATGTGTGCACCAAACCGCTTGTGAACTGTGATGTTATTAAATTGTTCTAATTTGTGTTCTTACTTTGTAGAATACCAAGTATTTTCTACCAGGATGGGAGATCAATAAACCAGAACTACGGTCCGATGCACTTGGAAGAGAGTTGATCAGAAAGATGCAAGCTTCAGGAATCCTTCCCTTATTCAACAAACAACAAACCTATACCATCCCTCTATTCATTGACCAGTTCTATCAAACCGCAGTGCGTGGAGAGACTGAGCTGTTTGATGGAACCAAGATCCCCACCTCAGTGGGAGTTGTAGAAGGATTCAAGGTCTCAATTGATTACTTGGATATCAGAAGCACCTATGACTTCCATGTGTCTGGTGCTCCAGTTGAAGTTTCCCAGGAGGTTCAGGATGCTACTTGCTCCACCCTTACGGGAAAACTGGATTCCTTGTTTGGATACTACAAGAAGATACCAAGGAGAGATTTTGGAGAGCTGATGAGCCATTTATGCTACCTTGTTGGGAAGTCTGTGTGTGGAAAGACTGGGAACCACAACAACTTCACCTCTCTCCAGTGGCAATATTGCTGTGCCATCTACAATGGTATGAAGCTCCACTGGCCCAAGATTTTGATGAGAGAGCTTGCCAACAGTATTGATGCTTACCTGTTGAAAACCAAAGATGTGCATACCAGATGGAGACCTTTTGGCAGGTTGCTGACCGCTATCTTTGCCAACTATCAGCACTTGAAGGAATTAAGGATCTCTACTCCAGAGTTATCTATTCACTGGGGAGTTGAAGAATCCTTTGGGCTCAAGGCTTTCCATAGTTTCAGATTCTCATTTGGCAATGATGACTACAGAACTCTCTATGATGCTAATACCTTTCAACCCAAGGAGCATTTTGTGGAAATGACTCCTGCAACCGCAGTAACTGCTTTGGGTAAGGCTATGAAGAAAGTTTCAAGGAAGAGAAAGACTCCTGCAGAACCGCTCCCCAAGCCAACCAGAACCGCACCTGCCCAACCGCGTGGTGCACCTGGTGCTGGGACAAGCAAGAAAGGGAAAGAGAAAGAAAAGATGTCCCTTATTGATGAGGATGAAGAAGAAGAAGAAGATAATACCATTCCTCCGTTGGTGGCCAGGGCTAAGAGAGCCAAGCAAACTCAGGTTGATCTAGCCAAGATGTCTGATGAAGAATTATCTGCCTACTATAGGGCTGAGATTTAGAAAATTGAGAAGAAAAGAGCTGAGAAGGGTGCTGCCTCAGAAAAAACCAAGGAACCCATTCCCCAACCGCCTCCTTCTCAACCGCCCCAAACCCAACCGCTTACTCATTCTCCTGCTCAATCTCCTATCCATTCCCATCATTCATCCCCTGCCAAATCCTCTACACCTGAACCGCCTTCTCCTCCTCAACCGCAAAGAGCAGCAACCGCTCAGGGGGAGAAACCAAAAATACTTAAACAATTGGCCCAGAAGAAAACCCCAACCAAAGGCCCCAAGCGTTTTCTTCACCGTGTTTCCAAGCAACCTACTCCTTCTCCTCCTTCTTCCCATTCATCTTCTCATTCCACTTCACATACACCATCCAAATCCCCTTCAAATTCTCATTCCTCCTCTAGCCAAAACAGAACCCCAACTCCCTCACCTCAACATTCCAACCGCTCAAAGTCCCCTCCTCATTCAAACCGCGCTCAATCACCTCCTTATTCTCATCACACCCCAGCCATCTCCATTTCAAACCTAAACCGCGATCGAACCCCTTCTCCTAACCGTGTAAACTCACCTCCTCCTCCTCAAAATTATCCTATTCTTGATCAATCACCCCATCAACAAAAAGCCCCTTCTTTTGAACATCATGATACTAACACCAGCTCCTCCTCAGATTCTAACCCTATTACTTCTGGAATTCCAACCTCAAATGTTTAACCTCCTCCAACTGCACCAATTTCAACCGCACCAATTCCTACCATCCCTATCTTAACCGCACCAACCACTTTACCCCAAACACTTCCTCTACCTCCCTCAACCGCTTCTCAATTCACAGTCGTAGCCAGCCGTATATTTCAAACCCTCCTATCCCCTTTACCTCAAACCGCCCCTATAACACAATCTCAACTGCCACCCTCATTTACCCAAACCCCTTCCACTTCAATCGCACCTCCAACAGATTACTCCCAAATTCTTTCAACCCTTAATCTTATCCAAGGCCAACTTCTCTTAAACCAAGGCCACATGATCAAGCTAACTGCTTCCAATGCCGCTCTTGAAGCCTCAAATACTTCCCTCACCGCATCCAACCAAACCCTTCTAGCCAAAGTGGATGCTCAGGCCCTAGAAATGGTAAATCTTAATGCCCTATTGATTGATACCATTAAGGGGGAGAGAAGTTCCTCAATCCAAACCGCTGAAGCTGTCAAAATCGCAGCTACAGAGTGTATTCAAGGTTTCAAAGAAGACTTAGCCAGAGGAGTGCATAGAGCCATGGGTGATGCTGTTTCAAAGATCCAATTTCAAGAGATGCTCTCTAACCTCTCTAATGAGTTTCTCTCTTCCACCAACTCGGCTCTGGTATCTTTCATGAAATCCCTTCAAGAAACCCAACCGCAACAAGCCTCAACCTCAGCCGCTCCTTCTCAAACCGCTCTTGATGACCTGCAATTGAAGATCTTCTCTGAACTGGACTCCCTAAAAGACAGAATTAATGTTGATCTCAACATAGTGGGAGACAGTCTCAAGGAGCAGGTAAAGACCTTTGATGATGATATCTCTTTCAGATTTGAGAACCTCAAGGCAGGCTTCAATCTCAAGCTTGACAACTCCTTCAAGGAATTGAGATCCACCCTGAATGTATCTGTTGATCTGGATCCCTTGAAAGATGCTCTCTCCAATCAAACCGAAGCTATTAAGGATGAGATCTTCACATTCTACAATTCCCTTAAGGCCTGCATTGACGGATTTTCTACTGAGATCAAAGAGAGTGTTGCTGCCAATACCAGATCAGTTGATGCTGTTGGCTCAATCGCTGCTCAATCCGTGACCGCACTTAGAGCAGTTGAGACCACCTTAGGAAGACAATCTGAAGACCTCAGAGCCCTTAGAAGAACTATCAGAGGTGAAATCTCAGCCTTCAGACCTTCAGGACCGCAAGTGCCAAATCAAGAGGTGGACCAGCGTCGTGATCAGCATCGCCATTAACCGCATCATCATCAACCGCGTCAGCATTAAGACCGCTTTTATGTAATTCTTTTTTCCTTTTTGCTGAAATCTTTTTGTTTTGTTGGACCACACTCTTTGTATTTTTGTCCAACCTCCTTTTGTTTTTGTAACCTTTGCATTTTGCTTTTCTACCCTTGTAATTGAAACCGCAGTGGTAGTAATGAAAAATGCATCATTGGTTCCAAAACCTTGTTCATATCAAACTGCTTGTTTGTAGAACAATGAAACCACTTATGGTTTATAACCACATTCAAATATTTTCCAACTTAAAAATCACTATTTTGAATTGATGTTTAAACATTCAGTTTAAACCGCACTTTGAACTTAAAACTCATATTTTTAAGTGCACTAAATGCATTTCTATACTTTCCATATTGTAAAGGTTTATCTTTCAGATAGTATAGAAATCTATAGCTAAAGCTAAGTGTGTACATTGACTTGGGACATGAATTACCATGTTAATTCTTATGGACATGTTTTTACCAAGTACAATGTTTGCTTTAGTTATAGTAGGTAATGTCATCAATCAAATAGGGGGAGATTGTTGGGTATGCATATTTTAACCCTCCTATTTTGTATTAGATTTGATTGATACCATAACCTCCTGTCTATTTTAAGGACTTTAGGACCCTATGTAATGAAGCTTAGACTTCAATTTTTTAGCTAAGTCCATTTTATAGAATTGGTTAAATTTAGGCTTGAAGACTGGCACAAGACTCATTGGATGTGAGGTTGCAGTTCCAATCAGAATCAAAACCGCCTCTCAGAACCGCACATGCAACCGCATGTATATTTCCCTTGATTCTGCTCCCTGAACCAACTGCAGTGTAACCGCTTATGAACCGCACCTTTGCAGTTCATCTGCAACCACTCTGTGCAACCTCCTGGTGTAGCAAATCGCACTTCATCAACCGCTCCTCACCAACCGCATCCAATGATTGAAGACTTGAAGTGAACCACTTTTTAACTGTTGGAATCCACGTCAGCAATATCAAAAGTCAACCATTAAATCTTGTCACGTGATTCAATGTCAGAGAAGATCTGCAAGGATCTTGAAAAGGTGACAGGTGTCCTAACCTCATTGCTTCTGTTTGGAGCCCGATCGCCTTTATCCGCAGCAGTTGTACCAAAGGACAAAAGTGGATATTGTGGACCAATGAGAAAGCATTATGTACTGTCCTTGAACAGCTGTGTCCAACGGCTAATTACATGATGCTTGGGTATAAATACCCCTAATCTTCACCATTTGAAGATTGCTTTAAAATTTGAGAAGTGCTGTGTTCATAGAAGCTGAAGCTCTGCCCAGAAATTCATAAGTCCTTTGAATCTTCATCTTCAACCTTCAAGAAATATTCCCCAGCCCAGAAATCAAGCCTTAACACATTCAAGAATCATTGAGCTCTACATCTCACAGATTTAAAGAGCCTTGATCTTGTTCTCACACACACACCTCACTTGTTTAATCACATAGATTAATCATTTGAGATACACTGGTTATAGTCTTAGGATTTGATCTTCATAGAATAGATTTTAAATTTGAGTATTGATCCTTGTAACTTGTAATCTCTCATACTCATAGTAAAATCACTCTTGAAAATCCAAGACTAACCATCTTGGTAGTGGACGTAGATCGTTTATCGATTGAACCACTCCAAATCACGTGTTCATACTTTACTGCATTTATATTTTCTGTGCTTGCTAATTATTTATCTCTGTCTCTGTTTGATCTTATTTTAGTTATCCATTATTGTGAAATAGTGTTTGGAGTTAACATTGTCAAAAATACACGTGTTTGTAAAAGTGCACTCACCAAAACCGCCAAGCAAAACCGCACTTACAAACCGCCTCTTCAAAACCGCTTTACACTCTATAATTCCGCTGTGCATTTTACATCTTCACTGGCAGCTTATTATCAACTGCAAGAGAATTTTGTAAGCAAGAGGTTTAGTTTTTCTAAGAGGGGGAAAAATTTGTAACAACTATTCACCCCCCCCCCTCTAGCTGTATTTTCACCCTTGTTGCCACCTTTGGGACCAACAGGTATTAATGGAGGTTTAGAGCAAAATGGGAGAGGGAGTTTATAAAAAAAGGTTTTTAAGAAGAGAAATTAACTAAGAGGAAAGAAAGTTAAACCCTAAGATGATCATCATGGGGACTTAACCCCAAAGATGACCATCTTAGGTCAAACTAACAACAAAATGAAGTAAAGATTTAAGCTTAAGACAAGTAAATTAAAGACAAGAACAAAGAAAGTAAATAGAACTTTAAACAAGTAAATTAAGACAAAAATGTAAATCAAGACATGAAATTAAAGAGTATTTTAGGGTTTTAAAGAAGGAGGGTTTACCAATGATGCTTAAGCCCAATCTTCTTGTTAATGTTGTGTTTGGCTTGAATAGATTCAAGGCTTAAGTTTGTTTAGTGTTTGTTAATAGAGTTGGTCAAAGAGAAAACAAGTAGATAACACTTAAGTCCTCTATGTTTTCTCTCTAATCCTCCTCTTTAGTGTTGATTTAAGGTTGAGCTTGTGTGTTTAAGAGAGTTTTGAGAGTGTTTAGTGAGTGAGATTTGGGAAAATGATTAAGGGAAAAAGGTGGCAATTAAGAAATTCCCACTGTTTTCTCTAATATTTTCGCCAGAATGCTGTTGTGAGTTAATTGTGTTATCCAAACTGAGAGAGAAGGGCTCAATTTATAGGCTGTCTGAGATTGCATAAATGTCCACGCGGATTGGACTGAGGTCCTCATTTTCATCCACGCGGATGGGAGCGTAGGCGTGACTGCTTTTTGCAGAAAAGCTGTTTTGGCATTTTGTCTTTGGTCAATATTCCCTTTTTTATTGGAAATGACAAATATCCATGAGATTTTGTCTATTTTTTATTCCTAAAATGCCCTTCATCATTTAAATTGTCAAAATAATGTCCAAAGTGCCCCTAGATGATTATAAATCATTAATTTGGGCTGACGGAACATTGGCGGTTCAGATTGGGACACTTACAGTAGCCCCTCGGCGACGGCACTTTCGGAGGAAGTGGGGTCGTCGATAAAAGTGAGGTCCCAATCTGCTGGGGAAAGGAGAATGACCATTTTGGTCGGATGGCTGAACCTAATGATAGGCTACCTACGTATCCTTAAGAGGAATCAAGTCGGTCGTAGTTCGGGTTTTTCGACTATCTTCAGTCGTTGACGCTAGAGGGACTATTTTAGGATGTCGCCCTAAGATTTGACTATTTTTGGGAAGTCGCCCTAAGATTTGACTATTTTTGGGAAGTCACCCTAAGATTTGACTATTTTTGGGAAGTCGCCCTATAATTTGACTATTTTTGGGAAGTCGCCCTATGATTTGACTATTTTTGGGAAGTCGCCCTAAGATTTGAATATTTTTGGGAAGTCGCCCTAAGATTTGACTATTTTTGGGAAGTCGCCCTAAGATTTGACTATTTTTGGGAAGTCGCCCTATGATTTGACTATTTTTGGGAAGTTGCCCTAAGATTTGACTATTTTTGGGAAGTCACCCTAAGATTTGACTATTTTTGGGAAGTTTCACTGGTAATGATTTCGGTTTGTCGAATTAGGGGATGATTGCGATTTATCGCTTTCTTCGTGTTGTGTGTCGAAATCGAAGTGATAGCGTTTTAGGTGCCTCAAACCTTAATGATGGCGTTTTAGGTGCCTCGAACCTTGATGATGGCATTTTAGGTGTCTCAAACCTTAATGATGGTGTTTTAGGTGCCTCAAACCTTGATGATGGCATTTTAGGTGCCTCAAACCTTAATGATGGCATCTTAGGTGCCTCGAACCTTGACAAATGGTGATCTGGAGGTATCAACTGGTTTTGAAATGATTTCCTTTGATGTTCGTATCCTTTCGTTGGGGACAAACTCTGAGGGGATAGACAGTCTTTTGGTGGACTTCATTTGAAGGGATCGGTCTTACGTTTGCTGTCGGAGGTGAGGAAAGAGACGGGATTCCGTTGACTTTCGTCAGGGATGAACCTAAGTTGAGGTTTAGTTCCGAAGTATGAACCTAAATAAGGACTCAGTTCAGGAGTATGAACCTAAGTTGAGGTTTTGGTTCAGGAGTATGAACCTAAATGGGGACTCAGTTCAGGAGTATGAACCTAAATGGGGACTTAGTTCAGGACTATGATCCTAAGTCGTGGTTTTGGTTCAGGGGTATGAACCTAAATGGGGACTTAGTTCAGGGGTATGATCCTAAGTCGAGGTTTGGTACCTGAGGGAGATTATTTGATGGTGTTCTCGTTGGGGAAAATTCGAGCCTACGATAACTACCGGGGAAAAGGGTGACTGTGTTGGTCAAGTGGCTGGACCTATGGTAGGCTACCTACATATCCGAATCAAGAGGTGGCGATAGCGAGAGGCCACGGGTTTTGTACCCAAGATTGACTGTTCTTAGGGGAGTCACCCCAGGTTTGACTGCATTTGGGAGTCACCCGAGGTTTGACTGTTATCTGGGAGTCATCCGAGGTTTGACTGTATTTGGGAGTCACCCGAGGTTTGACTATTTTTGGGAGTCACCCGAAGTTGGACCGTATTTAGGAGTCACCCGAAGAGGTAGAGGAACAAGCCTAAAAAAGGGTATAGGAATCAGCCTAACGAGGATCGAGATTAACTCAAAAGTATCGCGAGGTGAACTCTAAGACTTGAAATGACTTTTACGAGAAAGCAAATATAAGACCGGATGATTTGCAGTTTAAATGAAATATACTTCATACCTGTGCTGTGCTTACCTGTAGCTGCCGGAAGGACTGAGGCTACGGCTGATGGTGATGAAGAGTTGTTGGATTGCCATTCACGGGGCGGTCTTTGTTGGAGATTTGCTACATTTGTTAGTAGAGAGGAAGATGCATATATGACATTCATGATGACAGATGCATGCATAGAACCAAAATGCATTTACTTGCTTTGGAGATGCACTTAACCTAAGCTTTTGGCAGGGAAATTATGATTTATGATCTTCAATCACTTAGGATTGTTCCTATTGATCCATGTTTTGCGCATGCTGCATGAGCCCTGGGAATATTTTTTTGTGGGGATGCATGGTGATAAGAGGGGATGTATTGGGATGTATGTGTCTGGAAACTGTTAGGAACATATTTTTTTGTGGGGATGCATGGTGATGAGAGGGGATCTATTCCGAATTTTCCAAACTACGATTTGGCTTGATTCCCTCCCAGGGATACGTAGGAATCCTTTCTTAAAAAAGGTCCAGCCATCCGATCCACTAAGTCATCGTCCAGCTCTCCGCCTTATCCCCAGCCGCTCATTGGGATTGGGTCCTCTTTATCGACAACCTCACTTCTTCCATAAGTGACGTTGCCGAGGGGCTCTGTGAGTACACCAATCCAATTCGCGACCCTTTTAAAGAGCTTTTTAATGTAATAAAATGGCACTAGGGGTGTTTTGGTAAATTCCCGGTCAATTCCAAGTCTTCCGGAAACTTATCTTAAAGTTCTTATGAAGGAAGTACTTGTGAATGATTTTTTTCACACAAAAGGACCTTTCAGGAATTATCAGCTTTGGACCTATTGGGAATTACCACAGAAGGTTCCAGAATCAGTTATTTATGCCAAAAACGGTTACATGGCTAGATAGGTCATGCGGCACAATTGACCATGGAAAAGCGAAGTGAAAGGCCGTGCGACACAAGTGACCTCATCCATGCAGCCTATAAATTGGACCCTCCCCCTCTCATATCAGGATCCTTTTCCAAGACCCTAAAGTCACTCTGCTCAATTGACGACAGAAAACCCTCTCTCTCCTCAAACCACACCAAACCTCTCCAATTCCATCCTTTCTTCACCCAAACCATAAACCCATCTTCATATAACTCACCTCCCTTTGAAGATCTGAAGAGAAGCAGCCAATTGGTGTTCATTTGCACCTCCTAGCAGCTGAATTGAAGGCTTCCACACCTAACTTGGTGTAGAAGTAGAGGACTACAAGGGTAACGAGTTTCTCCACCTTTTCTCTCTCATTTTACTAGTTTATTTGTAATTGTTCTTCCTCCATTTCATAATCAAGTTCCATCTGCTTTAGATTATCAAGTGGCAACTGCCATATCTCTATTTAATTGGTTTTGTTTGGTTTAATTGCATATTGATATTGTGATCGTATCTCCCTTGGTTGCTTGGTGCTCAAGGGAGTGTGGATCTCCCATATCCATGCTCCCTTGGGTGATTCGTTGCTAATTTGTGTTAATCCAAGTTGATTTGATGTGCTTAATAGATCTGAATTGATCCCTGTTAGTTTCTAGTTTTAAATTGTGAGATTCCTCCAGATAGTCAACTTATGTCACGCGACGCAAGTGACTTATCAAGTCCTGTGTCATGCAACACAAGTGACCTATCTGCAGAGAGTCATCTTTCAGTTGTAAGTTTGTTCCTCCTTTCCCTCCTTTTGTTTGTCACTCAAATTAGGGTGTGGATCTTCCATATCCACATTCATTTTGAAGTGATTAGATAGCTTTACCTCCCCTTTGTTCAATAATGTAAAACCTCTGCAAAGTGTCTGTAGTGTCACGCGACACAAGTGACCTCTCAGGTCCTGTGTCACGCGAAATAACTAGCCTCTGCAGTAGGTTCATTTTAGTTGTAAGTTTTGTCAATCCTCTTTGTAATATGGGATGTAGCCTCCCATGGTCAGTGGCTTACAAGTTGTTTCTTCCTCCCTTTGAGCAATAAAATAAAGCACTTTTATGCATTCCATACATGTCTTGTCATACACACTAGCACACACATTTGAATGAATTAAATGTTAAACGTTAGAAAGACTCGTCTACGGACGAGGTGTGTTGGGTGAACTCTCGGTTCTTCCCAACATGTAACTTGACCCCCGAACCCAAAAATCTCTTTCAAAAGGTTTTCAATGTTTCCTCTTAAAAACGGCGTGGCGACTTCTTTTTATTTTTTTCGACGAGTGCACATTCAGTGGCGACTCCGCTGGGGACTTGAAACCTGTTTTCAAAAGTGGGTCTAACTTTCGTGTACGTTCAACGTCCAATTCATTCACTTGCATGTGCTTTGTTTGTGACATTATATGTATTGTTCGCATCTTATGTGCTTTGTTTGATTGTCCCCGTGTTCTTTTTTTGTTGTTCTTTTGCTTGGGTTTGAGTTGTGCTGTTAAGCTTCGAGGCTGGGGCTGTTCCTAGGTGTAATTTTCAGAGTTCTGGAATTGGACCCTTCTGTCACACGACAGAACTTGCATTATCTGTCCTGTGTCATGCGACAGAAGTGGCCAGTTTGCAGGATCTTGGTTTTCCTTGGTTCAGTTGATGATTTTGGGCAGTCCCTGTGATCGATTTATTGGCTTTTCGCTTATTGTACTATTTGGGGTGTGTGTGTGTAGTTTCCCTTTTCTTCCTTCTTTTTAAAAAAAAAAATTAAAAAAAATGCATAAAAAAATCATTTTTCGCAAAATAAAAGAACATAGCCATCCCGCCCTCTACTTCATGTAGATTTTAGAACCCTCGGGTGCGATTGACGGCATCGCGGACAGTGATGTATGTCGCTTACGCTTGAGCACCTAATGTCAAACCCATCCCCCTAGTACGTTATAGGTGGCGCCACACTTTTAACCTCACCCAAAACGGTTGGTTTTTGACACGACATTTTCAAATACACTAAAATATATTGTTTCAAAATTCTTAACAGACTTTCGTACCTATTCCGAAACCTAGCACGTGTGGGCATGTTGCCATCGCAACATGATTTCACGAAAGGACATGTCGTTCCCGCGGCATGTTCTAATGAGAGATCATGTCGCTTTGTCAACGTGCACCGACGAGAGGTCATGCCGGATTTTTCCTTGAAATTATTCAGGAATACCCGTTATGCTGCCCAAATTTCTCCAGAAAATTGGGGCTGCTCGTTCGTCCCATAAATGCTTTGGTTTGGTTTAGGTATTATCGCATGTTATTAATTTTGAACCAATATGTTTGGTGTATTTGTGGATGATGTGTCCCTAGGGTTCCCCCGAGGTCTAGATTGCGTAAAATAAATGATTAGTCTTTTCCAACCGCCTCTAGGACTTAAAACACTGATTTCTACTTGAAGATTAATAAAGTGTTGCACGAGTCCGTCTCCTTTCCCGTTCTTCCCTCTCCCGTACCTTCTCAAAGTTCTCTACCCTACGTCTATACACGCTCTCACCACTTTACCTGCGCGAGGCTACGACAAGTTGGGTGTGCGCTCTCGTTCCCGGCGTTCGATTGGTTCATATTCCCGAGGCGGAAGTAGTTCAAGTGCCCGAGCGATCGTTCATCTGATTCGGAATCCAAAATGCTCGGTGCAGAGAAGATTATGGCCCACCAGCCTAAAAGTTCATATCCCAGGGGTCAGCAGAGTGCAAATGGTGTGTCCATCTAAAAGAGGCGGGCTACCCTTGAAGCCGTTTTTTTTTCTCGCGAGCGGGAGGCCCGGGTGCTTTCTCAGATTGCTAAAGATAAGGAGGACGACTTGTGAAGGACAGAAAGATTGAGAAGGGTCCTCACCGCACCGATGGCAACGATGCTCTTTCGTCCATACAATGTTGATGCAGTTGATCAGTCCTTGTAGGGTCTAGAATGTCCACTGTCGGACATGAGTCTGTCGAGTCCAAGTTGGACCAATTTTTGCTTTGCAGTGATAAAATCTTTGTTTCTCTTCTTGCTAGACTCGAGACATTACTAGTACACCTGCGTTACACTCGATTGAAATGGTCTTATTCCAACTGATCACTTGTGCTGCTCACCGACCAACGCTTTGAAATGACTAATGTTTAAATTGATCGGAGTGAGAAAATCAGCTGATATCCTTCTCAAAGTGGGGCTCACCAATTCCCCATCTCGTGTCCCATATGCTCACATATCTTTCATCGTCCTCACCATCTCGTTGCTCGATGAATTTGCATGGATCTTCCTCAAAGTAAGCTTAAGCAAAGAAATGAAGACTGGATCTCATTCGGATCATCCGGTAGGGACTGCGGTTGAAACCTTTCACCCTTAGGAAAACCATTACCTTACCCTCACCAAATAATACCCCTTCAGTTCAAGATCGGCATATTTTGAAACCCATTTAGCCATCGCCAGAAGAAGAGGGACTATCCTTGAGGCTCCCGTGATTCAAAGAAAGATCGACCGTCTCCCAGCTCAAGAACGACGAAAAGCAATGATCCATCCTGGGGACTAGCTGAAATGCTCCTCTCAAAGGCAAAATTGAAAAAAAAAAAGAGAGAGAGACAAAAATAAAAAAAAGAAAAAAAAGGAGAGCCTAGTCCCCAGCGATCCTCTCAAAAGCAAAAGTCAAAAGGGTCCGGTTGTTACTCAAGAGGAGTCTCAGAGTGAATAAAGAGATAGCACGGATGTCCCTCACCGCTACCTCTAACCGATCCCAAGCCGTCCTCTCGATTTTAAAGGACATTCCCATTACCATTACCCTTACCTTTGCCCTTAGCCAAAGCCAAGATTGACCTCTCATTCTTAGAGGCAACAAAGATGTAACCACAAAATTCCCTCACCTTAGAAATCCCAAACACATCCCTGCAAGCCAACCTCTCATCTTTAGAGGTTCAGTCAGCAAAAAGCCTAGCCGACCTCTCACCTTAAGAGGTCACGATTCCCAAATTACCCGATGGCCGATCGAAACCCTGAAGCCCAGTCGTAGTTCCTACCGGATAGCAGTTTCAGTCCAATATCGTCGAGATCTAAATCAGATTATTGCTTAAAGCGGAGCCAAGTCCATCCCGGCTCAAAGGATCGTCAAGCGAAGATTGTGCAAATTCTATCCGTTCGTTCAATGCTTCATGTGAGCATATTTCGTTTATCCTCTGTAAACACTTACCGTGGACGTCCCACTGGGGCTTCACATCCGTGCTTCCCATCGACACTCTAAGAGGACACGTACTTTCAATTCTCAAAATCTTCAAAGGTCCTCAACATCCCCAAATTTCACCGTTCACTCTTTTCATTCAGGATAACCCGAACTACGGCGACCTGAGCTCCTCCCAAGGAGGGGAACGTAGGCAACCATAATTGGTCCAGTCGAAAGCACAAACAAATCTCAGAAAATCTGGCTCAGCGAGGGCCGTCCCTATACACCTTCCATCCTTCTGAATTTGATCTCAATATCAGTGGGCTTTCTCCTCAGGATTGATTAAAATATTTGCTCATATCGGCTTTGGTAGTTGAATAACCCGAACATCAATAATGGGTTTTAAGCAGCTTTGTGATCATCACGAATAAGACAGGTTTTCAACTCTCTCGACAAGTCTTCTCTTTCTACATCGTAGGAAGATAGAGCTAAACACTGTGTCGGTCAACAGGGGGCTTCCATACACTTTTCCATACCTTGTGATGCTTATACTCTCCCAAAAGAGTTATACCAAAAGCGAGAGTGTCATACAGAAGTTCGGGATTCACTTCCCACCATTCGAAAGATATGCCCCTGCACGTAAACACTTCTGAGTCTTGTCCTGCGACTGATTGACTGCGGTGTGAAATGATGAGTTGCCTTCTCGGCCACAAGATGACTCTGTCTGCGATAAAGTTGCATAATATTTCCTCCAGCTGGGGCTTTGGTTAAGGTATCCCTCAGGCTCTCCTTACCAGATTTCCCTCCAGGTTCGCTTTGCAGCTGGCGGGGCTTTGCCAAGCCGGGATCTTTCTCTACACATTCTCTACTGCTTGCTGTCTTAGACGCGCGATACACTCTGTCCTCACTAGCAATGGACCTGCTACAATTTGCACTCCCGGGAGCGTCCCCGACTTGCCTAAGCTGCACCATCCATAAACCGTCACTCATACACTTTTCAAATCCTTGGGAGAGGGTCCATAACCCATGCATCCACCCCATTACAAACACTTTTCGTCCCATACATGATCCCTCATAGAGCAATTGATACAAACATATCTGCTCGTCAAGCCGTGCCAAATCCCTACTTCCTATTCTCCCCAGCTGAGATGGACTTCTGCAACGAAAGATTAATAATGCATAAGTAAGAGTCTAATAAAATGCAAAGTGCCTAGAAGGGTTGTGTTTTCCTCCCCCGCAGGGTACAATAATCAGGTGATCGTAATGTGATCGTGAGGACTGCCCCTCGAATCACAATCTTGGACAAGGATTCCAAATCCTGCAGGTGGCAGATCCAGCCTTTATTATCTTCATCAGGCCCGTCACCTTCGAACTCATCAGCACCGTCGAAAAGAGCTCCAGTTGCCCAGTCTCCAAGCAATGCCTGTCAAAGAAAAAGAGCCCCAGCTGCCCCAGAATCCAAGCAATAATGCTCACCAGCCTCAGCGACTTTAAGGCATGTTTCGCACATCGAGTTATCAACCAAGAGCCCGTGGGCAGATTTTCAGTAAGAGCCCATTCCCAGTGGCAGATCATTACCAAGAGCCCGTGGGCAGATTTTCACTAAGAGCCCATTTTCATAGGAGCAGATTTTCAGTCAGAGCTCGTTCCCAAGGGCAGATTTTCAGTCAGAGCCCGTCCCGTGAATGGCCACCCGGAAACCGTCAACAGCAGTTATAGCCTAAGACCCTCCGGCAGCCACATCTACCCCCGCAAGTCCAACAGTCAACTGAGCAAACCTCTAAGATTGTCCCTCAAAACAAAGCCAAGACAAAGAATCCGTGTCTATTTGAATCTCCCCAGCAGGGCGCGTCAAGATCAATGGCCCCACCGTCCAAGCGTCAATAAGTGTTCGCTGCCCAGTAAGCAAAGTCCCCGGCCAATCAAGCAAAGTTCAGGACTCCCAAAGTCAACCAACCGCCAATAAAGACTGTCCCTCAAAACAAAACTGAGACAAAGAATCCCAAGTCTATCAGTCTCCCCAGCAACGTGCATCAAGATCGTTGGCCCCGCCACCAAAAGCATCAGTAAAAATTTGTTCCCTAGCAAACATAACCCGTGTCACATCAAGCAAAGTTCATGACTCCAAAGACAACCAAGAGTCAACAAAGGCCGTCCCCTGACAAAGCAAAATAGCAAGACGTCAACAACAGTAGCATGAGTCCCCGGCAGCTACATCTATCCCCAGCCAAACCAACAGTAGCATGAGACCCTTCGACAGCTACAACCTTTCAACAGCAATGGTATGAGTCCCTCAAGCATCCAAAATTGTCAACAACAGTAGCATCAGTCCCTCCGGCAGCTGCAACTTTCCAACAATCGTCAGCAAATGTAGCATCAGTCCCTCCGACAGCTACAGGTAAGCACAGCACAGGTATGAAAACATGTCTCGTCCAAATTGTCAAATCATTATGTCTGGTATACTCAAAAAATCGCTCCCTTCAAGTCATCTCGTTCATCAGGTCAAGACACCTCCTAATAGTCTTCTATCGGGTCAAACACCTCCTAATGGTCTATTCGGGTTAAGACACCTCCTAATGGTCTTTTTCGGGTTAAGATGCCTCCTAACAGTCTTCTACCGGGTCAGACACCTCCTAATGGTCTTTTTCGGGTTAAGATGCCTCCTAACAGTCTTCTATCGGGTCAGAACCCTCCTAATGGTCTTTTTCGGGTTAAGACGCCTCCTAACAGTCTTCTATCGGGTCAGACACATCCTATTGGTCTTTTTTGGGTTAAGACGCCTCCTAACAGTCTTTTATCGGGTCAGACACCTCCTAATGGTCTTTTTCGGGTTAAGACGCCTCCTAACAGTCTTCTATCGGGTCAGACACCTCCTAATGGTCTATTCCAAATTTTCCGAACTACGATTTGGCTTGATTCCCTCCCAGGGATACGTAGGAATCCTTTCTTAAAAAAGGTCCAGCCATCCGATCCACCAAGTCATCGTCCAGCCCTCCGCCTTATCCCCAGCCGCTCATTGGGATTGGGTCCTCTTTATCGACAACCTCACTTCTTCCATAAGTGACGTTGCCGAGGGGCTCTGTGAGTACGCCAATCCAATTCGCAACCCTTTTAAAGTGCTTTTTAATGTAATAAAATGGCACTAGGGGCGTTTTGGTAAATTCCCGGTCAATTCCAAGTCTTCCGGAAACTTTTCTTAAAGTTCTTATGAAGGATGTACTTGTGAATGATTTTTTTAACACAAAAGGACCTATCAGGAATTATCAGCTTTGGACCTATTGGGAATTATCACAAAAGGTTCCAGAATCAGTTATTTATGCCAAAAACGGTTACATGGCTAGATAGGTCGTGCGGCACAATTGACCATGGAAAAGCAAAGCGAAAGGCCGTGCGACACAAGTGACCTCATCCATGCAGCCTATAAATTGGACCCTCCCCCTCTTATATCAGAATCCTTTTCCAAGACCCTAAAGTCACTCTACCCAATTGACGACAGAAAACCCTCTCTCTCCTCAAACCACACCAAACCTCTCCAATTCCATCCTTTCTTCACCCAAACCATAAACCCATCTTCATACAACTCACCTCCCTTTGAAGATCTGAAGAGAAGCAGCCAATTGGTGTTCATTTGCACCTCCTAGCAGCTGAATTGAAGGTTTCCACACCTAACTTGGTGTAGAAGTAGATGACTACAAGGGTAACGAGTTTCTCCACCTTTTCTCTCTCATTTTACTTGTTTATTTGTAATTGTTCTTCCTCCATTTCATAATCAAGTTCCATCCGCTTTAGATTATCAAGTTGCAACTGCCATATCTCTGTTTAATTGGTTTTGTTTGGTTTAATTGCATATTGATATTGTGATCGTATCTCCCTTGGTTGCTTGGTGCTCAAGGGAGTGTGGATCTCCCATATCCATGCTCCCTTGGGTGATTTGTTGCTAATTTGTGTTAATCCAAGTTGATTTGATGTGCTTAATAGACCTGAATTGATCCCTGTTAGTTTCTGGTTTGAAATTGTGAGATTCCTGCAGATAGTCAACTTATGTCACGAGACACAAGTGACTTATCAAGTCCTGTGTCATGCGACACAAGTGACCTATCTGCAAAGAGTCATCTTTCAGTTGTAAGTTTGTTCCTTCTTTCCCTCCTTTTGTTTGTCACTCAAATTAGGGTGTGGATCTTCCATATCCACATTCATTTTGAAGTGATTAGATAGCTTTACCTCCCCTTTGTTTAATAATGTAAAACCTCTGCAAAGTGTCTGTAGTGTCACGCCACACAAGTGACCTCTCAGGTCATGTGTCACGCAACACAACTAGCCTCTGCAGTAGGTTCATTTTAGTTGTAAGTTTTGTCAATCCTCTTTGTAATATGGGATGTAGCCTCCCATGGTCAGTGGCTTACAAGTTGTTTCTTCCTCCCTTTGAGCAATAAAATAAAGCACTTTTATGCATTCCATACATGTCTTGTCATACACACTAGCACACACATTTGAATGAATTAAATGTTGAACGTTAGAAAGACTCGTCTACGGACGAGGCGTGTTGGGTGAACTCTCGGTTCTTCCCAACACGTAACTTGACCCCCGAACCCAAAAATCTCTTTCAAAAGGTTTTCAATGATTCCTCTTAAAAATAGCGTGGCGACTCCATTTTATTTTTTTCGGTGAGCGCACATTCAGGGGGGGTAAGAGTCCTCGATCGTGATTTAAACAGCGGTTGTTAATGAGGTTTTGTTAACAGTATCACATGGACCTCAATTTTGATGAGATTGGATTCGGATCCCGGGTCTTGGTTGAAATTTTCCTTCTCAATCTTGGTCATTTGAAGCCGATGCCGACAGGCTCTAGAGTACATCGACATGAGTGAAACTTCTTTCATTTGGGTGAGCTGTGACTCGGTCAAAACCTTGTTCGGAGAATGATTTGATGAAATTGCTAATGCCGGGAAAAAACCCAGATCTTAAATTCCGATGCTACGGGAAGCTGCTATGTACCAAGTTCTGAAGCTGAAAATCTAGTTGTTGATGTGACTAGACCTTTCTTGTGACTTGATAAAATTCAGGTCCAGAGGACCAACTTGGCAAAGTCCAGATTTTGAAGAAGTGACTTGGCGAAGCCCCAATCTTATAACCTCATTGCGATTTCGACATAATTATCAGAGTCCCAATCTGATTGGTAATGCAAAGCGATCCTGAAGATAATCTGATAAAGATCGAATCTATCTCATAGTAAAGAACCCAATGTGGACCCAAAGATGACTATAGAAGCCCCCAGCTTGAAGAGGAGAACCTGGGAGAACCGCTTAGCAAAGCCCCAGCGTGAAGAAATTCAGAGCATTCTTATTGCAGAGAGAGTCATTATGTGGCCGAGGAGGCACCCATCTTTTCAGACCTTAGTCAATCAGTCACTGGACATGACTCGAAAATGTTTACGTGCAGGGGCATATCTTTCGAAAGGTGGAAATGTCTCCCGAATTTTTGTATGACATTCTCGCTTTTGGGTTTGACTCTTTTGAGAGAGTATAAGCCTAACAAGGTGTGGAAAAGTGTATGGAAGCCCCTGCTGACAGAAAAACAGTGTTTGGCTCTATCTTCCTATAATGTAGAAAGAGAAGACTTGTCGAGACATTTGAAAACTTGTCTTATTCATGATGATCACAAGGCTGCTTAAAACCCTTTATTGATGTTCTGGTTATCCAAACACTAAGTTTGATATGAACAAATATTTTGATTAATCACAAGGAGAAAACCTACTGATATCGAGAATCAGGTTCGAAAGGACGGAAAGTGTATAGGAACGGTCCTTGAGGAGACCGGATTTTCTGAGATTTGTTTGTGATTTCGACCGAACCAATTATGGTTGCCTACGTTCCCTCCATTATGAAGAGCTAAGGTCGTCGTAGTTCGGGCTTAACCCGATTGAAGAGAGAATGAATGTGAAAATTCAAGATTTCGAGGACCTTTGAGGATATTCTAGGAATTGGAGAGTTAAAGAACATGTCCCCTTAGAGTGTCGATGAAAGACACGGATGCGAAGCCCTAGTGGGACATCCACGGCAAGTGTTTGGGAGGAGATATGAAATATGCTCACATGAAGTGTCGAAGGGAAGGATTGAATTTGCACAATCTTTGATTGAGGATCATTTGAGCCGAGATGGAGTTGGCTCCAATTTAAGCGAGCAATGAAGCATTAATCTGATTTAAACCTCGAAGATATTGGAATGAAATTACTATCCGGTAGGGACTGTAGCTGGTTTTCCGGGCTTTGATCGGCAATCGGGTAATTTTGGAAGTCATGACCTCTTAAAGTGAATGGTCGGCTGGGCCTTTTGCTGACTGAACCTCTAAAGATGAGAGGTTGGCTTGCAGGGATGTGTTTGGAAAATCTATGGCGGGGAAGATTGATTGCCTCTAAGAATGAGAGGTCAAATATTGACTTTGGCTAAAGGCGAGGGTAATTGTAATGGGAATATCCTCTAAAAGCGAGAGGATGGCTTGGGATTGGTCGAGGAAATGGAAATATCCTCTAAAATCGAGAGGATGGCTTGGGATTGATTTAAGGTAATGGAAATATCCTCTAAAAATATCCTCTAAAATCGAGAGGATGGCTTGGGATTGATTTAAGGTAATGGAAATATCCTCTAAAATCGAGAGGATGGCTTGGGATTGATTTAAGGTAATGGTAAGAGGAAGTCCAAGCTATCGAGAACTTTTTGCAAACTTGCAAGAATTCAGGATCCTTTTTGATCATTGGAGAGCTTCTTGAGAAGTCGGGGACTTTTGCTGAATTGTGAGGATTTAAAATCCTTTTCTCCCTTTTTTTTTTAATAACTTGGAATTCCTCCTGAGGAGTTGAGGATTCTCTTTATCCTTCCTTCATGGCTTGAGATATTTTGCGCATCACCGACTCTCGAAGCTAACTTCTTGGGCTTGCTTGGACTTCTTTTGGCAAAAATGACGGCTAAACCGGGTTTCAAAACACGCCGATCTTGAAATGAAAGGGTATTGTTTGGTGAGGGTGAGGTAAAGGTTTTCCCTACCGGTGAACGTCTTCAACCGCAATCCCTACCGGATGACCTAAACGAATTAAGTCTTCATTGCTTGCTTAAGCTTTAAATGAGAAAAGATCCATGCAAATTCATTGAGCAATGAGATGATGAGGATGATGAAAGAGATGTGAGCATATGAGATGCAAGATGGGGAGTTGGTAAGCCCCAATTTGAGAAGGGTATCAATTGATTTTCTCACTCCGATTAATTTAAACATGAATCATTTTAAAGCATTAGTGGTTGAGCAGCACAAGTGATCATCTGGGATAAAACCATTTCAATTAAGTGTAATGTGGGTGTGCAAGTGATGTCTCGAGTCTAGTAAGAAAAGAAAAAAGATTTATATAAAAGTTAGACATTTAACCACTATGTCCAAAATGGACTAAAACGACAAATGTCCAGGAAGGACTTAGGTGAAAGAGAAAAATACTAGAACCTACAAAGGTTGACTAAAAGACTATTTTAACATTTCAATTTAATTTAAAGATAGGTAGCCCCTAGTCTAGCCGCTCTTTGTTGTTGGACCATGCACCTATTCTTCGACGCTGGATATGGGAGCTATTGCAGATCTTTCCATCAGGATTTCTTTTGCAATCTCTTGCTCAATCCAACCATTTTCATTGCCTGCGATTACTGGTTCATCGACCTCACACATGGGCGAGTCAAATTTCATTATGCCCACAAGGCTTGAATCACCAAACTCGACCATGTTGACACTCATGTTGTTATTTCTAGGGAACGGGTTACTGATAAAATTAGGCCCTTCATGCACCTCTAACCTCCCTTGCTCAATCAACCTTTGGACGGCCTTTTTCAAGGGGATGCAATCATCTGTCAGGTGCCCATGGTACTGATGAAAGGCACAATGCTTGGAGGTATCCAAAGGAGCATTGGGGTTTCTAGGCTGATAATTATCTAAAGGCTGGAGCAAACCTTCTTTTACCAAACCTCTGAAGATATCACTCAAAGGCATCCCAAAGTCTCCCAAGCCTTGGAACCGGGATCTGGACACATCAAGTTTCTTGGGAACAAAGGGAGTGGTATTGTTACAGTCTTGTCCCGAATAGGGCTGGGCAGAAGTCGTGTTGGAGGTGGAAGAAGTCCGGTATCTGTAAGCAGGTGCAACAACTTGCTGCTGATTGTAAGCCCTCTCAAATTTAGCCCCGAAATTGACCATTGTCCGCAGATCCAGATAGGGGAAATTGCTAAGTGAGGCCCTTAAATGCGGCTTCAAGCATGACTGGAAGATGTCTAACTGCTCCTCGTCAGAGGGAGGGATGGCCATTTCACTGAGCTTCAAGTTCCACCTTTTATAAAAATCCCCAATATTCTCATCTGGGTGCTGCATCATCGTCTGCAGGTCAACTCCGTTTATCTCCCATTCCAAGTTGGCTTTATACTTATCTGTGAAAGTACCAGTGATCTGTTCCCAAGTAGCCCTAGTTTCAGGCTTTAATCGAAAGAATCATTTCAAAGCTCCTGACTTCTAAGAGAGACTGAAGTAGTCGGCCAACTGCTGGTTTGTCCATCCCTTATCTTTCATTGCCAAAGTATAGGTGTCCAAGTGAGTTTTAGGGCACGCACTTCCGTCAAACAAGTCAAGATTGGGCATCACGAACTTATGAGGCAGGGGTACAATAAAGTCCGGATCCGTAGGCCGGAAGGTAGCTTTTTTAGCAGTCAATTTCAGCAATCTGTGCTTTCATTTCCTTGTGTTGTTCCATGAACCAGGCCATAGGAGGGTCCTGTGGTGGAGCCATAGCGTTCAAGCCAATGACTGAGCTGGAGAGAGGAGTTACCACTGGCGGCACACTGGTGGAGGGAATACCATACCCCGGAGCATAGGTGTAAACATACCCTTGACCAGGATTGCCCTGAGGGATAGGAGCCTGAACATGATGGTTGAGTCCGAAAGCTTGATGCGTGTTTTCAAGGGGAAGAGAAGGTGGAGGCAGACCTGAGGTAGCCGGATAGCTTAGGTTTCCAGAGTAAGACTCATAAGTAGGTTTAAATGCGGGTTGCTGTCCCTGGTTGTTGAACTGCATGCCAGGCTGTGGCGAGGGTGTATAACCAGGAGGGTACTGCGGTCCTGGTGATTCTAATGAAACTGGGATAGGGGCTTGCTGGCCCATTGGACCCTGAGTGAGAAATGGGTTTGTGGAAGCCAAAGATGTGTAAGTGCCAGCTGGACCAACATTACTTAGAAGAGGGGCTCCTGACTGCTGCCCTAGACCAAACTGTGGTGGTGGCATTCGAGCTGTTCTTTGTGAAGGTCGGTGATTGATTCCAAGGCGAGGCGGGATCCCAACTTGCTTTGTGGCATTCCGAGGTACCCGACCATGGGAAGACATTCTTGCGATCTTGTCCCCACCGAGGAGCTGACTGGCTTGTCCGTCGGTTGGATGGGTCCAGTAGTCTGTGGTTGGGGAGATGGCTGACCCATAGATCGAGAAGCATGGGCCTCGGTAGTGATACCATAGGAGGTTGGTGGTGGCATCTTGGAGTATTCAGGGCGACCAAGAGTGGGATTGGGGTCCTCCTCCCCTTCCACGGTGAAAGTGCCATCGGGATTGAGGCGCGGCGGCCAAACCATGGCTCTGATAGCCTCCATAAGGCTATTAATACGTGCTTCTGTCGCAATCTCATACGTTACGCTGGCGGATTCCACTGGCATTGCATGCAGGGAGTCCGGGAGGCGGAGTGATGTTGTCCCCATCGTTACCGGTGATGCAAACATTCGAAACCCGGAGTCGAAACAAATGGTGAAGGCGACGATGCGGTTGACTCTTCCCAGCGATCAAACGGTCGCCGGCGCAGAAACCAAGCTTTGTGGGGAGCTGCGGGGGAAAGACACGAGGGTTCAGATATTTGGGAGTGAAGGAGGGTAGGTGTTTGGGCTTAGGGCTCATGCAACATGCAGTTATTTGTTCTTGTTTACTTAAAACGTATTTTATTAAACCTAAATGGTTGGAAAAGATTGCTCTTCTTTTTCGCAAACTACTCTGATTCCTGGATCAGTGGGACCCATCACTACGCCTGCGGACCCTCAACCTGTAACCTCGAACAAGGGTTCCGTAGGGCAAGCAGGTCCCACCGACCGAAAAGAAAAACGATCCTAAAGTCTAGCGGGTAATCTAGTTTTAACGAGCATTAGATGTAAATTACGGACAAAGCTGACGTCAAAGGTCAAGATTGTGTCCGGAGGGCTCGAAGAAAAGTCGGCATGGCTCGGACTGATAAATGTCCATAACTGCTCTTGACCCGTCGTCAGTTAAGTCGTAATTAGACATGGAATAATCATTAATCCTTGATGACTCAGTGTTATGCCGGGAGTCGGTGCATAAGTTGTGCTGGTCAAAGTCAAAATCAAGGCACCGGTCAAGATCTGGTCAAAGTCCGTGACGGAAAACCGGCCGGACTTCGACTGATTAGGGTCCCCGAAAGATATTGACTTGGCATGCCGACTAAGACTTGACAGGCAAGGTGTATACATGGACAGGGCACGACACGGACCAGACTAAATACCAACTGGGTCTCAGACAAAGTGTGTCACGGATAAGTGCATGGTCGACACGAGGCTCCAAGGGATGTTTGGGTAGTCCCGTGCTCGCACCGAGAGGCGTAATAAGGCCAAACGGGCTGCTACTGGGATTTCTCCGGGTTAAGGACGTAGTGTGCAGTGTAAGGCCAAGTGCGCGTAGTGTGCGAGCAGTCTATCTTCTTTTTCTGAGTAAAATAGAAATTTTCACATGTGTCTTAAAGAGTATGATGCATGCAAAAATTTTGAAAATGGTTTTTTTTTTTTTGAAAATCTTTTTTTGAAAATTTTTTTTTGAAAATATTTTCGAAATTTTTTTTTGAAAGCAAATGAACACATAAGCACATAATTCAAACAGTTAGAGAAACGAGTCCGACAGTCAAGATATCGATTCTTTCGGGACGGTCAAAACAACACGAAATGTGCAAAACAAACACACACACAATTCAAATGGTTTCAAATGCCGGGACGGAAGTTTGACCCAACAAAGCTTTTCTTTTTTTTTTTTTAAAAACAATGATAACGGTACGTGGCTTTGTTAGACCATAATTTATCCCAAGCCTCGGGTTAGGGAGCGGTACAGGAAACTTAATGGTTTCCACCTATATACCAAATACCATTTTTTTTAATTTTTTTTAAAAAAAAAGATAAAGCTTATTTTTTAAGATTCCCCAGCGGAGTCGCCACTGTGATGATGCCACGATTTTTACGATTTTGAAAAATCAAACGGAGTCGCCACGCCGTGTTTAGTTTAGGGCCAAAACTTTGAAAAATGCCCAAAATTCGAGAAAAATGGGTTTGGAGGTCACGTTACACTCCGGGAAGAACGTTAGGGTTCACCCGGAATGCCTAGTAAAACAAGTCTTCCTAATTTAAAACCATTTGTGTGTTCGTGTGTGTGTGTTTCTTTGGTTAAAATAAATGCAAACTGAGAAAACTAAAAATTGAGAACTCTTTGTAAGACATTAAACAAGTCCCATGATTTTTGGTATGATTTTAGGGTTGAGTTTTGGTACTCAAAAGACTCCTTGAAGTTGAAAGTCAATTCTGCCAGAATGAAAAAGACAGTGGACACTTGATTTTAAAATGGATTTAAGAGTTTTAAAAATTCAGAATCTGGGGAAAGTCAGAGAATGAAAGTTGTTCAAAACATCTCAAATAAGGTTACTACAAAATATTTTTATCATTGGAGATGATTTGATGGTCCAAAACCCTCTGGAAATCACAGATAAAGTAAAAATATGTCTGGAATCCTATGGATTTCCAGAATCTGGGGAAAGTCAGAGAATGAAAGTTGTTCAAAACTCTCTGGAAATTCAGAATCTGGGGAAAGTCAGTGAAATCTGGATTTCCAGAGACTGCTAAACTGACCTTTGGAAAATAATTTGGAAAAGGCAGTTAGACTCACGTAAAAAATAAAGTAAAAATATGTCTGGAATCCTATGGATGTTGGATAAAAAAGTATTTTGTAGTGAACACCAAATTCCAAGTTTTACTGTGTCCAAAAAATAGGAAAATGGACTGAGGTCACAGAAAAATGCTACTGGACAGCAACATATTCTTGAAGGAAAGTGTGATTTTAAGGGTTTTGCATCTATTTTCACCCCATTTTCATCCCTAGACATGATTGGTGATTCATTTCTTTGTATCATATCAAGTCATCCTTGGGGTATTAATGGAGGTTTAGAGCAAAATGGGAGAGGGAGTTTATAAAAAAGGTTTTTAAGAAGAGAAATTAACTAAGAGAAAAGAAAGTTAAACCCTAAGATGATCATCATGGGGACTTAACCCCAAAGATGACCATATTAGGTCAAACTAACAACAAAATGAAGTAAAGATTTAAGCTTAAGACAAGTAAATTAAAGACAAGAACAAAGAAAGTAAACAGAACTTTAAACAAGCAAATTAAGACAAAAATGTAAATCAAGACATGAAATTAAAGAGTATTTTAGGGTTTTAAAGAAGGAGGGTTTACCAATGATGGTTAAGCCCAATCTTCTTGTTAATGTTGTGTTTGGCTTGAATAGATTCAAGGCTTAAGTGTGTTTAGTGTTTGTTAATAGAGTTGGTCAAAGAGAAAACAAGTAGATAACACTTAAGTCCTCTATGTTTTCTCTCCAATCCTCCTCTTTAGTGTTGATTTAAGCTTGAGCTTGTGTGTTTAAGAGAGTTTTGAGAGTGTTTAGTGAGTGAGATTTGGGAAAATGATTAAGGAAAAAAGGTGGCAATTAAGAAATTCCCACTGTTTTCTCTAATATTTTCGCCAGAATGCTGTTGTGAGTGAATTGTGTTATCCAAACTGAGAGAGAAGGGCTCAATTTATAGGCTGTCTGAGATTGCATTAATGTCCGCGCGGATTGGACTGAGGTCCTCATTTTAATCCGCGCGGATGGGAACGTAGGCGTGACTGCTTTTTGCAGAAAAGCTGTTTTGGCATTTTGTCTTTGGTCAATATTCTCTTTTTTATTGGAAATGATAAATATCCGTGAGATTTTGTCTATTTTTTATCCCTAAAATGCCCTTCCTCATTTAAATTGTCAAAATAATGTCCAAAGTGCCCCTAGATGATTATAAATCATTAATTTGGGCTGACGGAACATTGGCGGTTCAGATTGAGACACTTACACTTATGACTGTTGGAATCCACGTCAGCAATATCAAAAGACAACTACCAAATCTTATCATGTGACTAAGTGTCAGACAGGATCTGCAAGGATCCTTAAAAGGTGACAGATGTCCTTCACTCCTTATTTACAGCTGAGGTCTGATAAGCCTTACCTGCAACTTCTGAACAAGGGACAAAAGTGAATTTGTGGACCAATCAGAATGCACCAGTACAGTACTTGTTGTAGCTGTTTCCAATAGCTATTTTCTTGGTGCTTGGGTATAAATTCCCCTAATCTTCAACATTTGAAGATTGCTTGAGAAATTTAAATTTCAGTGAGTTCATAAGAAGACCGAAGCTTTTTCCAGAAATTTACAACCCTTTGAATCTTCATATTCTTCCTTCAAGAACATATTCCAACCAAGAAATCAAGTCTTTAACACTCAAGAATTATTGTGCTCTATATCATATAGATCCAAAGAAGCCTTGATCTTGTTAAACACACACACACGCCTCATTTGATTAATCACATAGATTATTCATTTGAGAAACACTAGTTATAGTCTAGGATTTGATCTTCATAGAATAGATTTTAGATCTGAGTTTGAATACTTGTATCTTTGTAATCTCTCTCATACTAAATATAAAATCTAACTCTTAGAAAATTCAAGACTAACCATCTTGGTAGTGGATGTCGATCATTTACGATTGAACCACTCCAAATATTGTGTACTTACATTTCTGCATTTTACTTACTTTTGTTTACTGATTATTTTGTCTTTATCTGTTTGACCTCATTTACAGTTATCCATTGTTGTGAATTGTGTTTCTGGTTAATCATTGTCAAAACCTTACTTTTCTGTTTGTGAAAACCGCACACAAAACCGCACTATAAACCGCACCACTTTACATAAGATATTCCGCTGTGCATTTTGTAATACTACGTGCGGTTTTTTAATACACTGCAAGCAGTTTTGTAAGCAAGAGGTTTTGTTTTCAAAAAGAGAGCGAAAAATTTATAACAGCTATTCACCCCCCTAGCTGTTTTTACCCTTGTTGCCACCTTTAGGACCAACAAGTGGTATCAGAGCTAAACACATTTATAAAACCTTTGTTTTTCAAGTCTAACATCTTGTGTGCCAATTCATAATGGCAAACTCAAAAACCATGACAACGGTTAACTATTCACACATTCCTATTTTAGATGAAGACCACTTTGACAACTGGAAGGTCCGAATGTTAATTCATTTGGAAACTATTGATGAGATGCTGGTGGAATGCGTGACGAATGGCCCCTTTGTTCCAATGAAGGCCAACACCAATCCAACCATCAGTGCTGAAACTCCAGAAGTCCTAAAGCTTAAATCTGAGTGGTCCGATGAGGAAAAACGATTAGCCGCTTTGGACAGCAAAGCAAGATTCATCATTTCTGGAACCTTGCCCGTTTCTGTTGGTGTTATGCCCTAGGCCTATGATTCATAGACTTATGTGTTGACATTATTTATTATTATATGAGATGTTTATCATTTGATTATTATATGTTTTGTATATTTGTTAATAATAATCTCCGTCCCTAATTATTGAAAGAATAATTAGTATAATTGTCAATGGATAATCATGTGATGATTATATGCATAGAGATGCACATTGAAATTATGAGTACTTGTTAGAGAACAAGTGACTGGACATGACCCGCATGAGATTTATGACATGGTCAAGTGTCATAAGTAAATCTCATAAGGTTACTTCATTTAGTCCCTAGACCTGAGATTATCATGACCTCACATATGATGAAAAATCATGTTTGATTTTAGTCAAACGATATCTTAACACGATATCCATAAAGGCTATCTTTGGCATGATTGGATTCATGATGGGAAGGATGATAAGTCAAGATGGAATTTGTCCCTCGAAAGAGAGATGTTTTGCTTGGGCCTCTCGATGAGTGATAATGATGAAAGTGTATGGCCGTACCCCAATATGATTGGAATTATCATTATACTCAAGGAATCGAGAAAGCATTGAACATAGACAAGTTGACAATGACCATGACTTGTGTTCAATATAACATCGTGAGACAAAGGGAGAAATGGAAGTACACCGTTGGAAACGTGAACTCTTACGTTACATTATTTGGGTAGACATAATGGCTTGCTAGAGTCCGCTTATGTCTTATGAGGTTCGATATGATCGAACTCATTGCCAACATAATGTAATCCTATTGGGTCACACACAACTAAAATGAATTGGTTGAACCGGAGGAAGAATGATTGAGAGATTCAGTATCTAGCTATATATGTCACGCGACATATTAAGCCAATGGCTTAATATACCGCGCGACATAATAGGCCCGTACGCGGTTTGACAGCCTGTCTCTCCTAATATGATTAGGAGAGGTATTCCTACTATTGTAGTATAAATACAAGGGTCTCCATCGGACCTAAAAGGTCAGCCGAAATTTTTCAAGCAAAATTTATAATTAAATACTCTCAATATTCTTCAAGGTTTAGATCTAGCAATCATCAAGAAGTTGTTCTTGGATTCATTCAAAGGTGTGGATACCGAAAGAGGGTCTTCGCTCGTTCATCGATCAAGGCCTAGAGTTCAAACAAGTTGAAGAACGAAGTTTGTGATTCGATATCACATAATCAAAATCGTTCGATAGCTCAAGACCGGAAAGCGTTTCAAGGTTGGTTTAATTCTATCTCATAGGAATTTAAATTAATTGTATAGAACGGATCCTAGGGCTTCTTGGGTTTTATGTTTTAATGCTTAATTCCGCTGCGCATGGACCCGTAAAACCCAACAGTGGTATCAGAGCCCCGTTCGTATGATTAAGTTTGAATTAACATGCTAGATTTAAGATATAAATTGTTTATACGCTTATTGCATGTTTTGTATGCGATAGAATTTTTAATTGTTTATGTGAAACAATGTGAAAATCATTTTCGAATTATGCTGAATTAAATCTGTAAAAGGCTGTTTTATATGATTTAATTGGTTGTAATCTGTATTGGTTCGAATCTGGAAATCCTGTTACTTGGCTACATTAGTCGCGCGACATGATGAGCCATGAGGAATTGTGTTATCTGGCTTTGTTAAGTCGCGCGACATATCAAGCCTCGGCGATGTTGTCACGCGACATAATAAGCCAAAACTGGGCGTAATCAGTTTGTTCAATTTTTACGCTATTACGTGATTGTGTTTACAATCGATATGTTCATATGAAAATCTGGATGTTATAAAATTGAGTTTATAATGCCATGCTAGATTGATTCATTGATATGCATGATTAATTGATTAAAATGTGATTTTAATAATTATTGCGATGCATGTTTTAATTGTTCTTACATGCTAAGAATTTTTTAATTAGATGTTTTGTTGAAACATGATATTTAGTTTCCTAATATGTTTAGATTTAGACATTGTAAATTTTGGATCTTATGATTGTTTATGGAAACAAGTCATAAATACGCGAAATTTAAAAGGAAGCGATTGTTTATAAAAGGTAGGGATTATGTTGCCTAATCGAGTTGATTTCTAAATTATGCATGTCTAGGAGAGTTACGTCTAAGGAAGAGTTGGTACTTAAGAAGTCCTTGTGGCTCACCTATCTTCTGGGAACTTACCTGGTGCATGATTTTGACTATCTTTACGATATGCTTATAATCTACCTTTAAAGAACCTTCATTTAACTTTTAAGTTCTTTATGCCAATTCATGATTAAACACTTGAGACCATTCGGATAGTTTTGGGTAGGCTTGCCATAGCAAGGTGCTTTGATTCTATTTGAATGCGAGCAAGATGAGGAAATGGTGGTTCCTATAAGTTTAATATGAATGAACTAAATTGGGTTATCAAAATGGTTTTGGACCCAAGGCATAAGATGAGATTAAAATATGCCTAGACATATGATGTCTTGAATTGATCTCATAAAAGATCTAAGAGTCATATATGTGATATGATTGATGTTTTCTACCTAATTAATTTAATTTTGAGCGGTTTGCCATAGCAAACTTGAAATTGAATTAAAGTTGGATCTTAGCCCATTAAATGTATATTATGCTTATTTGCATTTGAAGGTGTATAATTTAGTGGGAGCATTTATTTAAATGCATTATACTTCTCATATAATATGTTTACTTATATGTGTTCATATTTTATGTATATCTTTTTGTAGAATAAATGGCATCAAACAATAATCACTTTTCACTGCGATCTGTCCTTGAGAAGGAAAAGTTGGAAGAGAATGGTACAAACTATATGGATTGGATCCGTAGTTTGAGAATTGTTCTCAAACAAGAGGAGAAACTGTACGTTCTTGATGAACCTATTCCACCTGAACTTCTGCCAATCTGCTAGGGCAATAAGGGAACAATATCTGAAGCACAAGCGTGACTCTACAGATGTTGGTTGCCTTATGCTCTCCGCCATGTGCAAGAACCTTCAGAAGGATCTTGAGCACTTGGGGACAGTCGAATTAAACAATCGGCTAATGGAAATGTTCCAAGTTTAAGCTAGGCAAGAAAGGTACAACACAATTGCAGCCTTGACCTCATGCAAGATGAGTGAAAGACAAGCTGTTGGTCCCCATGCTCTCAAGTTAAAGGGCCACATTGAGCATCTTGAAAGGCTCGGTTTTCCAATTAGCCAAGAGTTGGCTACCGACATAATATTGAATTCATTACCTAAAAGTTTTAGTCATTTCATAATGCACTATAACATGGGTGGAATGAATAGAAACCTTTCCGAGTTAGTTCAAATGTTGACTACTGCGGAAACCAATATTGTCGAGAAGAAAACCGACCAAGTGCTAATAGTTAACAAGGGGAAAGGGTTCAAGGGTAAAGGAAAAGCAAAGGTTGCTAATCCTAAGGCAAAGGTTGCCAAACCCAAAGAGGCTTCCAAGCCTAAAGAGGCTAAGCCTAAGTCCCAAGAGGACGCTTGATCTGCTTCCATTGCAATGAGATTGGACATTGGAGGAGAAAGCTGCGCAAAATACAAGGAAGCACCGAAGAAGGGCAAAGGAGTTGCTTCAACTTCAGGTATCTTTGTTATAGATATATTCCTATCTACTTCTAGTTCTTGGGTATTGGATACCGGACGTGAAACTCACATTTCTCTAAATGTGCGGGGTCTAAAGAACAGAAGGATGCTTAAGGAAGGCAAAGTGGACCTACGTGTGGGGAATGGAGCAAGAGTTCTTTGCATTAGCCGTAGGAACTTATGAAGTTACTTTACCTAGTGGACTAATACTTGTTTTGAACAATTGTTATTACGTTCCGGCTTTAAGTAGGAATATTATTTCGATTTCACTTTGGATGATGAAGGTTTTAATTTTCTTATACGTGATAAGAAATTTTCTATTTATAAGAGTGATATGCATTATTGTATCTTTGTTTCATTCAATGGCCTTTATATTCTTGATGTTGAAAGTCAAGATAATGATATCTATAACATTAACAAGAAATCTAAACCCAATGATGTAAACCACACTTACTTATGGCATTGTCGTCTTGGCCATATAAACGAGAAACGCATTTCTAAACTCCACAAAGATGGATTTTGGACTCACATGATTATGAATCATATGAGACATGCGAGTCTTGTTTACTTGGCAAGATGACCAAGGACCCATTTACCAAAACCGGTGAAAGGGCGGGCGACTTATTAGGACTCATACATACCGATGTATGTGGGCCTATGAGTAGCGATGCTAGGGGAGGATTTCGGTACTTCATAACATTCACGATGATTATAGTAGATTTGGATATGTTTATCTAATGAAACATAAGAGTGAATCGTTTGAGATATTTCGAATATTTCAAAATGAGGTGCCAAATCAACTTGGCAAAACTATTAAGGTACTTCGATCCGATCGAGGTGGTGAATATTTGAGCCAAGAATTTGACAAGCCATCTTAAGAGTTGTGGAATCGTTTGAACTCTCTCCACCCGAACACCACAATGGAATGGTGTGTACGAAAGGAGGAATAGAACTTTGTTGGACATGGTTCGTTCTATGATGAGTCAAGTTGAGTTTCCTTTATCCTTTTGGGGACATGCACTAGAAAGCGCTTCTTTCACTATAAACGAGTTCCTACCAAATCGGTTCAAAAGACCCCATATGAGATGTGGCATGGAAGAAAACCTAGTTTGTCTTTCATGAAGATTTGGGGTTGCGATGCATATGTCAAGAAGTTAACTTCCGACAAGCTAGCACCTAAATCTGATAAATGTGTTTTCGTGGGTTATCCTAAGGAAACCAAAGGATACTATTTCTACAACCGAAACGAGAACAAAGTGTTTGTTGCTCGAAATGGTACTTTCTTAGAAAAGGAGTTTCTTCGCAAAGGAACCAGTGGGAGTAAAATAGATCTCGAAGAAATTCGTGAACCCGAAAACAACATTGAACCAATGGTAGAAACTGAACCAAGTTCACAAACCGTTGTGGAACCGGTTCAAGATGCACAAGTTCTTCGCCGAAGTGGTAGGTCACGATCCGAACCCGAGAGATATGGATTTCTCGTTACGGAAAGTGATGAAGTGGAGTTAATCGAAAACGATGAACCCACTTGCTATCAAGAAGCGATATCCGCTCCTGATTCGGAAAAATGGGAAGAGGCCACGAAGTCCGAATTACAATCCATGGCTGATAATCAAGTTTGGAACTTGATTGATCCACCCGAAGGTGTAAAAACCATATGGTGCAAATGGGTCTTCAAGAAGAAGACCGACATGGATGGGAAGGTGCACACCTATAAGGCTAGGCTAGTAGCTAAGGGATATAGGCAGATTCATGGCATAGACTATGATGAAACCTTTTTGCCTGTAGCTATGCTTAAGTCTATTAGAATTTTACTTGCCATAGCCGCATATTATGACTATGAGATATGGTAAATGGATGTCAAAACAGCTTTCCTTAATGGGAAGTTACTTGAGGATGTATACATGATACAACCTGAAGGTTTTGTCGATCAGTAAAATTCTAACAAGGTGTGTAAGTTGCGAAATCCATTTATGGATTAAAGCAAGCTTCTAGGAGTTGGAATCTACGTTTTTATGAAGCAATCAAGGACTTTGGCTTTATCAAGAACGAAGATGAACCTTGTGTGTATAAGAAAACAAGTGGGAGTGTAGCACTCTTTTTAGTGTTGTATGTCGACGATATCTTACTCATTGGAAATGACGTTTCTGCACTACAGACTGTTAAGTCTTGGTTAGGGAAGTGTTTTTCAATGAAAGATATGGGCGAAGCCGCATATATCCTTGGTATCAAGATCTATAGAGATAGATCCAAGAGGATGATTGGTTTAAGTCAAAGTACTTACATTGACAAAGTCCTTAGAAGATTCCAAATGGAAAATTCTAAAAGAGGGAATTTGCCAATGTTGCATGGTATATCTCTTAGCAAGAATCAAAGTCCTAAGACCAATGATGAGCGAAAGAGAATGAATGGTATTCCATATGCTTTGGCAATTGGGTCTATCATGTATGCTATGTTATGTACTAGACCCGATGTCTCGTGTGCTCTAAGCATGACGAGTAGGTACCAATCGGATCCCGGTGAACCACATTGGATAGCAGTCAAGAATATCCTTAAGTACTTACGAAGAACTAAGGATGCATTCTTGGTCTTTGGAGGAATGGAAGAAGATCTTGTAGTCAAAGGCTACACAGATGCTAGCTTCCAAACCGACAAAGATGATTTCAGATCGCAGTCTGGATTTTTGTTTACGCTTAATGGAGGAACTGTGAGTTGGAAAAGTTCCAAGCAAAGTACCGTCACAGATTCTACAACCGAAGCTGAGTACATAGCGGCATCCGATGCAGCTAAGGAAGCAGTTTGGATCAAAAAGTTCATTAGTGATTTGGAAGTCGTTCCAAGCATCAGAGACCCTATTGAACTTTACTGTGATAACAATGGTGCCATTGCACAAGCAAAGGAACCAAGATCACACCAGAGATCCAAACACGTATTTCTCGGGACAAGTTTCCACATTATCCGTGAGATATGTGAAAGGGAAGACGTTAAGATATGCAGAGTAGACACTGATGACAACGTGGCGGACCCACTAACTAAGGCTCTCTCGCAAGCTAAACATGATGGTCATGTTAGGTCCATGGGTATTCGATACATGGTAGATTGGGCTCATTGCAAGTGGGAGACTGTTGGTGTTATGCCCTAGGCCTATGATTCATAGACTTATGTGTTGACATTATTTATTATTATATGAGATGTTTATCATTTGATTATTATATGTTTTGTATATTTGTTAATAATAATCTTCGTCCCTAATTATTGAAAGAATAATTAGTATAATTGTCAATGGATAATCATGTGATGATTATATGCATAGAGATGCACATTGAAATTATGAGTACTTGTTAGAGAACAAGTGACTGGACATGACCCGCATGAGATTTATGACATGGTCAAGTGTCATAAGTAAATCTCATAAGGTTACTTCATTTAGTCCTTGGACCTGAGATTATCATGACCTTACATATGATGAAAAATCATGTTTGATTTTAGTCAAACGATATCTTAACACGATATCCATAAAGGCTATCTTTGGCATGATTGGATTCATGATGGGAAGGATGATAAGTCAAGATGGAATTTGTCCTTCGAAAGAGAAATGTTTTGCTTGGGCCCCTCGATGAGTGATAATGATGAAAGTGTATGGCCGTACCCCAATATGATTGGAATTATCATTATACTCAAGGAATCGAGAAAGCATTGAACATAGACAAGTTGACAATGACCATGACTTGTGTTCAATATAACATCGTGAGAAAAAGGGAGAAATGGAAGTACACCGTTGGAAACGTGAACTCTTACGTTACATTATTTGGGTAGACATAATGGCTTGCTAGAGTCCGCTTATGTCTTATGAGGTTCGATATGATCGAACTCATTGCCAACATAATGTAATCCTATTGGGTCACACATAACTAGAATGAATTGGTTGAACCGGAGGAAGAATGATTGAGAGATTCAGTATCTGGCTATATATGTCACGCGACATATTAAGCCAATGGCTTAATATACCGCGCGACATAATAGGCCCGTACGCGGTTTGACAGCCTGTCTCTCCTAATACGATTAGGAGAGGTATTCCTACTATTGTAGTATAAATACAAGGGTTCTGTCAGACCTAAAAAGGTCAGCCGAAATTTTTCAAGCAAAATTTATAATTAAATACTCTCAATATTCTTCAAGGTTTAGATCTAGCAATCATCAAGAAGTTGTTCTTGGATTCATTCAAAGGTGTGGATACCGAAAGAGGGTCTTCGCTCGTTCATCGATCAAGGCCTAGAGTTCAAGCAAGTTGAAGAACGAAGTTTGTGATTCGATATCACATAATCAAAATCGTTCGATAGCTCAAGACCGGAAAGCGTTTCAAGGTTGGTTTAATTCTATCTCATAGGAATTTAAATTAATTGTATAGAACGGATCCTAGGGCTTCTTGGGTTTTATATTTTAATGCTTAATTCCGCTGCGCATGGACCCGTAAAACCCAACAGTTTCAACCCTTCAAAAGGTCATGTACTCCAAAACCGCAAAGAAGATGTGGGATGCCATTGAGAGCTACCTCGAAGGAGATGATCTCAGCAAGGAAAATAAAAGATATGCTGTTGAAAGATCCTACAACAACTTCAATAGAAAATCCAACTATACCTTGCGCCAAACTTACGATTGCTATGTTGAGGTAGTTAATGCTTGTAGATCTCTTGGCAAAATTTTAACTGATAAAGAAGTCAATATGACTTTTCTAGCTGCTTTGGGTTCAAGATGGGTCAATAAAGCCACGTCTCTAAAGGACTCTAAAGAATTAAATACTTGGACGTTAAGTAACTTGTATGCAAATCATAAAGTGCATTAGCTTAAATTAGACCATATTGAAGAGGTTAAAGGGAAAGGCAAATCACTTTCCATGTCCGTAGTGGAACATGAGGAGAAACCATCTATTTCAAATCAAACCTCAGATCCTTCCATCTCAACCTCATCACTCATCGAAATGGATGATGATGATTTTGCCATATTTGTAAAAAGATTCCAAAAATTTCAAAAAGCTTAAAAGCCATTTTCTAAATTTTTTTCAAAAGGTAAACCACCATTAACCTTTTCCAAGGTTGCTGATACAAAGAAGAAGAGTTATCTAGTTTGCTACAATTATAGAAAACCTGGTCACTTTGCATTTGAGTGTCCTCAGCCTAGATTTGAATACATGAAAAAGAAAACCTCTCCTGCAAAATTTTCTCATCGCAAGGGAATGGTTTCTGAAGAGGAAGAGAACTCAAAAGAGTTAGATACTTGGATTGAAACAGATTCTGATGAAAGAAGTGATGATGAAACCGAAGAGGTTAATCTCTGCCTTGTTGCAGACACTTCTGATGATTCAGATTCTGAGTCAGTCGAGTCGCTGGACATGGAAGAAGAAGAGGTTATTCCTACGAAAACCTCATTTAGGGTTACTAGTATGGATTATGACGTGCAATTTACTCCTAGTGTAAAAATTGAGAATAGTTCTTACTCACGTCCCATTTTTCCTTCCAAAAATGCTACACCTTCAAAAATAATTCCACTAAATTTTTTTTTGAAAAAGGTGGTGGAAGGGGTTTCTCCCATGGAACATGAAAGGATGTTCAAGGAAGTTGAAATGATGATCCCAAATATTCAAAATGTTAAGAAATCTTTGTCTTTACCAAATGATGAAATTACACAGCTTAAGACGAAGAAAATAGTGCTTAGGTCTGAAATTTAAAATCTTAAAGACCAAGTCAAAAGTATGTCTCCTCTTAATGATAAAAACATCATTCTAGAAACTAAGGTATCTACACTGCAACTTAGGAACGATGACTTGGTTGCTCAAAACAATAATCTCAAAAAGGTAATAGAGGATCGACCAAATCACGTGTCACTTTGGATCAAATTTTAGAATCCCAAATGACCAGTGGTGATTAAGAAGGTCTGGAATTTCAAACAGGTGAAAAGTTGAAGTGTGCATCCTGCTATGAAAAGAATGAGGAATTTTCTAAACAAACTCAAGAAATTCCTAAGGAAATGTATTCTATTTCAAAGGGTAAAGGACAGGAATCAAAGGCTAAACTTAATTTTCATTATGTCTACTAAGAAACAATTTGGGAAAAATTCTCAAATGAAAAGAAAAGAATCTGTGGTTGAAACTATTGGATTTTGGGGTTACAAACGCAGTGGAAGAACTTTATAAAACAATAAAACCCTAGCCTTGAATCCGTCTAACATGAATAGATAAAATCATGAAATAGATTTACATACCTTAACAGCAATTTGTTGTTCGAAAAATGAATCTTAGATTCAAACTTTTTGAATCGATGTCGAACCTTTAATCTTCTTCCTTGTTCTAAGCCTTGTGATGAATCAATGATTGTAAGTCTTCAAGCTTTTGGTGTTAAAGCAATCACCCTCTATCGCTAATCCACACGCGAATGGACCAAGATCTTTTATCTTGTAGGATTTCTAGATGATCCCGATTGTTGAATCAATAATCAACAATCAATGGCTGTTTATGAAATTGATTTGGGTTGTTTTTGATCTTTGATTCTCAATAAAAATCAATATTTAGTGTGTCCAAAACCCTTAATTTCATCTATCATGGCTGAGGTAAAAGAGTTCTATTTATACATTATAAAATCCCTAACCCTTAGGGATAAGAGCCCTTTTCCTAGTAAAAACCAGAACTGAACCGAAACCTTGTCCCGCGTGAGACTGGTATGTCCTGTGCGATATAACGTTGTGGTTAAAAACTGGCATGTCCTGTGCGATACAACGCTACGATTAAAACCCTGAGCTGATCAGAAGCTTTGTCCTGTGAGAGACTTGGCGTGTCCCACACGATACAACCCTTCTGTCCAAATCAAGTCATGACACGAGTCGTGACCAAAAAACTACTCGTGCTGATTGAGAGCACGAGTCATGCTCCTAGTCACGAGTCGTGACCAGTCCAAATTCCAATTTTCAACCATTTTCATCCGTTATTTGTGTGTGACCCTTTAGGAATTATATTTTATGATGGTAGTGAGTTGAAACATCAACCTCACATGACATAAGTGATTTCTAGCAAGTCATTATGTCCACCCAATTAAATATAACATCAAATCTTGATTCCATGTGGATAATCCAAGTGCGTTTGATCTCTATCAAATCTCTTGAGTGTGGCCGCACATTTCATCAACACTATCCAATCGTGCCAACATAGCCCTTATTGCTATCCTATTAAAGATAGTGTTAGACTACATCAAACACAATGTTCATCATGTGGAAGACGATGATAATCTCAGGTGCAAAGGATTCCAATGACACGACTATCATGAGATTTAATCATGACATATATTACTATAAACCATGTCATAAATCTCATCGGTAGGTCATGTCCAGTACCTTGTTCTCTAACAAGTACCCATAAGTGTAATGTGCATCCCTGTAAGTACCCAAATCTGGCTCACAGCCACCAATCTGAGTTTCCTAGCAATTTCACAAACTTTCATGAAGTGTAGGGGAAATTCGGGAACTTTTAATTACTTTCTGAGCAAGGAAGGACCTATCAGGAATTACAAAACTGGATAGGACCTCGCTGGAAAGAAGCTTCCAAATATGCCACCTTGCCTTGTTCTAGAAACAGGCTGAGTCGACAGAAGAAGAAGCCGTGCGGCCTCTTTTAGCTGAAGATGGCGTCGCGCGGCCTTATCTGTAGCCTGGCAGAAGCCTATAAATAGAGAACTTCTCTATCTCATTTCACACACAGAATTTTCAGAGCAAGGTTACCCTGCAGAATTCACACCCGAAATACTCTCTTATAAAAATAGCAATACCTTCTCTCTCCTAAATTAGTCTAATCCTAATCTATCCTAATAGATCTAGACTAAGAAATCCCCCTAAGAAGATAGATACACACCAATATTGGTAATCTCTCCTTCCCTCACCACTAATCTACATATATACACTTTTACTCTCTTTAATACTTGTTGATTGCCTTCTATTATGCTCTAAAGTTCCAATCTTTGTTTATTTATGATGTAGATCCATTCTTCCTCTCCCTAAACAAAAATGACTCATGGAGATCCTCTCCTAGGATGAGCAAGATCATTTAATGGCTTGTTCTAGGGATGATCTACAAAAAGAGGATGTGACCCCTTTTATATTTATGTCTAAAAATGCTATCTTTGTTTACTAAATGCTCCCCCTTTGTTCCTAGATCTAGATTTTTCCTAGGATTGTCCACCTAAAAAAGGTATTAAGGACATAGGAAAAGTAATAAAATCTTGATCTTTCGTTTATTGACATCTTAGATCTATAATCTCCCTTGTCCCTTTTAGCATCTCAAATGGGGAAATCAATGTAAAGACTTAATCTTTACATTGATTCCACCACATTGATGTTATAATTTCTTTATTCCTCCCCATATTCCCAAGGTTGGAATCTTTCTCCTATGATTGCCTAAAGACTATACAAGGCTTCAAAGGCATAGGATGAACCATAAAGATCCAACCTTTATGTCTTATTTCCATAGACCTGTGGCTCGTGAGCATTCTTGGAGCAAAGATTGGTGTAAAGACTCAATCTTTACACCAATCTAACCATAAAATGACATAAATCTTGTTCCCTTGTAGAGAACAATGATTCTTGGTCCCAAGATCTCCTATGATCACTTGAGATAAATATACCAAAATTTCCCTATGAATCGCAAATATCTCAAGATGTAGGATTGATGGCCAAAGATTCATTCTTCTTCTATTACCTTATTCTTGGACTTAAATTTGACACTTTGATCACATTTGACTAAAATTCCCAATGAAAATTAGATTAAAATATACCAAGGCTCCTATGTCTAGGTTGGTTAATTAATCTAACGAGAGGGTAGATAGGTCCCATAATGATGATCACAGGCTCAAAAATGGGTAGGGGATCAAAATCCCGAAAATATCAAAGTTGAAGTCATCCTAGACCTAGAACCTTCTAAAAATGGTTCCTAGCTTAGGAAAAGGCTTGGCATATTCCTTTAAATATGTAAAAATTCTACTTTCTCTTTCAAAAATCACACACACACACACACTTGCACAAACTTTGGACGCTTATGAAGACTTGCTTTTGCAAGGCCCCTTGGGTGAACGACAAACATTCTTCCCAAGGGGCAACTTAACCTCCAGACCTAGTATCTTTTTCCTTTTTTTCAAAGTTTTTGAGGATTATCAAAATGGCGTGGCGACTCCGTTTTTCATTAATTTGGTGTTTTCCAACGATGAGGTGACTCGGCCCTCGAAATGATTCGCAAACTACCCATACGGTATTTTTTTTTTTTTTTTTTTTTAAAGGGATCAACACATTTCACCGCTCCCCCTTGATGCACTTCACAGAGGCGCCTAGCTATGCTAGGGAGGGCAATGTCATTCCCTCTAACCATTGGTGGGGGAATCGAACCCATGACCTCCAGGTTGGAAGTTATGAACTCTAACCATCAGGTTAAGACCCCGTGCATGCGAGATCGTGGGGTAATTCATAGTTGGTGACTCCGCTGGGGAACGATTAAATGATTTCCAAACTTCTTCTCTCATAAGAAGCTTTGGAACATTTACGAGGGTTAGCCTTCCTTCCCGGGTCCAATTTTTTTGCTTGTGCGAATCTTTTTTCCTTTTTATGTATTCCTTGTGCTATTTTTTTGGCTTGTATATATTCTGAACAATAACAGGTACAGTTCTAAAGCTGAAAATTACCTAGAATCACTGTCTAAACATTCTGGAATTGCAACAGTTTGGAATCTGGAAAATTGTAGGATTAAGCCGTGCGGCCTAATCTGCTCTAGACCAAGCCGCGCGGATTTATTAGCAGTTGCACCAGGACAGTTTCTTCTGGCATTAATGTGGAAACTGTGGCAACTTTGGGACTATTCTGTCTAGAATCTGGACTGGTTTTGTATACCAGAAAATTACGTGCTTATGTGATGCTTTTCCCCATCCTAAACCTTTCTTTTAAGACACATATTGAAAATCTCTATTTTAACTAAAAAAAAGAATTTTTAGTGACCGCACACTATATACTCCTGTAAACTTTTGGACACTACGTCCTCAACCCGGGATGGTTGTTCAGAAGCAGTCACGGAAGGTGCTACGACGCCCCCGGGCGCGCATGGAACCATCCCAACCTTCCCTTGGCTTAACCCGTGTCGACCACTGCACTAGTCCGTGTCACACTTTTTAAACCGTGACTTTTAGTTGGCTTTTGTCTAGACCGTATCATATAGCCTTGTCGTATACCCTCATAAAAGTCAAACTCGAGCCCATGCTAGTATCAAGATTCCTCGCGCAAGCGAAGCCATGCCAAAATTTCGTTAGGCAAAATAGGTAAATTCTTCACCCCCGACGTTGACATTGACTGGCACGAAGTATGCAACGATGCTCAATGTGACGCGATGTCATTCGATTTTTTATGCCCGACCTAAGCGTATTATTTTCCTTGGACAACGCCGAAGTCAACGTCTCTCGCGCAAGCGAAGCTATGCTGAAATTCCGTTAAGGCTAAAGACTTGACTTTAACGGTGTTGTCATCTATAACTATATAACGGCTGAAGTGAATAAGCTTTATTTCCTAAAACATAAATTTGAGCGGGAAAACTGAACTCTAAATATAGAAATAAAAATGCTTCGTATTCCTAAACTGTGTAATTATTACTAACCTGATTCACCATTAAGTTAACATGCATGCTTTCTCGAATTTCTAATGAACATTTAATATAATTTCTACTTAAAAACAGTACCTAATAATTAAAAACTTATTACAACTCCAAATCGAAAATGAAAGAAGGCAACAATTTGCTTACAGTCCCTTAATTATTTTTACAGTCCAAGGCAATAAAAAATAAAAATATGTAAATAAGAAATGAAGTCCAATCGTTTTACATCATATATAAATCTATAACTATATAATGGCTGAAGTGAATAAGCTTTATTTCCTAAAACAGAATTTTGAGCGGGAAAATTGAACTCCAAATATCGAAATAAAAATGCTTCGTATTCCTAAACTGTGTAATTATTATTAACCTGATTCACCATTAAGTTAACATGCATGCTTTCTCGAATTTCTAATGAACATTTAATATAATTTCTACTTAAAAACAGTACCTAATAATTAAAAACTTATTACAACTCCAAATCAAAAATGAAAGAAGGCAACAATTTGCTTACAGTCCCTTAATTATTTTTACTGTCCAAGGCAATAAAAAATAAAAATATGTAAATAAGAAATGAAGTCCAATCGTTTTACATCACATATAAATAGTTTTACATTTCCATTTCAAATTTGTTCTTTTCTCTTCTTCTTTTACTTCTCTCTCTTCTTCTCCATTCATCTTCATTCAGTTTCTTAATTCTTTGTCAACCGTGAAGCTGCATTCAACAATGTCAGTTCCTGCATCACTATTAAAAGACCTTCGTAGGGGAAGATCTGACTGGGTTATCAATGTTCGTGTGGCTAGGAAGTACAAAGTTCAAGTTAGAGAAGGTGTGAAGATACCTGAAAGTTTCGAGTTAGTTCTTGTAGATTCAGAGGTAAGTTACACAATTTTTATATGAAAAGATTTAGTCTCAGTGGGAAGAACTCTTTCTTTGTACATCATCTTATGAAACTTTTATTTCTATATTTCAGGGTGCAAGGATTCAAGCAACAATTCCCAAAATGTTTATGCATAAACATGGTCCTAAAATGAATGAATTTGCAGTTTATTACATTTCTAATTTCAGTGTAGTTGAAAACAGGGGAAAGTATCGAATCACTAAACATCCATTGAAAATTATCTTCTTTAACAGTACTGATATTTATTCAGTTACGGGCTTAAGTTTCGAAAAAAAGGTTTTTTCTCTAATGTCTTTTCCAGATTTACTAGCTTTAACTAATGTTGATGATTGTGGCTTAATAGGTATTTATATTTCTTATTTTAACTATTTTTCATCAAGTTTCCTTTTTTTTACATTAATTTTTTAAATGAATCCTTATTTTAGATGTTGTTGGGAGATTGGTCAGAAAAAGCAAAGTGAAACATATTCACCACCAACGTACAAGTCCAGGTGAAAAGTTAATGGAAGTGGTATTGGAGGACATTGGGTACTTACTTAATTCATTTAAATTACTTATTCCATTTAAATTATATATGTTTCACAGATTTGATTTACTATATGTATTTTTTTTTTGTTTGCTTTATTTAAATTTTTTTTTTCCAGGAACAACTCTTTAAGCTGTACTCTGTGGGGTGATTATGCTGACGAGATGTTTAGACTCATTGAAATATGTGGTGATTCTCCTTTGATTGTTTTGATTCAGTTGTGTAAACCAAAAAATTATGATGGTAATGTATTTTATACCATATTTGATTTATATCATTATCTCATCATTCATTCTGATTTTAATATAACTAACTACCATTTTATGAGTTTAGGTAAAATTACAATCTCAATACTTTTTTTGCTACTACATTACATGTTGATCCTATTGTTCCAGAGATTGCTGAACTGAAAAGGTAGTAAATTTTTTTCATTGATTATTTTTTTATTATCCTTTTCATATTTTCAATTAATATTCTAATATATTATCTCTTCCAAATTTCATAGTTTCTTTGCGGTTGAATCTGGAACTTCTCATAAGATCAGTCAAATTGAGTCATCTAATGCTTACTCCAGTTATGATGAACTTGAAAGTGGTTTGGCTAATGTGTTGACTGTAGCTGATCTTTTGGAATGCAAGGAGATTTTTTTTAAAACATTTTGGTCTTTTATTTCTGTTTCATGTTCATGTTTAAAGGAATTAATAACTTCATTTATTTGTTTTTATATTTTGAAGGAGGGATACTATTGGGTGATAGGTCAAATTTCTGAAGTATTTGTTGATGGGTGCTGGTCTTTTATTAGTTGTAAGGTTTGTATGCATAAGTTGGATTCTGTAGAAAGCGGTTATTTTTGCAAGGGTTGTAACAACACTATAACCAAGGCAATTTCAAGATTTAAAGTGAAGGTCAATGTTCACTCTGGTGATGAGACCGCGAAATTCATGTTATGGGACATATGCTGTGAAACATTGGTTGGTCAATCTGCCTTGGAGCTAAAAGACCACTATATTAAGGTTTTTAAAATGAATTTAATTTCATTTTATTAAATTGAAGTCATTTATTTAATCTTTTATCTACTAAGAGTTTCACTTATTTTCATTTCTTTCAGATTACAGAAAGTGGAAAAAAGGAATATTGTTTACCACATTGTCCAGATGAAATCATTGCCATAGTAGGCAAAACTGCTATTTTCAAGGTTCATTTGAGGGATGTAAATTTAAGTGGTGAAGATCAACATTATTCTTCTGGATCCTGCTATCATGGGAAATCTTTGGTGGATAAATATATTCAGGAAAAAATTAAGGTCAAAAAGGTTTGTATTAGGTTTTGAAATAACCTTTCAAATGTACTTTTAATTATTTTCTTTATTAATGTTGTGCACTTCTTTGTAGAGGATTGATGTATTAGCAGCTATTAAGGAGGATGGTGATGAAGTTATTGAGGTATGAAACTTGACTAAGTTATTTTATTTTATTTTTCATTTCAAATTTTATTTTATTTTTTCTTACTTTTATCAATTTTGTAATGTAGATAAATGATTCTTGTGGTGATAATGAAGAAAAGACCCCAGAATATGTTGGTTTGAAGAGAAGATTTTTGTCATTTGAAGACACGGCTACAAGCACATTAACAGGTGATGGTGGATCAAATAACAAGGATGGGGATTCATTTACAAAAGGATATCAAGATTGAGAAAGACTGAAAATTTTACTGTCTTTAGTGTTTTTTTGGGAATTTTCTTGGAACATTATAATTTGAACAATTGTCTTATTTTGTCAGATTTGTGGATTTGTAATTCATTTTGGGGTTTATTTCTTTTTAATTTAGACTTTATAACAGTTTTATGCATTTTGTCTTTACTTATATCCTTTTTTTTTTAACGTTAAAGTGTTTTTACATTTACTTTTGGTTTTTTTTAAGAAATTAATTTTATACTACCTGACATGTTATTATTGTTCAAATTATAATGCTTTCCCTATTAAACTTATTTCTACCAACTAAATCATTTCACTTAAAAATCCCTTAAAATCAAATCCCTAATCATGTTTCCCTCTAAACAGAATCAAGGAAATCTTAAAAAATCAAATCACAATAATAAGTTTTCTAAACATAAAATCTGAGCAACTGAAATCAATCATTTTTAAATCTCAATCAATGTGGCCAATTTATTCATTTCAAATTAAAATACATGAACATCATATCCTTGATCATGCTTTTAAGGCAAACAGATTCAATTCATTCTCAAATTGGCCATTTTAAAGCTTATAATTTAAATGAAGACAATGGAAGATAGATTAGAGAAACTTACTTCTCCTCTAACATAAGACCCCTATGGTAGATCTCCATACCAAAATTATCTGCATTACTTGGAAAATAAAATGCATAATTAAACTTTTTGTTAGAATAAAGTCAATTAGGACTCAAAAACATTATCTATACTCTTTATGTCATATAATTTATGTTACAAATGATTTACATTTCAATGATGCTATTAAAATACCTTCTTTTCATGTACGCCGTATTCTAATAAATAATCTGCAACATAAACATCAAGTTTTCAGGTACAAGGTTTTTGCAATGTCATTTAGTCATGAATCCAATCATCTTATGAAGAAATTAATGTTTATTAAAACAATTTGTTAAATCAAATATAGTATCCACCATAATATACGTATTAAATAGATTATAATTTACGGAAATTTTAAGTCATAATGATTCATTAAAAATACCTTCTTTTTATTTACGCCATTCTATAATGAAAATCACTTATGTTAATCGAAATTACATCAAAATTAACTTTTGTTTCATCAGTTATAGTTCAATTACACTAAATTATCTATACCTAATATTGTAGCTTAAAAAATTAAGTACAATTCTTATGTCTAGGTTAACTTGACTCTCTGAATTCCCCTTACATAATCACTTGACTCCTTTATATAAGTGTATATCACAGTCTAGGAATAGTTTTTTACTAAACTCCAATCAGTTATAAAATTCTATAATCTTACAAAAAAGAAACTGCATAAGTCATTACAAGAGCAATGAAGATCACAAAGTCAATGATAATATGCAAGAAGAGGAAGTCTGAAAATGATGATACAGGTATGTCCTCTACTTTTACCATTTTTTTATTTTGTTTCACAAATAAGTTTTTGTAAAATACATTCTACACTTTCCCTATTTTTTCTATCATTTCACCTCTTATTTGTTTAGTTCTCTGCTAAAGTTTAAGAGAATAAAGATTATATACAAATTCCAAGTTTATATTTTATTTTTCTATCTCTGTTTTTTCATTATAATCAATTATTTCTAAAAATTAATTACGTTTTAATACTAGATTGCTATTTATTTTTTTGTTAGTACTTTTCTATACAATTATAATTACAATATACATTTACATTTACTTAAGTTATTTAAAAGAGTGTATGTTAGTTATACATTAAAAGAGTGTATGTTAGTTAAACAAATTATACATTTTAAATAATGTTTACCATTCACTGAATATGAATGTTTCAAAGGGGAATTTATTAATTAAATAGAAGCATCTGCAAATTTACTAAATGCCTCATAGGTTAGGAACTCTAGAGAAGTCCACTAGGACTACATGTGTAATGATTACTCAAGTTTCCAAGATGTAATCCATTTATTAATGACAGATATCTTTACTTTATTACCCTACAGCCGCTATTAGTGTATTTAATGTATGTATTTGGCTTTAATGTTCACCATTTCCTATAACAGGTTGTTGGTAATTAATCTTTACTCATCAATGTTGTTTTGGTCTTTTTTGGGTATATATATGTATCTACCCTTCCAATACCATCCCTTCTATAATTCCATCCTTAGTTTTCTCTAGAACTGCAAAATGTGTGATGAAAATGGCTCCTCTTCTGAAGAAATTGATTCGACACTTTGAGGAGCGTAATCATGCATTCTCTGAAACCACTAAAAAGCTTCACTTTGGGCACCTTCGTATACCAAACTATAACAGTTACTGCTCTAAAATGTCCTACAGATGCCCATTCAAGCCTTGTACTGGTGGTAAGTTGCGACATACGGGTCACAACTCACTGTTACATCACGCTATCGATGCTAGCCGGTCATCTAATTTTTCTAATGCATATAGGGGAGAGCATAGAGCCTTAGCTGAATACTTTAGGAACATCCTAGAGCTAATTGGTTCTCTTGATCCCCCTCTTTGTAAAAAGGATGATTTCAAGAAGAAACCGTTTGATAAGGGTGATGGTGGCTGTGATGGTGGGGCATCTGTTGGCTCTTATGGTAGGGATGGTGGTTCTTTTGTTGTCTAAATCAAGTTTGAATTTCTATTTTCTGTATTTCTTTTTTTTTTATGTCAGTTTGTATTTTTTTTTTCTTCTTTGTAATGTTTATATATATATTAGTCTTTTGTCCTTTTCTCTTATCAATTTTTATTTTATTAGTCTCATTACATACCGTAAGCTGTTAGTTATCCTAATTAAGGGTTTCATTTATTTGTCAAAATTTCCAATTTTAAGTCAAATACATTCCAAATAAATTCGTATCAAAATTTTGTGCTTTATTTTCTGAATAAACCACAGTCATGCAGATATTATTTATAATCATTAGACAACAAAATCCATTTGAAAAAAAAGGAATTCAAAATTAGATCATAACAATGTTTCTTGCAGTCTTCGATCAATAAATCTTATATTTTATAAAAAAAATAGCAAACTTGATTCAAAGTATTTGACCTAAAACAGAAGAAACTAATCAAATTATATTGAAGACGACTCTTGATTCAAAATATGTGACCTAAATCAGGTTCAAGTATTAAAATTACAATTAAAAAGTAAATTAAAAAGTAAATTAAAAAGTAAATTTATTAGTAGATCTAAGAAATTATACCTTCGAAATCAAAGAACTGTTTTTTGTATCCAAAAAAATTGGAGTCGTAAACAATAACCCTCTTGATTAAAAAATATGTGACCTAAATCAGGTTCAAGTATTAAAATTACAATTAAAAATTAAATTGATAAGTAGATCTTAGAAATTATACCTTCGAAATAGTGGGAACTGAATTTTTAATTCAATAGGAGAAGCAGGCGTAAACAATCACCCTCGATCTTGGTCCCAACACTTGATTATCCATAACTGGAACCTCATATTCGATGCCCTTCATCGATTATTGCTTTGGGAACGAAAGGGTATCGGTCGGCGTTGAAATTTAGGTTTTGTTCTGGATGCTTCTATTCCAGACGTAGTAGTTTAGGTTAGTTTATTTGGATTTGGGCTTTTTGTTTAATGGGTTTGTTTTTATTTTGTTAGTGGGCTTGGGAAACACAACTGTGTAGTTAAAGTGTGTGTTTATTCCAATTTTTTTATTTGGCTTAACAATATTTTTGTCTTATAAATTAGTGTACTTTTTTTTTTTCACAAATTGCCTAGACAATTTTCGTTTCATTGTGTCATTTATATATTAATTTAAGCCAAAAAAAATGTACCTATTTTGTACTTATTTTTGTTCACATATCATTTTTTTGCAGAAAATAATGTTCAACATAATATAATATCTGTGGCTTCATCGACAACAAGTTCCCGTCAATCTTCTCAAATCATGCCATTTTCAGATATAACTAATGGTAATGGTACATATTCTATTTTGTCAATATTTATAACACTTCATGACAAAATCATTTATCTTTAATATGACAGGGAATGTGGTCAGAAGTAGTATATCAAACAATGATAATGGAACTACTGCAAGAAACACCCCTTCTGATTCACAAGTATTTAATTTGAAGTCACAAAAATTGAAGAGTGCCCATGATACTCAATCTATTAAAAAAAAACAAAATATCAGTAAAGGGTAACTATTCCTTCCCATTTCTAAATTTCTATCTTTCCCAACAGCTTTAAAATTGATTCACTTTTTTACTTTTTTATAGGGACACCGTCGTCAGAAATAATTGACTTGACCAATGATGAAGAATTTTCATTTGTTACACCTACTACTGATAAGTCAAAAAGCAAAATTGGTAAATATTTCCATTATTATTAGTATATTATTATTAGTATATTTCTAATTTCTAATTTCATTTGTAATTTTTTTTGTGTTATTAAATTTTTTTAAATTCACTTATAATTTAAAGTTATGTCTTTATACAGATATCAACTCAGATCAGTCCATTGTTTTTAATTCTACTCCTCGAAAAAAGTCTTCAAAGTCCAGATTGAACTGTGATGCATATAAGAGTAGAAAACGAAAGAGTAATACTATTTTCCTAATTTTATATAAGAAATTTTATTACATTCTTTTTCATTATTTTAATAATATTAATTTTTTCCAATAATTTAGGCTCATTTGTTTCCCCGGTTCCATTTAATCTCAATAATTTGGATGATGATAATTATTTTACAGGAGTTACGTTTTACATTATTTTTACTTTTAATATTATGTTTAAAATTATGTTCAATATTATATTTTTTATATTAGTTTTAATAAATATTCTTTTCCCATATAGTGTACATGGATTTTGGTGACCCTTTGCACGTATGTCCCTATTGCAATGCAATGTTTTGGTATGCAGAGAGGTTGAATAAACGTTTCAACTCAACGTTGGCACCAAAGTATTCTGGTTGTTGTATGCATGGAAAAGTTAAATTACCTCCAATGCCTGAACCTCCGAAGTTATTTAAAGATTTATTATATGGCGAGTCTGAGAAAAGTCAACTTTTTAAGTCCAACATTTGATCCTATAATATGATGTTCTCATTTACTTCGATGGGAGGTAAGATTGATCATGGTGTTAATAGAGGAAATAGTCCACCTGTTTTCAAATTATATGGTCAGAACTACCATTACATTGGTGGTTTGATACCAACTGAAGGGAACCCTCCTAAATTTGCTCATTTGTATATTTATGACACGGAGCATGAAGTTGACAATAGAATTCGCTGCATTGGGTATGTCTATAATTTCTAAACTAATTTTGTGTTATTTAATGCATTATTATTTTGTTTTTTTTAATAGTTACATTTTCTTATTTTATGAAACAAAATAGGGATGATCAAATTAAGAAGCTTTTGCATGAGGAGATTGTTAATGATTTGAAGAAGATTCTTGACGAGAATAATGTTCTTGTGAAGTCATTTCGAATGGTCCGTGACTCCTTGCATGAAAAAAATGTAACCAATTTGAGGCTAAAACTTATTGCTAGGCGTAAAACTGATGGCCGATGCTATGATCTACCAACTAAAGATGATGTTGCATTGTTATTGGTCGGAGATTTCGAGAATTCAATTGGTGAGAGGGATATTGTTATTGAGACTCAGACAGGGTTGCTTCAAAGGATAACCGAGCTTCATCCTTCTTACTTAGGCTTGCAATATCCCTTGCTATTTTTATTTGGACAAGATGGTTATCGAGAATCTATTTTTTTTAGGGATGTCCAAACCAAATCAACAGATGGCATACGCTATAAATTGAGCATGCGAGAGTACTTTGCTTACAGGATGCATCAAAGAGAATCAGAGTCTGATAATATTTTCCAGTCCGAAAGATTGTTTCAACAATATTTAGTTGATACATGGACAATGGTCGAGGTAGGACGTTTGACATTTATGAGGACACATCAAAAGCAACTACGATGTGAAATGTATAAAGGTTTGACTGAAGCTCTTGCTAAGGGAGAACATGACCCTTCAAGTCGTGGCAAAAGAATATGCTTGCCATCTAGCTTTGTTGGATGTGCGAGATACATGATCCAAAATTATCAAGATGCAATGGCAATTTGCAATGGATTGGTTATCCTAATCTTTTAATTACATTTACATGTAATCCAAAATGGCCTGAGGTTCAACGATTCCTAAAAAAGAATGGCAAACAACCACAAGATAGGGCTGATATTATGTGCCGTATTTTTAAAGCCAAGTTAGATGAATTGATGGATGATCTAGAAAAGAAAGAAATCTTTGGAAAAGTTCTAGCAGGTATGAATTTATTTCATTACTTATCATTTCTCTAATTTTCCTTTTGATGAATTGAATTTAATTTTTTTACACGTAATTATATTTCTTCTATTATATAAAATTAATGTTACTATCAGCTTATGTTTTATAATTTCTAATTGTTACAGTTATTTACACCATTGAGTATCAGAAACGTGGTCTGCCACATGTTCATATCATCTTATGGCTTGATAATAAATCTGATGATTCTACCGTAGATAGAATAGACAAAATAATATCTGCTGAGATTCCCGATGAATCTATAGATCCTCAATATTACAATGCTGTGAAGGATTTGATGATTCATGGTCCTTGTGGGAAAGCAGGGCATAACTCTCCATGCATGGCTAAGGGTCGTTGCACCAAATATTTTCCAAAGAAATTCTGTGAAAAGACAATCATTGATGAAGATGGATATGCAATTTACAAGCGCCCAGAAAATGGTCGTACCGTAGTTGTCAAGGGAGTTAACCTTGACAACAGATATGTAGTCCCTCACAATCGGGTGTTGTTGATGAAATATGGTGCTCATGTTAATGTTGAATGGTGCAATCAGTCAAGGTCTATCAAATATCTTTGCAAATATGTTAGCAAAGGACAAGATAGAGTTACTGTAACATTTTGTAAGACAGCTAATGATGATGGCAGCAAAGCAATTGTTTATGAGATTAAGAATTACTTAGATTGCAGATTCATATCACCTTGTGAGGCTTCTTGGAGATTGTTGGGTTATGAAATTCATTACAGAAATCCTTCTGTTGAAAGACTGTCTTTTCATCTACCAGGTGAACAAAATATTGTCTTCCAAGATGATGATGCAATTGACACAGTGCTAGATCGTCCAACTTCACGAGAAAGTATGTTTACTGCATGGATGGAAGCAAATGACAAATATGGAGATCTAGCAAAGAGTTTGACATATGCTGAGTTTCCTACAAAATTTGTTTGGAATCAGAGAGAAAGAAGGTGGGATCCAAGAAGACGTGGTTTCAAGATTGGACGTATATTTTTCGTATCTCCTGGACAAGGTGAATTATATTATTTGAGAACTTTGCTAAATTTTGTGTGCGGTCCAACTTCTTATGAGGAAATTAGACGTGTTGGTAATCAACAACATGGTTCTTTTAGAAATGCATGTTATGCTTTGGGTTTGCTTGATGATGATAAGGAGTACGTTGATGGGATAAAAGAGGCAAGTCAATAGGGAAGTGCTTCATCATTGAGATATATGTTTGTCCGTTTATTGATGTCAGGATCTTACTCATGGCCAGAATATGTTTGGCATAGCTGCTTTGAATTTCTGTCAGAGGACATCCTTTACAATCAAAGACTTCTTTTAGATCATGAAGGTAATCCATTATACTCTAACCAATTTAATTTATAATCTATTTAATTTATTTTGTTCTCATCTATAAATTCCCAGAAAAACTAAATTCTAAACTATTTATTTACTCTCTAATACCAAATAATATATATATTCTTCTTTCTAGGACTTAAACTTAGCGATGAAGAAATCAAAAATCTTACTCTCTTGGAGATTGAAAAACTCTTGCGTAGCAGAGGAAAAAGCCTTCGTGACTTTCCTTTTATGCCTTATCCAAGCGATTTTGATCCCACTATTTACAACAATAGAATGATTTTAGAAGAGTTGAACTATGATAGAAATTCATTGGAGGCTGAGCATAAACGATTATTGGAATTATGTACGGATGAACAGAGGCATGCTTACAACCTTATTATGAATGACATTGATCTTGACGTTGGACGAGTTTTCATTTTATATGGATCTGGTGGAACTGGAAAGACTTTTTTGTGGAAGATTCTTTCATCTGCGTTACGATCTAAGGGTGATATCGTATTGAATGTGGCATCAAGTGGTATAGCATCACTCTTACTCCCTAATGGTCGTACTGGTCATTCTAGGTTTGCAATTCCCTTAACTTTGGATGAAGATTCAACATGTAATATTAAACAAGGTACTCCCCTTGGTGAGCTTATGATTAAAACTAAGCTTATAATTTGGGATGAAGCACCTATGGTTCATAGATATTGTTTTGAAGCTCTGGACAGAACGTTGAGGGACATAATGAGGTTCAATCACACAGATAGCTTGAATCAACCGTTTGGAGGCAAGACATTGGTTATGGGTGGAGACTTAGTCGAGATACTTCCGATCATTCCAAAAGGTACTAGACAAGATGTTGTTATGGCCACGATCAATTCATCATATTTATGGTCTCATGTCAAAGTTTTGAGGCTTTCCAAGAATATGAGACTACAGCAAATGGCAAATGATGAAAGTGGACTAGCACTCAAGGCTTTCTCAGATTGGATACTGAGTATTGGGGATGGGTCATGTGGTGATGATAATGATGGGGAAACCACAATAACGATTACTGATGACTTGGTTGTTAATGAGTCAGATGATTTCATCAAGTCTATTGTTGAAAGCACATATCCCAATTTCACTAATCATTTTAATGATCCTAATTTTTTACAGGGAAGAGCCATTCTTGCTCCAACACTGGATGAGGTTGAGAATATTAACGCCTATAAGATTTCGTACAACCAATCTGAACAAAGGACTTATTTAAGTTCTGATTCTATTTGCAAATCTGAAGATAACTCCAGTTTCTTTGCTGATCTTCATTCGACCGAGTTTTCAAACACTATCAAGTGTTCAGGTCTACCTAATCATGAAGTACATTTAAAGGTTGGTACACCAGTCATGTTGCTGAGAAATATTGACCATTGTTCAGGGTTATGTAATGGAATGAGGTTAATTATTACAAGGCTCGGAAATCATGTTCTCGAAGGGAAAGTTCTAAACGGTAGTAATGTTGGTGATACTGTATTTATTTCGAGAATGACATTGACTCCATCAGATATACGGTTGCCTTTGAAATTACAGAGACGACAGTTTCCATTGGTTGTGTCATATGCAATGACAATCAATAAAAGTCAGGGTCAATCTCATTCAAATGTCGGGATTTTCTTGAAGAGGCCTGTTTTCAGTCATGGTCTGTTATACGTTGCATTGTCTAGGGTCACAAATCGCCATGGATTGAAGATATTAATGTGTGATGACGAAGGAAGGCTCACCAATGAAACTAAAAATGTTGTCTATAAGGAAGTTTTTCAAAATTAGTAATATTCATAGATGTTTTGAATTTTAAATAAGTATTTCTCTCTTTAAGTATGATCATTAATATTTCACTTTTATTTTAAAAAAAAATTAAAATTTATTGTGGAGGGTTACCAAGCCCAGCTTCCTCGATAAGCTAAGCGGTTTCTTATTCAACCCGCTAATCTTCTTCTTCTCTCTCTCTCTCTCTCTCTCTCTCTCTCTCTCTCTCTCTCTCTCAGTACTCTGTTTCCTCATTTGCAATCAGCAAATAAGACCAAAACCCTTTCTTCCCCAAACCTTCAACTACCTCCGGCTCATCTCCCCCCTTCATGGTCGCCGCACCCTCTTTCATTTCCGATCTTTTGTTAGACTCTTCAGTGTCGGAATTCTTTTTCCCAACCTCCAGGTAAACGTAATTTCGTCTACTAATTTATTCTTATTTCCTTTGATTTTCTATTCCATCTCTTTGATATCTTCTTATCTATTTGTTCAAAAAGAAAACCCTTTTGAGGTAGTATTACTGAACTGCGAATGGGGTGCTAAAACAATGCAATGCATATTTTGTATATCAAAATCAATAATTGAAACACAATTTTATGTAAACCCTAACCATTAGTCTGTGAATTGCATATCCAATTTTATCACTCTTTCCTCTATTTCAGTCCTCCGCATTGGATATCAGAGTTGTTGTTTGTTATTCCTATCTATATGCATATCCTTTTCTTAGATCCTAGAAGCTGCTTTCAATCCATGAAGATGTTGATTTTTAGACTTTTCTTCTCATGAATTGCTTTATTTATACTTCAGATTGCTTGCTTTTGTATGTTATATAATACATGTCATTAGTGATTTGGTTTTTAATTGATACGAAGACTTAAATATGATGTCAATGATCCTTCTTGATTTTGAAGTTTTGGTAAATTTACTTGATTCACTTATTTATGGCTACTGGATATGGTCACCAAAGGGGGTTTATTTCTATTATTTTTGATTTTGTTCCACTAATCTTTGATACCACAAGGTTAAAAAGATCTTTACGGAAATATTTATTTTTAAGATATGCTTATCAGTTTTTTTTTAATGATAGACACTTTCTAAGTCTGTAAGTTGCATATGTAATACTCCTCTTCCAATAGCTCATATAACAGTTTAAATTGATTATCTCTTTGTTAGTGTTGTCTTTCATGTTTACGTTGTAGGTCTTAGGTCTAGCTGTTTAATTGAAGTATTGATTAACTAAAGTCCAGTTCAATTACCGATGGAATTACACCTTCAGGTTTGCATCATCACTAAAACTGAATTTTGAATATTAATTTTTGATGTGTTGTTTCCTGTTATACAATTTTGTTGAATAGTAGCTACTATTAGATTGTTGGAACAGTGCACAATTGAAAAGTAAAACTACTGAGAAGATTTCATGTAGTTGTTATAGATTCTTTCTTCTAATAGCTTTGGTATTTCAAACAATTCACCAGTGTTTAACCAACTTTCGTTTATTAAAATATTTGTTGGGAATTGTTGGCTGAACTGTAGTTGTTTTTAAGTTTGCTTACTGCTCATGGATTCATTAGTTAGTTCCGTACACGAAGGTCGAGCTCACAATCAAAGAGTTCCCATTATGATATACCATAGGACTGGAAACACTCAATCTCCTTTATACTATGCTTAGTATGGAAGAAACAGGTGTTGATGGTGCGATAATAGTGCAGCCCATCAATAACCATTTCAATTATTCCTTGATGCCAGACGTCATTAGCACTTTATACTTATATTTTTTTTTATTTTTTGTTTAAGGTTCAAGGGGAAGCCTCACATGGGACAAGGCCATATATATGTAGTTTGTGCAAGAAAAGTGGACATAACAAAAGGGGATGTCCATTGGGTAAAGAACAAGATGGTATTGAGGTAAACAATTTTAATTTATGTTATAATCTTATAATGTGTTGGTATCTTAACTGTGTTCTTATTTTTTATTTATTTTTTTTTTGTTGCAGGTTGATGTGGAAGGATCACATGGGACACGAATAAAAAAATGTAGTTTGTGCAACAAAATTGGACATAACAAAAGGGGATGTCCATTGGGTAAAGAACAAGATGGTATTGAGGTAATCAATTTTTATTTATGTTATCATTTTATAATTTGTTGGTATCTTAACTGTGTTGTTATTTATAATTTTTTTGTATTATTTGTTGCAGGTTGAAGTGGAAGGATCACATGGGACAAGAACAAAAAAATGTAGTTTGTGCAACAAAAGTGGACATAACAAGCGAGGATGTCATTTGGTTAAACAAATTGTTCCAGTAATTCCTGAATATGAATTTTTAATTAATGATTGTGATATGTTATTGAAGGATTTGTCTCATGCTTTACATGAGCAAGAGGCAAATACACTTGTGGCTGCAAATGAGGTTATAAAAAGTCTCCACTTGCACTATATTTTATTTTCAGTACTTTTAGTATTTATGAACTAATGTTGTGTCTTTATTAGGTACTGAATGAAAATGTTGTTGAAGGTCAAGCCCAATGCAGTCCACTTCAACGTCCAAGAGTTAGAAGGTCTGCAAGGCTCGAATGGAATCAATGGATTAAACCTAAGAAGATTGACACCAGGGTCATAGATTTGACGAAAGAGTAATTTCAACAACTTTTTCATTTTGGTTGTAAAAAACTTATATTTGGGTACTGTTCCATTAAAAAAATTAACTTTTGTCTTTTTTTTTTTTGGTCATTAAATTATGAAAATTTAATTGGCATATTCTGTGAGGCTTAGCACTTTTCATGACATTCGGTTTTTGGTTTTAATATTTATTTAGTTTTTGAGTTTTTTGTGGTGTGAAGCCATATCTATGGATTCATGATTTTCATGTGAAGGATGTGAACCTACCTTATTTTAGTAAGGTAGAAGAGTGTACAAGTACCAAAACAATATTTAGCGCAATATCAAGTTTCAAAATTGTAAGCGTAAAGTATCTTCTTTAATTAAGATCATAACTGTGAAAAATAAATGTTAATCAAATAATTGAACTTTTTTGGTTGTATAACGTAAATTTTAAAAAGTGTTCTTCTCGTGTGTTTAACACACGGGTGGTGTACTAGTTGACTATAATCCGCGTCGCTCGTGTGATAAAATTCCTATGATCCACTAGACCCTAGGACCGTTCTGCGCTCTTTTCAATCGGTGGGATCCGCTTGCTCTAAGGAAACCTTGTTTGAGGCTACAGGTTGAGGGGTCCATAGACGTAGTGACGGAACCCACTGATCCAGGATCTAGAGTAGTTGCGAAAAAGAAGGGCAACCCTTTCCAACCAAATAGGGCCAATCAAAAGACACTGTTTTAAGTAAACATGAAGATTCTTAACTGCATGTTACTTGATCCTTCAGCCTAAACACCTACCCCCCAGTCTAAACCTTGCCTACCCCCGAGTCTAAACCTTTCCTATCCCTTTTCCGCAGCGAGAAAGAAGTGGGTGAGAATACCGTGTCAGCGGCTTTTCAGTGCAGAAATCTCTGGCTCAGACAGTTCATCAGAATCATCAGTTTCGTCTACTCAGTGGTTTAGAATGGCAGATATGACATAAAAAGTGGTGGTACAGGTAATTTGAAGTCTAGAGAGGAAGAGTTAGCCCTCGCCTTGGAAAACAGCCGCAAGTTTCATGAAGAGCAACAAGCCTGGCCCATCGATACTCTCCGCCGTCATGGGGTTCAGATAGTAGTTGAAACAAACGGTTCCTTAGTCATGGTTGATGATGACACTCCAAAAACAGTGACTTCAACCCCTCCATTCTACAACCAATGCCATCCCCCTTCGACATATGATCCCCCACCAAGGACTACTGCCCTTCAATTCCCCTAGTATCTCAGGCCATCATGGATCCATCACCCTCAGCTCCTCAGAACAAACCAAGCTTCGTTCACTATCAATAGCGACTGAATGCTACAGCCACCCTAGTCTCTCAGTCTCAGCAGTATCCCCCAAGGATTCACTCCTCCTCCTCAGTATGGACCATCCCAGCTGACTTCAAAGCCTCAGAACCAGTCCAATAATCTCCTCAACACTTGCCTTACAAAAGCAGAGCACCCGTCTCCAGCTTTGCCAACAGGTCCCCACGGCTCCTCACTCCTTTTACCTTGGTAACTATGTATCCAATCCATATGCCTCCGGCTTGTATTATGGAAACCAGTGACAAGGTCAAGTCTACACCTATTTCCCTCAAACAGATCCTCAGGTCATGGTGCCATCCACCAGTGTGCCACCTACCGCACTGCCACTCAAAACTGATAACTCTACTCCGGAACCAAGCAATCCGATAATGTCAGTTGACCCAAACATGGCCTGACTCATAGAGCAGGTCAAATCCATGCAAGAGAAGTTTGGTGAACTAAGCACTATGAATAAAGCCTATTAGATCACACATCCGAGCAAGAATGTTCCTCTTCCTCCGAAGTTCCGGATGCCTGAGATTGAGAAGTTTAATGGCACAGACTGCCCCCGAACTCACATCGAGAGCAACCTTCTGGCTATGAGAGCCAAAGACTATACTTATCGGCAGATAGCTGACCATTTCCAACTGTCATTAAAGGGTTCAGCTCTCAAATGGTTCTTGCATGTAAAACCGGAAGCTCGAGCCACCTAGGACCAGATTAAGGAAGTGTTCATGCAAAAGTACAAGGCCAACTTGAACTGGGAAACTAGCAAAAATGATATGCAGGGGACTTTGCAGCGCCCAGATGAGCCGGTGGGTGAGTTTTACAAGAGATGGAATTGGAAGCTTAGTGAGATGATGACTCCATATAATGAAGAAGAACAAATGGAAATCTTCCAGTCCTGCTTGAAGCCCCAGTTAAGGGTCTAGATTGACAACTACTATTATCCCGATCTCTGAGCAATGGTGAATGCGGGCACCAAATTTGAAAATGCCTTCAATAAGGCACCAACAACAGGAACCGGCAACTCCTACCGATACAGGGCTTCAACCTCGAATACTCTGTGATATACCCTACACGATCCGATTTGGCACCTGACAAACTTGGAGTTTGAAAAGATTTTTGGATTGGGTTAATCTTTAGCGGACTTTTAAAAAATGAACTGAGTCACCACCCCATTTTAGTATAGGGCCAAAACTTTGAAAAAAGCCCGATAGTAGAGAAATGGGTTCGGAGGTCACGTTACACTCCGGGAAGAACATTTGTCGTTCACCCGGAATGCCTCGTATGACGAGTCTTCCAAACTTGAAACTTTATGTGTGTGTTTGTGTGTGTGTGTGTGTGTGTGTGTGTGTTTTGAAAAAGGTTTGACATAAAGGAACTTTCTGAAAATAAAATGAATTTGATGGACTGGACTGGAAATGATTTTAAAACAGTGATGAAATTGAAAATGGCAGAAACTGAAAACTGTATGCAGGTGACAATGTCATGCGCGTGGAAGATTCTGGCATGATGAATTCATCCGCGTGGATTAGCCTGCGGCCTAAATTTTGTATAGTTTCCTAGTCTGACTCAGTAATTTCTAGAAGGTTAACTGGATTTATAGAACCTAACTGGAACTGTAATGGGAAAACAGAAAAACAAAGGATGTTTGATTTTTTTGGCATCCATGCTTGTCCTCTCTTTCCCTTGACTTTGATTAGTGGTTATTAGTGATGAATCCACTATATCAAGCCATTCCGGGGGTACATTAGGACTTTGAAAGCATTGCATTTGCAAGGGAAAGGGGGATTTAATGTGAAAGTAAATTAACAAGAAGACTAGGTCAAGATGTATCAACATTAGAGTAAGATCTCTAAGCACTACAAGAAAACTGACAGATACCGACGGAAATTAGTGACGGAAATAAATTCGTCACTAATACCGACGGATTAGCGACGAAATAGCAACGACCTGGGGTGAAAAACAAAAAAGAAATTATGTCGAGATTACCGACGGATTTAGTGACGGATATGCCGACAGATTCCATTTCGTCTCTAATCCGTCACCATTTTGACACCAAAAATTTGCGCACTTTTTTACTGACGAATTTGTGACCGAATGGCGACGGATATTTTTACTGACGGATTTGAGTCGTTGCTAAATTATTTAAAACAAATATTAAATTTATATTTTAGGTTAGCGACGGATTAGTGACGGATTTAATTACCGACGGATTAAAATCCGTCGGTAAATTAATTACATATTATTACCGACGGATTTGAGTCGTTGCTATATTATTTAAAATAATCATTAAATTTTTATTTTAGGTTAGCGACGGATTAGTGACGGAATTAATTACCGACGGATTAAAATCCGTCAGTAAATTATTTAAAATAATTATTAAATTTGTATTTTAGGTTAGCGACGGATTAGTGACGGATTTGATTACCGACGGATTAAAATCTGTTGGTAAATCGATTACATATTATTACTGACGAATTTGAGTCGTTGCTAAATTATTTAAAATAATTATTAAATTTATATTTTAGGTTAGCGACGGATTAGTGACGGATTTAATTACCGACGGATTGTTACCACCACCACCACTACTACCACTATCACTACCACCACTACTACCACTACCACTACCACTACCACTACCACTACCACCACTACCACTTCTACCACTACTACTACTACTACCACCCCTACTATCGCTCCTACCACTACTACTATCACTATTACTACCACTCCTACCACTACTACCATCACTACCATCACAACCACCACCACTACTACTACTACCAGTAGAAGTACCACTACCACTACCACTACCACCACTACTACTACCAGTACCACTACCACTACTACCACTACCACCACTACTACCACTACTACTACTACTACCACTACCACCACTACTACCATCACTACCACCACCACCACTACCACCACTACTACCACTACTACCACCACTACCACTACCACAACTACTACTACCACCACTACTACCACTACCATTACTACCACCACGTACCTACACCACCACCACTACCGCCACCAACACCACCATTACCACTACCACCACTGCTACTACCACTACTACCACTACTACCACTCCTACCACTACTACTACTACCACTACTACCACCACCACCACCACTACTACCACTAGTACCACCACCACTACTACCACCACCACCACTACTACCACCACCAAAACCACCACTACCACTACCACTACCACTACTGCTACTACCACCATTACTACCACTACCACCACTACTATCACTACTACCACTACCATCACTACTACCACTACTACCGCTACTACCCCTACTACTAATACTACTACCACTACCACCACTACTACCGCTACTACCCCTACAACTAACACTACTACCACTACCACCACTACTATCACTACTACCGCTACTACTCCTACTACTACTACTACTACCAAATTGACGGCTCTAGTTAGTAGTGATTTTTTTTATAAAAAATTAAGATTTTTTAAAGAAATAAAAGTAAATAATAAAAGAGGGAGAACAATAGCATATATATATATTTTTTTAATTTTTTTATATTTTTTTTGAATAAATAAAAGTTATACATAAATTTTGTTTAGAAATTAGTTAAACAAATGATAATGATAGTATAATAGATTTTTGATTAAAAAATAATTGATGCAAACAAAAAAAAAAGAAAAAAGTGTTTTTAGAAAATAAGGCACCTCATATTTGACTTCCCGCCTCCACCCAATTGCTGAAAAAAATAAAAAACCCCTCTCTCTCTCTCAAAACCTACCATATTCCCAAATCGTTTCCCCTCTTCCAATTTTCTCTTTGCCCGTGCCATCTCCTCTCTTCAATCGACCTCTTCAATCGACGATGTTTAGGTTAGGGCGCTGGCTTCGTGAGTTAGAGTGACGAGTAGCCGGCGACGAGTTCACTCCTTCGTCCTCCGATCGGCGATGGTCATCATCTCAGTTATCGATCTCTCTCCCTTCGTCTAATACCGTGGCTAATACCGTGGTTCCAGTTGACTAATACCTTGGTTCCAACAGATTTCACACCCTTCGTTCTCTCTCTTGCTCTTCTTCGGCCTCTCTTCCAAATAAGGTATTCTGGTTCACGTGATTTCAATTAAATTAGAAGTTGAATCTCTAATCCTAAAACCCCATATTTGTTAATTGTTTGGAATTTAGAAATTTAGGAAAAGATATATCCGTTATTGATTTGCTTATTGTGTTGAAATTTATTAGCTAAAGATATATCCATTTCAATTGCTCTGTTTATTTGTAGTGTATTTATCTATCTCCCTGTTAACTCTAATTTTGTTGTTTTCGTGCGCTCTTTTATGAATATAGGAATTAAAAATGAACCTCGATCGTAGTTGGATGTACAAACGATTTGAGAATGGATTTTTAACAAACTCTTTTGTTGAAGGAGTAGAGACTTTTGTGGAATACGCAATTAATCAGACAGGATGGAAGGACGGGGATAGAATTAAGTGCCCATGTAAGCTAGAAAAGTGTCAAAATAGAAGATTTCTTGATGTGGAAATGGTGAAGTTTCACTTGGTGAAACATGGGTTTGTTCCAAATTATTATGTTTGGACATTCCAAGGGGAAAAAAATATAAACCCTACTGAGAATCAAAGTATTGAAGTCGGGGTGTGATCGTCTACTGATGAAGTTGTACCTGATGCTTATACGACTCTAGTTTTAGATGCAGCTGGCCTTGATTTTAATGTTGATGATGACGTCGAAGAGCCACCAAATCCCCAGGCTAAAAAGTTCTATGATATGTTGGAAGCTTCTAAAAACCAGTTGTGGCCTGGGTGTGAGAAGCACTCTGAATTATCTCTTGTAGCTCGATTGATGAGTTTGAAGTCTGAGAACCGAATGTCCGAAAAATGTTTTAATCAAGTAACTGAGATCATCAAGGAGGTTGTTCCTGAGCCTAACTTAGTCCCAGATAACTTCTATGCAAGTAAGAAGTTAATGCGCGGAATGGGGTTACCGGTTGAGAAGATCGATTGCTGTGTTGAAGGTTGCATGATCTATTGGGGTGAGGATTCAGATTTGACCACTTGCAAATTTTGTGATCATCCCCTGTTTAAAAAACCTCATCGAGGGGATATGAAGCGCCAAAAAACCAATATAGCATACAAGAAAATGTATTATTTTTCATTGACTCCTCGCCTCCAAAGGTTGTACGCATCCAATGCTACAGCAAAAATGATGAGATGTCATACCGAGCACATATCCGAGGAAGGAGTGATGCATCATCCATTAGACTCGCCAGCTTGGAAACATTTTAATCAAACTTATCCCGAGTTTGCTGCTGAAAGTAGAAATGTGAGATTGGGGTTGTTTGCTGAGAATCATCCTAACCTCAATTTAGTCATGCATGCCAACGAAATATACTCAAACAATGGGTAGTTTGCTGTGTTGCAACAGCATTTGCTTCCCCAAAATTATAATGAATTGAGCTCCAGAACACCGACTGAAATATATATAGCCACGTGGCTCTCTAGGTCCTAACAGAACAAACTGAGTCGTTCACAAGCCAAAACATACAGCCCTTTCCATTTGACTTCAAACGAACTTATTTGTTCATGAAAGCTAGAGCTCTGTCTTAGTTAGAGTCTATTCAAGCTCGTGAATTAACTAAATAAGAACAAGCTGAAGCCCATTTTCATGTTTTGAGAGTTAAATTCTGAAGGCTACTGTTTCTTTTTTTTTTTTTTGCATGCTACATCCAACAACTATAAGCATAAGTGTGCATATCAATTACTTTTTGAACTCCTGGGCAGTTCCCAATTCAATATCCCTTGATTGTTCTAGAGTGGTATGAATTCTTGATGATTCTATTAATGTCTCAGAAGGATTCAAGCATGATTGGGGCAGAGATGAAACAAATCATTCTGGCTTGCATTGCATACAATACCTATTAACTTCAATTTTGTTTATTACCTGGAAAGTTTTACTATTGAGTCAAAATGATACAGTACCTGTTAACTTCAATTTTGATGATTCTATTAATGTCTCAGAAGGATTCAAGTTAAACATCAGCTTGCAACACTTGGAAAGTTTTACTATTGAGTCAAGTACTCTCTTTTGACAGCAACAATAATTAATTAGTTAGTATGAGCTCAAAATGATACAGTACCTGTTAACTTCAATTTTGTTTATTTTATTTGGTGGGGTTGTAAACTTCTGATTTGTTTCATCTTTAGAAACATAGTTGCCTTAAGCTTAAAAGATGTATTGCATTATCGCCGAATAAGTAGGAATTTAACTAACCTACAAGAATATTAAGAGAGTTTCTTGTAGCCCTTGATATTCATTATTCTTTCCCTTTCAGTTTATATGAGGATGTGAATCTGAACTGCCCAGGGGGGATGTGTGTGGTTGCTCAGAAGAGTAGAAATAATATGATTTCAATGGACAGTTTTTATATGTGGGAATGAATTACCAAGGGACCAGAAGTGTGCCTGTTTTGTTTTATAGGAAATCCTTTCTACTTTATATTACGGTCTGGAAGTTTTGGGAGCATTTTACTGGTTAGGCATTTCCACAATTATGTTAGCATCTTTGAAAATTGTACGCATCTATGTTTTTCAACAGCATGAATTTCAGTTGTTTGATTAATATTTGGCTCTGGTTTCAGTGGGTGCTTATGACTCTTCTGGATCTAGTTCGTAGTGTGGAGAACCTCATTTAGATTTATATGTTTGAGTAGTGTTGTTCTGCTGCACATATGCTAGGACCAACCTTTTTGAATCTGATGTTCTAAATATTCTTGTTTGTTTGTTGAATTACTTGGTGCCTTTTTTATTCAGTTTCCCATACATGCAATCCTTTGACTTGACTCTAGAAGAATATATTGAAATGTTTGTTGACTTCTTTTCTATCTCCATAATATTCTTGTTTGTAATGCAGCAAAAAAGGAAAGGAAGGTGACAAGCCTACTTTATTTGAGCTTCAGAAACAAATGCATATGCGTAAAGATGGCACATACTCGGATGACCATTCTAAGAATATTTGTGTAAGTATATTATAATTGTATTAATTTGTTTATTTTTTGTGATTATTGCTTATAATAAGATATATTATATTCTGAAGATGGAGTATGAACGCCTAATTAATGAGGCATCAGTTGAAAAAGATGGAGATTTAACTACCGAAGAAAAAGATGAAGTTTATTTGAAGATTGTAGGGGGTGTTAAAAAGCAACGTGTTTTTGGTATTGGTTCTATGAGCTCCTCCTATGCTAGCGACAGTCGGAGTACAGCCTCTTTTATACCAGGAACGGGTGTCGAGCAAGCTGTGTATGAGACAGAAATGATGAATGTGAAAAATGAGTTGATGGAACAGAAAGAACAAAGGAAGCAATTGGAGCAAAAATTAGAAGATGAGAAGAAACTTACGAAGGAAAAGCTAGCAAAAATGCAAAATGATTTTCAGCAAAAACTAAATCAAGTGCTAGAGCGTGTCAATAGCACAACTCGGGATCACCCTCTTTAGTCTTTTAGTTGTTTTTAGTTATTGATACATCAAAACATTTAGTATTATGTTTTATGTTGAACGAATGTTATAACATGATTGTCTAGTATGTTTAATTTGAAATATTAAATATTTTTGGTTGTTTTATATCATTTTAGTGTGACGACGTTTTGGAATTAATAATGCATCGATATAGGAAGCAGGTATCCCCGTTCCGAATCAGAAAAAATGATAAAAATATTCATATATTTTAGTGACGGAATAATCCGTCAGTAATATTAAATAATAAAAATTATTATTACAGCATAAAAAATAGCGACGGAATATTTCGCCAGTAATATTAATAATAAAAATAATAATTACAGCATCATAAATAATAGTAACGAAATGATCCGTCGATAATCCAGCACTAAAATGGTCCAAAAAAAACCGACCATTTAAATAGCGACGGAATGATCCGTCGATAATCCGTCACTAAAATGGTCCAAAAAAATAAAATGACCATTCAAATAACGACGGAATAATCCGTCGATAATCCGTCACGAAAATGGTCCAAAAAATAAAACGACCATTTTAATAGCGACGGAATTTTTCGTCATTAATCCGTCGGCCTGATGCTTTAAATTGGTCATTTATTTCACCAAATTACCAACGGATTTTATAACGTTAGCGACGGAAATTTCTGTCACTAAATCTGATTGAGAACCGTCGGTAATCCGTCGAAAAATTTAGTGATGGATTTTTCCATCGGTAACTGCCGTTTTTCTTGTGGTGAAGGTGGCCACAAGGTGGACCATCCTTGAGATCTAGTCTCAAGTGTATCTCTTACTTCTTTGTGTGACCTAAATATGTAAGTCTAGATGATATTCATCCAAGGAAATATTTACAAGGTGAGCATCATAGACTAGGGAGGGGTATTTTCAAGGAAATAAACAATATGGACCATTTAAAATGATCATTTATGGAGATTGGCTCCAAGATGACCATAATTTAGGTCATGTAAACAAGTAAAGACTAGTAATTTAAAAGGGGACATGGGAAATACATAATGAAAATGTGAATCCTTGTAGAGAATCATCCATGGATATGAACTCTATGGAGATCCTCTTAGATCCTAGGACAAGGGGGAAGGGAGATAAGCAACAAGAGGGTAAGCAAAGTTACATCATTTAAACATGGAATAAATGCATGAATCAAGGATATTTAATTAGGGAGAATGAGGGTTTACCAATGGTTACACCCTAATTCTTGGATTAGTTTTTAGGGCTTAAGGAGTTCAAGGCTTAGGTATGGTTTTGTAGTGGATTTGTGGTTGGGTTTGGTGTTGGGTTTGTAGAATGTAAGTGTTTAAGGCTATTTTGAGGAGATATTTTGGCAGAGTAACAGTAGGGAAATGTATTTTTTGCTCTTTTGAAACTGAGGGAGAAGGGCTGTATTTATAGGTTGGCCAGGGTGCAAAATCATCCGCATGGATGATATTGGCATGCTGAATGCATCCGCGTGGATTAGATCATCAACGTGCCTGGTTTTGCAGAAAGGTGTTTTGGCAGCTTTTTATTTGGTCAAAAAGGCAATTTTATTTGGAAATGATGATTTCCAGCGAGATCCTTGGCCACTTTTTTATTCCTAAGAGGTCCTTCCTCTTTCAAATTGTCTAAATAATGCCCGAAATGCCCCTAAATGATTATAAATCATTAAATTGGGCTGACGGAACACTAACGACCCATATTGGGGCACTTACAGTAGCCCCTCGACGACGGTACTTCCAGGGGAAGTGGGGTCGTCGACAAAAGTGAGGATCCCAATCTGGCAAGCTTTTACCTAGATGGGCGTGGAGGTGACCGAAGTGGTCGAATGGCTAGACTCTGCTGGAAAAAGGAGTGATCGAGGTGTTCAAATGGCTGGATCTATGGTAGGCTACATACGTATCCCAGACGGGAATCAAGCCTGGTCATAGTTCGGGTCTTGCGGGGAAAAGGAGTGACCAAGGTGGTCAAATGGCTGGACCTTACCACCGCAGATGTACTTTTGTTGTCGAAGATGGACTCAATTAACGAAGGCGTACTTTTGTTGCCGAAGATAGACTCGACTAACGAAGGCGTACTTTTGTTGCCGAAGATGGATACGACTAACGAAGACGTACTTTTGTTGCCGAAGATGGACTTGGCTAACGAAGGCGTACTTTTGTTGCCGAAGATGTACTCGACTAACGAAGACGTACTTTTTTTGCCGAAGATGGACTCAGCTAATGAAGACGTACTTTTGTTGCCGAAGATGGACTCGGCTAATGGAGACGTACTTTTGTTGCCGAAGATAGACTCGACTAACAAAGATGTACTTTTGTTGCCGAAGATAGACTCGACTAACGGAGATGTACTTTTATTGTCGAAGATGTACTCGAATAATGAAGACGTACCTTTGTTGCCGAAGATGGACTCGACTAACGAAGACGTACTTTTGTTGCTGAATATGGACTCGACTAACAAAGATGTACTTTTGTTGCCGAAGTTGGACTCGACTAACGAAGATGTACTTTTGTTGCCGAAGATGGACTCGACTAACGAAGGCATACTTTTGTTGCCGAAGATAGACTCGACTAACGAAGATGTACTTTTGTTGCGGAAGGTGGACTCGACTAACAAAGACATACTTTTGTCACCGCGGACTTTCTTAGTTGGCGAAGATGGGGAAAATTAGGGCTTACAATGACTGTCGGGATTGGTCTGCTGTGGTGTAAGTACCCAAATCTGGCTTATGCCTTCCGATTAAGTTTCCTGGCAATTTCCCAAACATTCATAAAGTTCAGGGGCGATTCGGGAACTTTTCCAAACATTCCAAGGGAGGAAGGACCTGCTAAGAATTAAAATTCCAAGTAGGACCTCGCTGGAAAGAAGCCTCTAGCTACCACCTTGCATGAATCTAGAAACATGCTGACAAGACAAAGGATAACGCCAGGCGGCTTCTTTTGCTGCAGGTTAACACCGAGCGGCTTCTTTAGGAAGCACATTGCAGCCTATAAATAAAGGCCTCCTCTACCCATTTTATATACAACTTTCAAGCACTGTTACTCTGCCAAATTCATATCATGAATTTCCAGAAATTAAACACTCAAAAAACCACTTCCTTCCTTCATAAATCCCTTCCTAATCTATTCCTAAATAGGAAAATCCCCTTGGGAGATAGAGAGAACCACCATTGGTAATCTATCCTTCCTTTCCCCTTGATATACTCTCATTATATTGCTTTACTTATTGTTTGTCATTTATATTTCCATTACTTGTCATTTATATTGATTATTTGCTCTAAAGTTCCTATCTTTGCAATGTAAATCATTATACCCCCCTTTCCCCTACACAAAGGATTCATTGGGGATCCTCTCCCAAGGAAGAACAAGGGTCCACAAGTGGCTTGTTCTAGGGAAGTGTGAGTATGCCAATCCAATTCGCTACCCTTTTAGGTGCATTTTAATATGATAAAATTGCATTAGGGGTGTTTTGGTAAATTCTCGGTCCATTCCTAGACTTTCAGGAGCTTTTTATAAGTTTCTCATTAAGAAAGGACCTACAAGGAATTATTGGCTTTGGACCTTTAAGGAATTAGCTCAGATTGTTTTAGAACTAGTTTTGGCGCCCAACTACGGTTATTGTCTTGTTGTGTCACGCGACACTACGAAGCACGAAAAGTTGATGCAGGACGTCGGGCGACAGAACAAGCCACCATCTGCAGCTATAAATAGAGCCCTCTACCTCTCATTTCAGGATCCCTTTTCCACTCCCTAAGGTCACCCTGCCAAAATTCCCCCAGAAACGCGTCTCTCTCCTCCTTCCTCACCAACCTACATCAATTCCCTTCCACTTCCTTCATCTCCCACACACCTATCCCATCTACCTCCATACTTCACATACCAACTAAAGATCCAGGTCTATGCTCCCAATCTGAGCTCCAAATCTTGTTCCAGCAGCTGTGTTGAAGCTCTCTACACCTAACTTGATCTAGAGATCGTGGATCTTCAAGGGTAACAAATCCCTCTCTCCATATTTCTCTCATATTTGCCATCTTACATAATTCATTACAATTTCCATTCCTTGGACTTGATAATTAGGATCCATCTGCCTCCAATTATCAAGTCCCAACTGCAATCTCTCTGTTTAATCTGCTGTGCTTAGTATTATTGATATTCATGATGTGATTTGGATTGAATTTGTTGCTTGTTGATCAAGGGAGTGTGGATCTCCCCATATCCACACCCCTTTGGTCGATTCGTAGTTAATTCATTGTTCTCTGAATATTAATAGGTGTTCTACTTGGATCTATTTGGCTTTCTGTTGAAATTGATTTCGAATTGTATGGTCTCCGCAGAAGGTAACGTTGTGTCACGCGACAACATATGTTTTCACGTGACACTCTTTGTCATTCTGCAGAAGTTACTTTTAGTTGTAATCCGTATTCAGTCCTCAATGTAAAATGGGATGTGGACCCCCAAAATAAGTGGCTCACAAGATGTAATCCCCTATGTTGATCAATAAAGCAAAGCATTAATATACATTTTATACATATTTTGTCTCACACAAATCGCACACATGTTTGAATGTTTTGAATGTTCAACATAGAAAGACTCGTCTACGGACGAGACGTTTTGGGTGAACTCTCGGTTCTTCCCAACACCTAACCTGACCCCCGAACCCATTTTCTCTTGCAAAAGGTTTTCAATGTTTCCTTTAAAACGGCGTGGCGAATCCTATTATTTTTTTTGGCGAGCGTTCAATCAGTGGTGACTCTGCTGGTGACTTGAAACTTGTTTTTAAAAAGTGGGTCAAACTTTCATCCTTTGTTCAACGTCCATTTCATTCATTTGTGTGTGCTCTATTGTGTGACATTTTATGTGCTTAAATGCGTTTTGTGTGCTTTGTTTGTTCCCTTTTCCCTCCTTGTATTCTGCTTGCGGTGTTGAAGCTTGGTGTTGATCTCTTGCTTGGAGGCTGGGGCTTGTGCTGCTTTGGTCCTGGAAATGGGGTTGATAAGTCGTGCGACACAGTGCGACTTCTATGTCCTGTGCTCGCGACAGTTCTTGACACTCTGCAGGATTCAAATTTTTTGGTGCAGGTTGTGATTGTGGAGCAGTCCCCCATGATCGAAAAATTGATCATTTAATTATTGTGCTCTGTGGAGTGTGTGTGTGTGTGTGTTGATTTTCTTTTATCTCCCCTTTTCAATAAAAAATAAAAATAAAAAAATAAAAAAATAAAAAAAATCATTTTTCGCAAGTAAAGGAATATAGTCATCCGCACACTACTTCACATAGATCTAGAACCCTCGGGTGCGATTGACGGCATCGCGGACGGCCATGAAATTCGCCTACGCTTGAGCGCCTAATATCAAACCTATCCCCCTAGCGCATCATAGGTGGAGCCACACTCTTAAAGCTTACCCAACAGTTGGTTTTGACATGACATTTTCAAATACACTAAAATGAATTGTTTCAAAAATTTATAATAGGCTTTCGTACCTATCCCAAAACCTAGCACTTGTGGGCGTATTGCCAATGCAACGTGATTTCACGTATGGACATGTCGCTCTCGTGACGTGTCCAAACGAGAGATCATGCCGCATTGTCACCATGCACCGACGAGAGGTCATGCCAGATTTTTCCTTGAATTTCTTCAGGAATACCCGTTATGCTGGCCAAATTTCTCCAGAAATTGGGACTGCTCGTCCATCCCATAAATGCTTCGGTTTTAGTTAGGTATCATTGCCTATTATTAATTTTTAATCAATACATTTGGTTTATTTTTGGATGATGTGTCCCTAGGTTCCCCCGAGGTCTAGATTGCGTGAATAAAGGATTAGCCTTTTCAAACCTTTTCTAGGACTTAAATGACACCGATTTTTACTTGAACATTAATAAGATGTTGCATGAGTACATCTCCTTACATATTCTTCCTCTCCCATACCACCTCAAGGTCATTTCCTCTCCTCCACCTTATATACCCTCTTCACCTCTACAAGGCTACGGCAAGTTGGGTGTGTGCTCTAGTTCCCGACGCTCATTGGTCCATATTCCCAAGGCGGAAGTAGTTCAAGTGCCCCTAGCGGTTGTTTATCTGATTCAGAGTCCGAAATGTTCGGTGCAGAGATTATGGCCCACCAGTCTGGAAGTTCGTAGCCCATGGGTCTGCAGAGTACAAAGGGTGTGTCCATCAAAAAGTTGCAAGCTACCCTTGAAGCCGCTTTTCCTTGTGAGCGGGAGGCCCGGTTGCTTACTCATATTGCTCAAGCTAATGAAGACGATTTGTGAATGATAGAAAGATCGAGAAGGGTCCTCACCCCATCAATGTCAGCAATGCTCTTCCTTCCACCCGGAGTTGATGCAGTCAATCAGTCCTCGTAGGATCTAGAATGTCCGCTGTTGGACATGAGTATGTCAAGTCCAAGATGGACCAGTCTTTTCTTTCAATGATAAAAATATTTGTTTCACTTCTTGCTAAACTCGAGGCATCACTTGCACACCACATTACACTTGATTGAAATGGTTTTATTCCACATGATCACTTGTGTTGCTCAATCACTAATGCATTGAAATGATTAATATTTAAATTAATCGGAGTGAAATCAACTGATATCTTTCTCAAATTGGGGCTTGCCAACTCCCCATCTTGTATCTCATATGCTCACATCTCTTTCATCATCCACATCATTTCGTTGATCAAGAATTTGCATGAATCTTCCTCAATTAAGCTTAAGCAAGAAATAAAGACTTAATCTCGTTTAGATCATCCGGTAGGGATTGCGGTTGAATCCTTTCACCCTAGGGAAGCCATTACCTCACCCTCACTAAACAATACCCTTTCATTTCAAGATCGGCATGTTTTTAAACCCTGTTTAGCCATCACCTTTTCTCCTTGCCGAGAAGAGTCCAAGCAATGCCAAGAAGTTAGCTTCGAGAGTCGGCGGTGCGTAAATTACTCAAGCCATGAAGAGAGGACAAAGATAATCCTCAACTCCTCAAGAGGCCTTCCAAGCTATCAAAAGAAGGATTTTAAATCCTCACAATTCAGCACGAATCCTCAACTTCTCAAGAGGCTTATCAAAAGAAGGACTTCAGATCCTCACAACTCAACAAGAGTCCCCGACTTCTCAAGAAGCTCTCCAATGTTCAAAAGGAGCCCGAATTCTCGAAAGTTTGCAAAAGTTCTCGATAGCTTGGATCTTCTCTCGTCAGTAATCCACCAACCAATCCCAAACCATCCTCTCGATTTTAGAGGATATTCTCATCCACCAAATAATCCCAACCCATACTCTCGCTTTTAGAGAATATTGCCATTACCATTACCCTTACCTTTGGCCAAAGTCAAAATTTGACCTCTCATTCTTAGAGGCAATCAATCTTCCTTGCCGTAGATTTCCCAAACACATCCCTGTAAGCAACCCTCTCATCTTTAGAGTTTCAGCCAGCAAAAGGCCTAGCCGACCTCTCGTCTTAAGAGGTCATGATATCCCGAATCACCCAAGGTCCGATCGTAACCCTTAAACCCAATCGCAGTTCCTACCGGATAACAGTTTCAGACCATCAATAGAAGATTGAGCAAATTTCATTCGTTCATTCGACGTTTCATGTGAGCATATTTCATTTCTCCTCCGCAAACACTTACCATGGACGTCCCACTGGGGCTTCACATCCGTGTCTCCCATCGACACTCAAAGATGACATGTTTTTCAATTCTCCAAATCTTCAAAATCCTCAAAGGTCCTCAGATCCTCGAATTCCAATGTTCATTCTCTACATTTGGGATAAGCCTGAACTACGGCGACTTGAGCTCCTCTCAAGGAGGGGAACGTAAGCAACCATAACTGGTTCGGTCGAAATCACAAACAAATCTCAGAAAATCCGATCTCAGCAAGGGTCGTCCCTATACACCTTCCATCCTTTCGAGTTTGATTCTCGATATCAGTTGGTTTTCTCCTCGAGATTAATTGACATATTTGTTCATATCGGCTTTGGTGGTTGAATAACCCGAACATAAATAAAGGGTTTTAAGCAGCTTTGTGATCATCACGAATAAGACAAGTTTTCAAGTGTCTCGACAAGTCTTCTCTTTCTACATCATAGGGAGATAGAGCCAAACACTGTTTTCGGTCAGCAGGGGCTTCCATACATCTTTCCACACCTTGCGACGCTTATACTCTCTCAAAAGAGTCAAACCTAAAAGCGAGAATGTCATACACGAATTCGGGATTCATTTCACTTCTCAAAAGATGTGCCCCTGCACATATACATTTTTGAGTCTTGTCCAGCGACTGATTGATTGCGGTTTGAAATGATGGGTTGCCTCCTCGGCCACAAAATTACTCTGTCTGCAATGAGGCTACATTGAATCTCTTCAAACTGGGGCTTTGCTATGTTGTTCTCTCAGAACTAGATTCCCTCCGGGTTTGTTTTGCATTATAAACTGGGGCTTCGCCAAGCCGGGATCACTCTCTGCATATTCTCTGCTGCTTGCTTCCTCAGGCGCCCGACGCACCTCATCCTATTAGCAACAATCAACCTACTACAACCAGTACTCCCGGGAGCATCCCCGACTTGCCTAAGCTGCATCATATCATCCATCACTCATACATTTCCCCACCTCATGGGAGAGGGTCCAACCCATACATCATCATATAAACACTTTCGTTCCATACACAATCCATCATAGCACAACTGCTACATACATATCCGCTCGTCAAGCCGTGCAAAATCCCCACTTCCTTTCCATTCCCAGCTGAGATGGACTTGTGCAACAAAAGATCAATAACGCATAATAAAATAAAATTCAAATAAAATGCAAATTGCCTAGAGTGTTGTGTTCCCCCTGTAGGGTACAATAATCAAGTGATCATAATTTGATCGTGAGGACTGCTCCTCGAATCATAATTTTGGGAAAGGATTCAAAATCCTGCAGGTGGCCTGCCTTTATCATCTTCATCAGGCCCAGACTCATCAGCATCATCTGAAAGAGCCTCAGCTGCCCAGTCTCCAAGCAATGCTTGTCCAAAAGAGCTCCAGCTGCCCCAGTATCCAAGCAATAATGCTCACCAGTCTCGACGACTTCGAAGCCTATTTTGCAAAGACCGTCCTGTGAACGGCCATCCAGCAAGCGTCGACAAGTGGTATAGGTCCCTCCGGCAGCCACGGTCATCAAGCTGTAGCATCAGTCCCTCCGGGAGCTATATCTATCCCCAGCAGAAACAATGGTAGCAGGAGACCCTTAACAACTACCTCCCATCAAGCAGTAACATGAGACCCCCCGACAGCTACCTCCCATCAAATAGTAGCATGAGACCCTCCGGCAGCTACAACTCTCCATCACCAACAACAATAATAGTCTAAGACCCTCCGGTAGTCACAGGTGAGTACAACATAGGTATGAACGCATATCTCTTTCAAGCCTCAGATCATCATATCGACATTTTTCATTTCGGTTCGAGACACCTAGGTCTCACAACATTTTCAAATCGGTTCGAGACACCGTAGGTCTCATAACATTGTCAAATCGGTTCGAGACGCTGTAGGTCTCGCAGCATTTTCAAAATCGGTTCGAAACACCATAGGTCTCGCAATATTTTCAAAATTGGTTCGAGACACCGTAGGTCTCACATTATTTTCAAATTGGTTTGAGACTCCATAGGTCTCACTTTATTTTCATATCGAATCGAAACGCCGTAGGTCTCACATTATTTTCAAATCGGTTCGAGATGCCGTAGGTCTCACATTATTTTCAAATCGGTTTGAGACACCGTAGGTCTCACATTATTTTCAAATCGGTTCGAGACACCGTAGGTCTCACATTATTTTCAAATCGGTTCGAGACACCATAGGTCTCACAACATTTTTAGATTAGTTCGAGACATCGTAGGTCTCACATCATTTTCCATATCGGTTCGAGACACCTTAGGTCTCGCATCATTTTCAAAATCGCTTCGAGACACCGTAGGTCTCACAACATTTTCAAAATTGGTTCGAGACACCGTAGGTCTCACAACATTTTCAAAATCGGTTCGAGACACCGTAGGTCTCACAACATTTTCAAAATCGGTTCGAGACACCGTAGGTCTCATAATATTTTCAAAATTGCTTCGAGACACCGTAGGTCTCACAATATTTCCAAATTGGTTCGAGACACCGTATGTCTCATGTCATTGTCATTTCGGTTCGAGATGCCATACGTTCTCACCTTGTCCCTGAACTATGACCAGCTTGATTCCCTCCTAGGGATACGTAGGAATCCTTTCTCCAAAGGTCCAGCCATCTGATCTCTCCAGTCATTTTTCACCATCCGCCGTATCCCCAACCGCTCATTGAGATTGGGTCCTTCTTGTCGACAACCTCACATCTTCCATAAGTGACATTGCTGAGGGGCTCTATGAGTATGCTAATCCAATTCGCTACACTTATAGGTGCATTTAATATGATAAAATTGCATTAGGGGTGTTTTGGTAAATTCCCGGTCCATTTCGATACTATCGGGAGCTTTTTATAAGTTTCTCACTAAGAAAGGACCTACAAGGAATTATTGGCTTTGGACCTTTAAGGAATTAGCTCAGATTGTTCTAGGACTAGTTTTGGTGCCCAAATACGTTTATTGTCTTGTTGTGTCACGCGACACTTCGAAGCACGGAAAGTTGATGCAGGATGTCGTGCGACAAAACAAGCCACCATCTGCAGCTATAAATAGAGCCCTCTGCCTCTCATTTCAGGATCCCTTTTCCACTTCCTAAGGTCACCCTGCCAAAATTTCCCCAGAAACACGTCTCTCTCCTCCTTCCACATCAACCTACATCAATTCCCTTCAAATTCCTTCATCTCTCACACACCTAACCCATCTACCTCCATACTTCACATACAAACTGAAGATCCAGGTCTATGCTCCCAATCTGAGCTCCAAATCTTGTTCCAGCAGCTGTGTTGAAGCTCTCTACACCTAACTTGATGTAGAGATCGTGGATCTTCAAGGGCAACGAATCCCTCTCTCCATATTTCTCTCATATTTGCCATCTTACTTAATTCATTACAATTCCCATTCCTTGGACTTGATAATTTGGCTCCATCCGCCTCCAATTATCAAGTCCCAACTGCAATCTCTCTGTTTAATCTGTTGTTCTTAGTATTATTGATATTCATGATGTGATTTGGATTGAATTTGTTGCTTGTTGATCAAGGGAGTGTGGTTCTCCCCATATCCACACCCCTTTGGTCGATTCGTAGTTAATTCATTGTTCTCTGAATATTAATAGGTTTTCTACTTGGATCTATTTGGCTTTCTGTTGAAATTGATTTTGAATTGTAAGGTCTCCCCAGAAGGTAATGTTGTGTCACACAACAACATACGTTGTCACGTGACACTCTTTGTCATTCTGCAGAAGCTACTTTCAGTTGTAATCCGTATTCAGTCCTCAATGTAAAATGGGACGTGGCCCCCCAAAAGAAGTGGCTCACAAGATGTAATCCCCTATGTTGATCAATAAAGCAAAGCATTAATATGCATTTTATACATATTTTGTCTCACACAAATCACACACACGTTTGAATGTTTTGAATGTCAAACATAGAAAGACTCGTCTACGGACGAGGCATGTTGAGTGAACTCTCGGTTCTTCCCAACACGTAACCTGACCCCCGAACCCATTTTCTCTTTCAAAAGGTTTTCAATGTTTCCTTTAAAATGGCGTGGCGACTCCTATTATTTTTTTCGGTGAGCGTTCATTCAGGAAGATCCACCACATGATGATGTGATATCCCTTTATTTTTACATAAAAATGCAATCTTTATTTCCATTATGTCATTCCCCTCCCTTGATCTAACCATCCAAGGATTGTCCACCTTATGAGGTCTTAAAGGACATAGGAAATGCCATAAAGATCATCCCTTTTAATTCATGTCTTTAGTTTAATAATGTTCATTGCATTATTTACCTTAAAAATGCAATCTTTACCTTAAAAGTCATTTCCCTCATGTCCCTTAAGGATGGATCTCTCTCCGAGGATTGTCTAGTAGCCTTTTAAGGCTCGAAAGACATAGGATGAGTATAAAGATCCAATCTTTATATCCCTTCCCCTAGTCCCCTTGGTTCTTGGAGCATTATGTGGTGTGGATCGGTGTAAAGACTTCATCTTTACATCATTTCCACCATTAAAATGCCATTATCTTAGTCCATTTAGAAGTGGACGGATCTTAATCCTGACATCTCCGATAATCACTTGAGACGAACATAAATGTCCCCATGAATCTTTATCATCTCAAGATGTAGGATTGATTGGCAAAGATTCCTCCTTTTCTAAAGAGTCTCATTCTTTGACTTAAAAGGTGTCCCTCTCTCGATCACATGTGACCAAGTCCCCAAATAACGTTGGTTTAAGACATACCAAGGCTCTTAAGCCTACTATAGTTGATTAATCCAACCGGAGGGTAGAAAGGTCCCATAATGATGATCACCAGTCCAAAATGAGCACGAGATCAAAATCCCGAAAACATCAAATCTAAGGAATCCCGAGCTATAACCTACTTATATGGTTTATATGTCCGGCAGATAGACATGGCACATTCCCTTCTCTTTTTAAATCACACATACACACGAGCGCACAAACAAGCACAAACTTCAGATATAGGAAGACTTGCTTTTGCAAGGCTCCTTGGGTGAACGCAATACGTTCTTCCCAAAGAGTAACTTAAACTCCGGACCCTTATCCTTTTTTTCAAAGTTTTGAGGAAATCAAAATGGCGTGGCGACTCTGTTTTTTAATAAAAGCGATGTCTTCAAACTGAGGTGAAATGGCGACCCTATGAAAATGGTTTAATCTCCCGAAGGGCCCACATTCACAGTTTGGCGACTCCGCTGGGGACATGTAAATGTTTCCAAACTTCTTTTTCTCATAAGAAGCGTTGAAAACGTTTACTAGGGTTAGCCTTCCGTCCCGGATCTGATTTTTGTGCTTGTTCGATTTTCCTTTTTTCATACATCTTTGTATTCTTTTTTGGTTTGTGCATACTCTGAATAATGAATAGGGGCCATTCTGAAGCTGAAAGTTGCCAAAAATGCCCGAAGAAATAGTCTGGAAATGAAGCAAATTGGAACCTGGAAAACTGCTGGATCTAGCCGGGCGGCTTCATTCGCAGTTCCACCAGGACAGTTTTCTGAGGTTAGTCTGGAAGCCATGGCAGCTTAGGGCTATTCAGTCATAAGTCCGACCAGGTTCCAGAAAATTTACGTGCCTATGTGTTGCATTTTCCCCGTCCCCAAAAAACATTCTTTTAAAACATATGATGAAAATCTCTATTTTGACTCAAAAAAGATTTTTTTGGGAGACCGCACATTACGAGCACTATATATCCTGTACACTTTTGCACGCACGTCCTTTTAACCAGGGATGATTGTTCAGCTGCAGTCATGAACAGTGTTACGACGCTCGCGGGCGCGCACGGAATCATCCCAAACTCCCCATGGCAGCCAGTGTCGACCATTGCACTAGTCCGTGTCACACTTTTAAATCTGTGACTTATTGGTTGGCTATTGGTCTAGACCCTATCACACAGCCTCATTGTATACCCCCGTAAAAGTCAAACCTGAGCCCATGTCAAAAGCCAAGATCCCTCGCACAAGTGAAGCCATGCCGAAATTTCGTTAGGCAAAAATTGGCAAAATCTTGACCCCGGCATTGACTTTGACTTTGACTTACACAAAGTATGCAACACCGCTCAATGTGACGCCGTGTCATTCGACTTTTAACATCCTACCCATGCCTATTATTTTCCTTGGACAATTCCAAAGTCAAACATCTATCGCGTAAGGGAAACTCTACCGAAATTTCATTGAGGCTAAAAAGGCATGACTTTCACGGCATTGACATTGATTATAATCCGCATCGCTCGTGCGTAAAAATTCCTATGATCAACTAGACCCTAGGACCATTCTTCTCTCTCGGTCGGTGGGATCCGCGTGCCCTATAGGACCCTCGCCCAGGGCTGTCAACCCTGGGATGTCGAAATACAGTGTGGGGCCTCCCTAACCCGGGACTTATAGACTCGTGCCCCAAGCAAGAGGGTCCCAAACCACCTCCTTTTTAAAAAAAACACTTTTACTTGTTTAATTAACTTGAAAGTAGTACAACCTTTAACAACCAACATTAACATCTCCACTTGGAGGTGGTATATAAACCATGTTTGAAAAGTCATAACATGTTTAGTTACATACACTACAATGTAAAGGATTACCCAAGCCAACTTCTACCAAAAACCAACTCCATCTTTAGTTACAACAGAAACACAATTGAAAATATGTTTATAACAGTTTTATATACAAACTCCCCAAACTATAACATACCCTGACAACCCAAAAGTAAGCGGTCCAAACTCCTTTCCGGCCTCACCGGTTTGGTCCTCCTATCTCAGCGGGATCTAAAAGAGTAAAGGGAGAAGGGGTGAGAATAAATCTCAATAAGCTATTATGGATGCAACAATATGCCATATAAGAAGTAACACATAAACAGGTTGCTCATAATCACATTGGTAAAGCGGTAAACACATTACGTTACCTCATTTTACCTTTCCCATCTGAACAATATGTCGAACAACGTCGAGAGTAAAACTCCCCATAGAAGGGGAAAGATGCAGGTATAATGTCATTCAATCACCCTTATAGAACGTCTTCTACAAAGTGATTGTATCCCATTATACTCCTAAACATCAGCTGAGATAAACACATTCAAGCACATAATAGATACTTGAAAATAAATCCACACTTTGGGATATCAATACATAACATGGTAATATTACTCATGTTAAATCATCACAATAGTGCCACATATATTTAAACACTATTGAATAACAATAATCCAACTACATGGTACTAATACTCATGTTCAAACCAATGAAATAGTGCAACATGTATTTAAACACTATGTGCACAACCAACCATGAATAGGTAATCAAATATGGCCACAATGAATAACAAGTAAGCCCAACATATTCATTACACAATATTGGGTACCTACTATAAAGGTCCAAAAGTAAATTACCAAGTTTTGATAACTTTAGTTAAGTATTTATAATGCCTTCCAATCATTTTCAGGACAATATTTAAAGACCTTCCCTATATAATTTTGGACCATTTAAGATTCCATTGTAAAGTACTAATGTTGTACTAGAATTATAGTCAAAGAGGAGGTAAAAATAGATTAGATAGATTAGGGTTTAATTGGCTTGAAACTTGATAAACAATGACTGAACTGGGCACGACTCGTGCCCTTCCCCAGCACGAGTGACTTATGGAGCACGACTAGGGATCACGAATGAAAAGGCATGGGAACGACTCGTGCTCCAGGGCACGAGTCGTGCCCTTGCCCAGAAACTCATGTTCATGCTGAAACATCAGTCAGCCAAGGAAGAAATACCATATTTACTCAATTTAAACTTCCTACATCAGTATGAACCCTTTCCATCTCACTTTCTATACTTCCCAAACTACCTAGCAAGCTTCCTCCAACCATGTAACAAGTATATATATATCAACCTTACCATTCCCAACCAAAACCTTACCCTACTAAATCCAACCCATATTTCCATTCATTCCCATGGCCAAATAACTTGCCCAAAATTATCAAGAACCAATTATATCATCATAATATCATCTTTAAACATAGTATTAACAATTTTGGAAAGAAATCATAATAACTTACAAAAATATTTCAGAAATAAGAAAAATTCTAATCGGCTAGAATTGTTCCACTCGCTTCCCTGAGCGTTTATTTGAAGCCACAACTAAGAATGGATTGATGGTTGATTTATTGTGATTTTTGGAAGGTAACCCTAGGTTGATATGAACGTTCTGGGACTTAGGGAGAAAGAGAAAGAACTGAGGAAGATATGATCCTTCTGGGAGAAGGAGAAGGATATTTATATAACTAATTTACACTCTAGCTCCTCCGGGTATAGAATAACTACAATAACCACCTTAAGCTTATATTTACACTAAACTCCTCAATACTTTTTATAAACTTTTATTTAAATTTTCCAATTTTATAACTTTACTACAAAAATTCCTATTTATTTCATTTAGACATTATATATTTAAAATTAATTTATTAACATCTAATATCACGTAAATGATCAAAATATCAAAATAAACCCATAATTTTTTCAATTACCATATAATGCCTAACATGAGATGCAATGCACCCCACCACCATGTGCTCAACACGTGACCAAAATATTGCCTAGGTTTAGGGTCGTGACACTCACTCCCCCTTAAAGAAAATTTGTCCCGAATTTTAAATTCACTTATCTGAATGATCAAATAACTCAGGATACTTCTCTCGCACCTCGGATTCCCAAAACCCAAGTGACTTCCTCAATGATATGATTCTTCCACTAAATTTTCACAACCCGAATGCTCTAGGTTTTCAATTCCCGGACTTGTGATTCTAATAAGTCTCAACGGTTCTTCCACATAAATCAAATCAGCCTAAATTTTCACAACCCGAATGCTCTAGGTTTCCAAGATCGCGATGTGAATCCCGAATCCCGATCTGATATAATGTTGATTGGTACTCCGCGAAATCAACCAAATCTCTCGTCTAGACAATTGTGCTAACTTCCCCATCCAATACTTCATTAAGCTAGGTAGAAATGAACCGACTTGATCACTCTATCCACTATTACCCAAACACATCCATCTTTTTCAATGTCGGAGGTAGTCCCGTCACAAAATCCTTCGCAATGCCTTCCCATTTCCATTCATCTAACACTTCTTCAATTCGTGATAGATCTTCGAACTTCCCAGATAATTCGCAATTCTTGATTTATGGCCTTCCTAAAAAAAATTGTCTTTTACTCTCTTGTGAATATGGTACACCAATTCTGCCTCTGAAAGGTTAAAATTCCATCACTATTCAATACAATATCTCCAGTCCTTCCATCTTAAAACTGTCAGATAATTTCCTTCAATTCAGGATCAATTTGTTGAGCTTCCATAAGGTCTTCATACGAAGTAGATATAGCCCGAACATTCGCAAATAACATCTCATCTCGCGACTCACGGGACATCAATGTTGATAAATAAGCCTTTAGGCTAATCGCATTGGCAACCACATTAGCTTTCTCGGATGGTAGGAAATAATGCAATCAAGTCCTTTAATAATTCCAACCATCCCCTCTACCTGTTGTTCAATTCTTCTAAGTAACCAAATACTTCAACTCTTGTGATCGGTAAAAATCTCAATTTTAGCTTCATATAGATAAAGTTTCCACTTAGGTAACGCAAAACAATCGCAACCAACTCCATGTCGAGAGTAGGTTCATTCTACTCTGCCGGCTAACGTCCTCGAAGCATAAGCTATCCCTTTTTCCATTCTGCATAAGAACACAACCCAACTTCCTTTGACGCGTAACTGAAATTCACAAAGTTCTCACATCCATCAGGTAGAGTAAAGATCGAAACTGTAGTAAATACCTTCTTCAAATCGATAACACTAGCTTCACACAACATTCCCCACGAATGATACCTCCTTCCGAATCAACTTAGTCAACGGTGTTACAATTCTCGAAAATCCATCAATAATCCTTCTGTGGTAATCCTGCCAAACCCAGAAAACTACGAACTTCTATCACTGTCGAAGGTTGTTCCATTTGACCATGGCCTCAATCCTCGAAAGATTCATGACAATACCCGAGTTTGAAACTACAGGACCCAAAATAAAATCCTCTCGAGCCAAAACTCACACTTGCCGAACTTTGCAAACAATTGCTTCTCACAAAGAACAAATAACCCCATTCGCAAATAATTTTTCATGATCTTCTCGGGACTTGAATAAACAAGGATATCATCCATGAAGATTAACACAAGGTTATCAAGGTAAGGTTTAAAATCTCTACTCATTATATCCATAACACAGACAATGCCATTCTATAAGGTGCTTTTGATATCGACATTGAACCTGGCATTAAATCAATATAGAATTCCATTTCCCTGTTTGGCGGCATGAAATACTCCGTTGAACCAAATTTACAACTCACTTACACCCGGCACATAAGATACTTCGGGTGACTTATTACTCAAGTCTAACACATAAACCAAATAATTTTCACACCCTTTAAGATAATACTTTCGGGCCTTTAATGCAGATATGACATAAATACCATAGAATGAGTTATCCACATCAAACACAAACCTAGGCAAATCATGTGTAGAAAATAAGACTCGCTTCTTACGACAGTCTACCCATGATGACAAATACTTAACCCATCCAGGCCAAGTATAACATCAAAATCACAATTTGGTAACTCTACCAAATTAACTGGCGATACGTGCCCACATATAACCAAATCATAACTGTGGTAAACTAGAGAAGATTCAAGGTACTCTCCCATAAGAGTAGAAACCTCCAACACATATGACAAACTCATAGGCAATTTATGCAAGTAAAAGCAAAAATTGCAATGCCAAAAAAGAATATGATGAACTGGGATCTATAAAAGTATGACCCTTAACTTCTGAGATAGGTAATATACCTCTAATGACCGCGGTGGGATCTACCTCGCCTCGACCCAAGGCAAACATTATACCTTACACTCTCGCCTTAGGCTTTTCCTCAATATTCCTCTTCACGCCACACCTTGGCTGGCCACCCTGCTTTCTGCCACCCGTAGCTTGACCCCGTCGAAATCTAGGACAATCTTTTCTGAAGTGCCCCATTTCTCCACAATTCGTACATCTCCCTTGTTTGCTCCAACATTTATCTTCGGAGTGCCCCAATTTCTTACAAAAGCTACAAATAATCCCATACTGATCTAATTTTGGACGTGCCACTGCAATTGTACCATGTCCCCCTTACACATTCCCTAAAGTTGAAGCCCCTGGTTGTCCTTTACCTTGTCCTTGATACTTATGCTGGCTTCCACCACCCTTTTCAAATCTTCCTCGGTGCTCCTCAATATCATTCTCAATCTTATATTCCCTATCCACGGCTGCCTAATAATTGGTAAAGTTAGGAGTCAGTAATTGCTTCCTAATCCCGAGCCTCAAACCCTTTACAAACCGATTAACTCTCCTTGCTTCATGTGGTACCAAGTGAGTGCAATACCGAACCAATTCCATAAACTTATCTGAATATTGAGCCACCTTCATGGTTCCCTGCTCTAGACATGAAAACTCTACCTCCTTCTTATCCCGGGTAACCATTGAAATAAAATAATCCTTGAAATTCCAAGTGAAATTATCCCATGTTTGGGGCGTATAATCCCGCTCCCAACTTTCCTTCAGAATTTGCCACCAATGCTCTACAGGTCCTTCCATCTTAAAAACAACACATCTAACCTTCTCTTCCTCGGGACTTTCTATTGCCTTAAAGATTTTGTTCATTGCTTCTAACCATCTTTCTGCCTTTAATGGATCCGGATCTCCATTAAAACTGGTTGGATTCATCTTAGCAAACCTTTCCAATTCGTGTCCTTGTTGTCTCTCAGGTTGCTGTTGAGCTTGTCCCTGAGTTGCCATGTTCTGTAAGAGCACCCTGAACATATTCATCATCTCCGCATTCTGGTTTCCTCCGACTCCCATATTATCCACATTTCCTTGATCCCTTTGTTGGTCATCACCATTTCCCGCCATTGAACAAATCCCTGCATTAAACACTCGTCGTCAGTTATCACACACTCCCCCTTAGACTAGACATCTACCCTTGACTTCTAAACCACTGCTCTAATACCAACTGTGGGGCCTCCCAACCCGGGACCTATAGACTCGTGCCCCAAGGTGGAGGGTCCTAAACCACCTCCTTTAAAAAAAACACTTTTACTTGTTTAATTAACTTGAAAGTAGTACAACCTTTAACAAACCAACATTAACATCTCCACATGGAGGTGGTATATAAACAATGTTTGAAAAGTCATAACCTGTTTAGTTACATACACTACAATGTAAAGGCTTACAAAAGCCAACTTTGACCAAAAACCAACTCCATCTTTAGTTACATCAGAAACACAACTGAAAATATGTTTATAACAGTTTTATATACAAACTCCCCAAATTATAACATGCCCTAACAACCCAAAAGTAAGCGGTCCAAAATCCTTTCCGGTCTCACCGGTCTGGTCCTCCTGTCTCAGCGGGATCTAAAACAATAAAGGGAGAAGGGGTGAGAATAAATCTCAATAAGCTATTATGGATGCAACAATATGCCATATAAGATGCAACACGTAAACAGGTTGCTCATAATCACATTGGTAAAGCGGTAAACACATTATGTTACCTCATTTTACCTTTCCCGTCTGAACAATAAGTCGTACAACGTCGAGAGTAAAACTCCACTCATTTGTGAACTGTTTAGGCATATTCACATCTTACAAGACTCCCAATGCGGAGAAACATATAAGACTCCCAGCTATCTGTAAGACTTTTGGCTCGATACAGAAGAGGCAACCCCAGTCTGTGGCCACATAAGGGGAAAGACGCAGGTATAATGTCATTCAATCACCCTTATAGAACGTCTTCTACAAAGTGATTGTATCCCATTATACCCCTAAACATCAGCTGATATAAACACATTCAAGCACATAATAGATACTTGAAAATAAATCCACACTTTGGGATATCAATACATAACATGGTAATATTACTCATGTTAAATCATCACAATAGTGCCACATATATTTAAACACTATTGAATAACAATAATCCAACAACATGGTACTAATACTCATGTTCAAACCAATGAAATAGTGCAACATGTATTTAAACACTATGTGCACAACCAACCACGAATATGTAATCAAATATGGCCACAATGAATAACAAGTAAGCCCTACATATTCATTACACAATATTGGGTACCTTCTATAAAGGTCCAAGAGTAAATTACCATGTTTTGATAACTTTAGTTAAGTATTTACAATGCCTTCCAACCATTTTCAGGACAATATTTAATGACCTTCCCTATATCATTTTGGGCCATTTAAGATTCCATTGTAAAGTACTAATATTGTACTAGAATGATAGTCAAAGAGGAGGTAAAAATAGATTAGGTAGATTAGGGTTTAATTGGCTTGAAACTTGATACACATTGACAGAACTGGGCACGACTCGTGCCCTTCCCCAGCAAGAGTACTTATGGAGCACGACTAGGTATCACGAATGAATTGGCATGGGAACGACTCGTGCTTAAGGCACGAGTCGTGCCCTTGCCCAGAAACTCCTATTCATGCTGAAACATCAGTCAGCCCAGGAAGAAATACCATATTTACTCAATTTAAACTTCCTACATCAGTATGAATCCTTTCCATCTCACTTTCTATGCTTCCCAAATTACCTAGAAGGCTTCCTCCAACCATGTAACAAGTATATATATATCAACCTTACCATTCCCAACCAAAACCTTACCCTACTAAATCCAACCCATATTTCCATTCATTCCCAAGGCCAAATAACTTGCCCAAAAATATCAAGAACCAATTATATCATCATAATATCATCTTTAAACATAGTATGAACAATTATGGAAAGAAATCATAATAACTTACAAAAATATTTCGGAAACAAGAAAAATTCTAATCGGCTAGAATTGTTCCACTCACTTCCCTGAGCGTTTATTTGAAGTCAAAACGAAGAACGGATTGACGGTTGATTTATTGTGATTTTTGGAAGGTAACCCTAGGTTGATAGGAACGTTCAGGGACTTAAGGAGAAAGAGAAAGAACTGAGGAAGATATGATCCTTCTGGGAGAAGAAGAAGGATATTTATATAACTAATTTACACTCTATCTCCTTCAGGTATAGAATAACTACAATCAACTACCTTAAGCTTATATTTACACTAAACCTCCTTAATACTTTTTGCAAACTTTTATTTAAAATTTCCAATTTTATAACTTTACTACAAAAATTCCTATTTATTTCATTTAGACATTATATATTTAAAATTAATTTATTAACATCTAATATCACGTAAATGATCAAAATATCAAAATAAACCCATAATTATTTCAATTGCCATATAGTGCCTAACATGAGATGCAATGTACCCCACCCCCACGTGCTCAACACGTGACCAAAATAGTGCCTAGGTTTAGGGTCGTGACATACAAGTGGAAAACGAGGGGCTTATAGACGTAGTGACGAAACCCACTGATCCAGGATCTAGAGTCGTTGCGAAAAAGAAGGGCAACCTTTTCCAGCCAGTATGATGAGAGTGATAGTCAGCAGTCCGTGAGGAAAAGTCTTCTGGAAAACCTTGAAAAGGATCGTGGAAAACCAGTTAATCCTATTCGGAGGATGTTTCTTGACTTGTCGAATATTCTTGGGGCTACCGCCACTGTTCAGAACAAGTATGTCTTCAAAGGAAGCCCAGACTGCTTCAAAGAGCCAGCACCTTCCCATCAGGGGTAATGGATTTCTCCACCTTCGAGTTAGCCCTCCCAAAGATCAGCCAGATAGAAGATGCCAGCAGTGAGGATAGTGAGCCAATCTTACAGAAGCTGTTTGATGAAGAAGCACAGATTCCTGACTTGATCGACTTCAACTCAGATGATGAGACAGTTGCGGTAATTGGAGACGGCAGTGAAGAACCTTTTGATCCCTGCACTCTGGTGACTAAGAGAGAGATGCCTTTGAAGAACTGGGAGACATTTTTAGGGCCGATAGCCAGCCGACAACGAATGATCATGGAGCTTGGATTGGTTCCCCGTCCCTCTTAGTCTAGTCATGTCAAACACCCTGTCATCCATTCTCTAGAGTCAGGAGTCTTTGATTTTCAGTCCTCTGATTCATCTGATGGCCTCACGCCTGAAGATTATGAGTGTGTTGCCAATGTTATCTTTCCCTTTGCATTAAATGAAATGATAGATCATTCCGAGTATCCCCTTATTGCGAACTTAACAAATGATAAATTAACTAATAACCTAACAACAGTTAATAATGATTCATTTGAACAAGATGCAAACACACTAAATGAACAGTACATTAAAGAAATCTTTAAGCAGGTTACTGATAAAGAGGAAAACCGGGCCCAAGCTGCCGAGGATGTTTTTACGAGTGTTAACCTGGGTACTATTGAAGAACCTAATGAGACACAGATCGGGAACTTCTTTCAAGGGGCTGAACGGGACAGACTGGTTGATCTGCTCAGAGAGTATCTAGATGTGTTTGTCTGGTCTTACAAGGACATGCCGGGGCTGGACAGCTCAATTGTGGAATATAGGATCCTTTTGACACCCGATGCCAAGCCGGTAAAATAGAAGCTAAGGAAAATCAAGCCACAATGGTCTCTGCAGGTCAAGGAGGAGATTGAAAAGATGCTGTGGGTGGGATTCATCAGGGTTATTGAATACCCGACATGGTTGTCGAATATCGTGACTGTGACTAAAGCCAACGAGAAGGTGCGCTGCTGTGTGGATTCCCGGGATCTAAATAAGGCCATTCCCAAGGACGATTACCCGTTGCCAAACATAGACATTTTGGTGGACGCCAAGGCCAACTATGAAGTTAAGTCTTTCGTTGATGGTTTTGCTGGCTACAATCAGATCAAGATGGCCGAAGAGGACCTGGAAAAGACAACTTTCACCACACCATGGGGGACGTACTGTTACACGGTGATGCCTTTTGGGTTGAAAAATGATGGGGCTACATATCAAAGGGCAGCAACTACACTCTTTTAGTCTCATAGAATGTTGATTATCCACTCTAATGGGGTGGATGGACAACACCTTGTCGACCTGCAAAAGTTCTTTGAGCGGTTAAGACAACATTCTATGAGACTGAACCCTGCAAATTGCACCTTTGGAGTGACAAGGGGAAAAGTGCTTGGGTACATGGTCATAGAGCGAGGCATTGAAGCCGATCCCCGTAAGATCAAAGACATAATGGACATGAGGCCACCTCGAACCTAGATAGAAGTCAAAAGCTTTATGGGCAAGTTACAGTACATCAGCCGTTTCATCAATCAGCTGACTACCATGTGTAAGCCCATCTTCAAGCTTATGAAGAAAAACATTGATACAGAATGGAATGAAGAATGCCAAGATGCCTTTGACCAAATCAAGGCGTACAGTAAATCCCCCAGTACTATGTCCCCCCGCATGGACAGAAACCTCTTATGCTCTATCTCACTGTCATTGACACGACAGTTGGGGCTATACTGGCCCAGGAAAAGAAGGATTCTCGGGTAGAAAATGCCATTTACTTTGTTAGTCGAAAGCTGCAAGGGAGTGAGCTCAATTACTCGGCGTGTGAAAAAACATGTGCAGGACTAGTCTGGGTAGTCGAGAAACTGAAATACTACATGCAGTCTCATTCTTCCTAGCAGAATTTGACATCAACTGTGTGACAAGAAAGGCAATTAAGGGTCAAGCGCTATCAGATCATCTGGCAAATTTCCCTAGCAATGAGGACCGAGGGACTGAACCCCAATTTCCAGATGAAGGGATCTTCGTTGTTGAGCCTGAGAATCGATGGCAACTCTTCTTTGAAGGAGCTGCAAACAAAATGGTAAATGACATAGTAATGCTGTTGGTAGACCCGAAAGATGAGCATACACAAATAGCCATCAAGATGAACTTCTCTGTCACAAACAATGCTACAGAGTATGAAGCCTGTATAGCTGGTTTGGAGGCTGGCCTAGAAAGAAATGTCAAGGAACTCGAGGTCTACGGAGACTCAGCCCTGATCATTAATCAGGTCTCTAACAAATGGAAAACTGTGGATCCTAACCTCCAGAGGTATCATGCCTACATACAAGTGATCCTCAGAATGGGTTACTACTGGATTTCCATGGAAACAGAGTGTGTTCAGCGTGTCCGAGATTGTGACAAATGCCAACGATTTGCCCACCTTAATCATCTCCTACCTCACGACATGTAATGCATGACGGCTCCTTGGCCGTTTGCAACTTGGGGTATTGACGTAATAGGGAAGATAGCCCCGGCTGGAAGAAATGGGCATGAGTTTGTGTTATTGGCAGTGGACTACTTCACGAAATGGGTGGAAGCAAAGTCTTATAAGGTCCTCACTTAAAAGAAAGTGGCACAGTTTGTCAAAGAAAACATCATGTGCAGATATGGGGTGCCAAATGAGATCATCTCGGATAATGGGACACACATTGAAGGAGACTGCGATAGATTGTAATCAGAATTCCAAGTCACTCGTCACAAATCATCCCCGTACAAGCCTCAGACCAATGGAGCGGTAGAAGCTGTAAATAAGACACTAGAGAGAATCATTCGAAAGATGGCTACTCGAGGTCGTGACTGGCCCGAAAAGCTACATCTAGCACTCTGGGGCTACAGAACTTCTGTCAGAACAGCCATGGGAGAAACCCCTTTCACCTTGACCTACGGAATGGAAGAAGTACTGCCAGTAGAGTTGGATATTCCGTCACTAAGAGTCCTCCTGGAAAATAGCAAAGAAGGTGATTTGGTATTGAAAGGCCATGGAACATACCCGAGCCTATCAGAGGCGAATGGCCAGGGAATTTTGTAAAAAGGTCAAGGCCAGAGATATCAAAGAAGGTGATTTGGTATTGAAAGAGAATCCCCCTACCAGAGACAACCCTCTAGGAAAGTGGGAACCTGTTTTGATTGGCCCGTATGTAGTGCAGAAAATACTATCGGGAGGAGCAATGAAGCTTGCAGACCTGGACGGCAATCCCTTTGTTCACCCGGTCAACGGTGACAAGCTCCGTCGGTACTATGTCTAAATAAAAATATAAAAAAAATAGTGCAAAAAGAGTAATACCCAGCTAGACTAAAAACCCTTAAAAGGGTGGTCTAGGCAGAAAACAGGGTCGCACATAAAAAAAAAGAAAATAGTACAAAAAGAGTAATGCCCAGCTATGCTGAAAACCCTGAAAAGGGCAGTCTAGGCAGAAAACAGGGTTGCACCAAAAAAAAAAAAAAAAACAAAAAAACAAAACAAAAATACAAAAGTTTATTAGAATGAACTACGAAGACCTAAGCCCCTTAGCCTTTCCCTTAGCCTTTCTTGTAAAAGGGGAAGTAGGCAGCCATAAATGGTTTGGTCTAAATAATAAATAAGACATTTGAATTTCCATGAAATGTGTCTTGAACAATTTCTAAGATAATATCTCTTGTTATTACAAATTAAAAACTTCTTGATGGGTTCATGCACGGTCTACTCTTGACTCTCCTAACTTGCTACAAAGACTAAAATGTACAATAAAAGACCTAATCAGCTAATGTGTTTGCAAAATGCAATAAGAAGATGCTCGAAATAGGTCTATTAGTTATCAGCAACAGAGTCTTCCTTGTTCTTCTTTCCTCGACCTCGACCTCGACCTCGTCGAGTGTTCTTCCTTTTCTTCTAAATGATGTCAGTCTCCCTCATCCCTATCTCAGGAATCATCACTGGAGCCTACATCAAACCCATGTCAATAAGTGCCTTCTCTACCCTGGCACGAGTTCTCACCTCCTCCCGCTGAGCCTCGGTAAGAGGAGAAACCTCTAATAACCTCTCATATCTGACCTCCATGTCTCTAATGAGATCACCCGACTGGTTGTGGAGACTAGCCTTTGCCTCGATCTCCCTCAAAGTCCTACTAGAGTCACTGTCAGCACCCAATAAAGCCTGGCGCCTCCCTCCCAAAACAATATGAGTCTCCCCATCTCCCTCTCATACCAATCCAAGTAAGCCGTGTTCAAGATGGTACTGTTCCTGTTCTTGAGAATGGCCCTGGGCAGAAAAGTGGCATATGACCACGCTCTCGAGAAAAAGGAGAAGCTGTCTGGACCTCTCATGTCAAAAGGTGCACCTCCATGGTGCGAATGTCATCCCAATTATCTAATGGCTCCTGCAAGGTCCCGAACTGTCTAGACACTAAGAAAGGAATGTAGAAAGAGAACAGAGAGAGCCCTGGAACCTCACTATGTAGGACTCCTAAAATGTCCTACGAGTCTGCAACCTCCAGTGAAGCACCCACCAATGGATATCCGATGTAGACAGCCAAGCCATCGTCATCTCCCATCTACCCTGATCATGTTATCTCGGTGCACCCCTTCGAGAAATCACCTAAGGACACTGGGTAGGCAAAGCCCCAGGTAAAGCCCCGAGTCTCTCTTGCAACTATAAAGTCAGTACAGCTGGGCTCCCAGACCGCATGAAATGGTTAAAGCCATCCTGTCAATGCCATGTAGAGTCTCCCCCAAAATCAGTGGGACAATATATCTCCCAGCCCTACAGTCTCTGACCATGTCCAAAAGACCGCTATGGCACACTCCGAAGGACTCGGCAGTGAATAGGAAAGAGAATACGCAGAGGATAAAGGCGTCCATAGACATTCTGGTCGCAGCAGTACCCGGAGACCCGAATCTACTCGGAATATCAGAAATGTCGATTCTTTCAGGGGCTATCATCATCCCTTTGGCTTCTTCCAGAGAAATTTGTAGAAAAGATGCCAACTTTACGGTCACTGGAAAACCCCCGGTCGAAGGAATCGAAATGGCCTCAATTTCAGGACCCCCAATCAATGCCTGGAAATCCTCGAAGGTAGGAACGAGCTCATTGTAGGAAAAGCAGTAAAGGTGCCTACGGACGTCCCAAAATCTCGCTGTTGCTCTCAAAGGTCCCAATCAGGTGGGAGATCCTTCAAATGCGATAAAGACTAGATCTTGAAGGTGTTGTCAAACAGCCCCTTATGATATTGAAAGTTGTGTCTCATCCAAGACTGGAGGTCGGAACGAAAATGATCCCTTTTCCCCTTTTGCATTCGGACTGGTTTTTCCATGGCAGTGATCGAACTCAACGATTTTTGGTCAAAAATGTGCTTTGGAATCAGTTGGGAAAAACCAAAGTTGAAAATGAAATGAAAAAGACCCCTCCTTGGTTTATTTGCAGAAAATCAGTTCAGACAAGGCACCAAGCCGTACGGCCTCATTTGCCCAGGTCCTAGCCGGGACGGCTTCATTTGCTTCTGCAAAAAAAAAATCTGCAGTAGCCAAAACTGCTGCCCAAGTGGAATTCTCACCCCACTTTCTCAACAAAACCTGCACGAAAACATTCCCAAACACCATTAATACATTCATATACCATCATAAACCATTCTGGCTCAATTTTTGCCTCATTTCCATGCAAAAAGTTGCCCTGAGGCTCAAGTAATTTTCAAAACAATAAAACACCAACAAGAAAAGAAAAAAAAAAGTTCATTACATTGTCTTTGCCTCATTGGCTCCCAAATAAAAAAAAAATAAATACAAATTGTTCATCATTTGTTCATTTGTTTTTTCTCTCCTTCCCTAAGTGTGCATCAAAAGTGCCCTAAGCCTCTGATTCATCATCATCGCTGCTCAACTCATAGAGCTCGGGGTCCCTTAGCAGGTCTTCATCATCGCTCATGGCGGTCAGGTTGACCGGCGTATGCTCGTACTCCGCCAGCTGCTCTAGGATATCAGTGTTAGGCCCTCGCCCCCAAGGCACGGCACTGGTAGAGGACGAGTAGCACTCCGAGGTAGATGATGTAGAAACCGTGCTCCCGACATGCCTTCTCTTGTGCTCTGGCTCCAGCGCATTTCCCGCAGCCCTCGACGCGCAAGCCAGCTTCCTCAAGAGAGACCGAGCTAGCTCCTTCCATCCCCTGTTATACCACACCAGAGTGTCGTACGTGTGAGTGGGGACCTGCGAGAAAAAGGAAAAGCTCAGAAAATCCCAAAGAAGTTGAGAATCGGAGAAAATAGAAAAGTCGAATATGAAAAGAAACCCAGAGTTACTTACAGTGCTGTTAGCTGGCAAAGTATACTCAGCATTCCTCGTGTCTGGAATAGGCACCATCAGCCTCCTCGACATCCCATTCATGACATACGAAAGGTGAGCCGGAGGAATAGGTGGATCAGTAGGCTCTGCCTCCCCATACCCCTGGGCAGTGACTATCTTCACCAACCTCTGAGGCATCCTCAAACGCTCCTCCACAAAGGTGGCATAGTCAAAATAGTCCTCAGTCACCAAACCAACCTTATACATGTCCATCTCATCCTCTGACCAGTGCCTGGGCAGCAGTATGAAAGGAGGAGGGTCATGAGGGGTAATCACACCCAAAAGAGGGACATGACCATGCTGCCAGGAGAATCGGTCCCCCAAATAGATAATGTCACAGGTCAAGCCTGTCAGCCACCTCCTCTGCCTGGTCACCACCACGACATCTCCCATAAGAGCCTCTGGATATCTCCCCCAGGGATAGAAGCTCACTCCCTCATAATTGTCCCTATTGATGACAGGCTTTACCATCTTGTAGTCAAAGGTGATCCGGGTCATCTCGGTGAATTTTTCTCTAGCCTCTCCTCTCCAATGCACCATAGCCGGGAAGATAGCAGGATCACTCTGCTGGTTCCAAGGAAAGAACCAAATCACCTCACAAAACCAGACCTGCATGTCAGAACATAACGGTCATTTCTCTCACAAAATCATGAGAATAAAAGGAAAACAGAGAAAGAGAAAGAGAATGAGAATACCTCCAGAGCAAAAGAAAAGCAATCCATCGAAGCAGCCTTGTTCCGGCTGTACAAATCCAGAGGAAAATAAAGCTCCGCCAATCCGGCCTCACCCCAAGAGACCTCTCCAACCGTAGCCAAGTCGACCAAAGAGTCCAACAGACAAACAATCGCCAACGTCCCAGAATTGGTAAAAATGGTGACAGATAGAGTCAACCACAAGAAAGCTCTCGCGAGCTGCGGAGCAGTCACCTCATTAGCCACGAACCCCTCCACACACCTCAAAATCAGAATCTCAACCAACTGAGTCTCCATCCCTAGCCTTTTCGGACGGAGGTCAAACCCCACATAGTCCCTGAACTCAGCCTAAGAAATGTGATCCCTCCAGGTCATAGGCCTATCAGTGAACCTCAGGCCAGTAATAGCTGTAAATTCGGTGGGAGTCACCGTGACCTCTCCCCAGCTCAAATGAAAGCTGTGAGTGGTGTTCCACCAAAACTCAGAAAGAGCTTGGACCAGCCCCTTGCTCTTAGATGTCACGTGGATGCCTTGGCTGATAGCCTCGACAAAATAATAGAGACCAGTCGCCAACCCTAGCTGCCTAGGATTGTGGCCATCCTTCTCAAAGTCAGGCATCCTCGCCCACAACTTCACCACTATCTCAGCGGGGCCCCGTGATTTTCTCTCTTGCAGGTAAGCACAGCAAAAGCACGTTAGTCCCTCAACTTATCTCAGAAGCATACATACATGCACAAATTAATGCACACATTGCCAAAGAAAAACATTCATAGGAAGTTTTCTAGCATCATTTGCCTAGAACACGTGTCTTTCATCATTTGAAACACGTCACCCCGAGCACATGCTCTCCTAAGCGTAAAAATTCCAGTTTTCATAAAATTCTAGTGCATATAGGTTTTAATCTTTCAAAATGGCATGCATGAATCATTTTCATCGTCCAAAATCTTGTTTTCACATCCATGATCAGGAGTTGACCTAGTTCTAGCAAATGCAAGAACTCCGTCACATTTTAGGCATTATTTTTCTCACTTTTTTTAAAAAAATGAGTCATTCTCATATTTCTTCAAATAAATTGCACATGCATGATTATCCATATTCTTAGCCTCGTAGGTTAATTGTCAAATCCATAAAATCATCAACAAAATCACAAGAAAAATCCAAAATTCCCAATATTCGAGTCTAGCCCTAATCAATCAAAATCGATGAAATCAAGTAAATCGAGAGTGCTTACCCCAATCGATTGAGGTTTCATTGACTTGTGCTCCCTTTTACCGGGATAGAACTCAGAAGATGGCGCCGCGAAGTCATACTTCCGCTCGGTCCTAACAAACTCCCTCCGCCTCATCCTCAGTACTTGCGACAAAGTCAGTCGCGCTTGGCAAGGAAAGATGTTCCCTTCTTGGTCCATTTCAGGCTATAGGAAGCTAGAGAGTGCAAGGCTTGATGATTCTCCCTCTTTTCTCTCCTCTATCCTCGACAGAACAAGAGCAGCAATAACCCCCTTCTGTTTAAACAATCTGGTGAAATTAGGATTCAAGCCGGACAGATTCTTTTTTCCCCGTCTCATGCCGAGCGGCTTCATTTGCCTCAGAATTAATTTACATTTTTGCCCCTGGACTTTCCATTTAACCAAGAATTTTCCGTTATCTCCAAATGGAATAACGTTGTCTCTCAAAAGTTCCCGTTATCTCCAAATGGAATAACGTTGTCTCTCAAAATCTTCCGTTATCGCCAAATGGGATAACGTTTCCTCCAGGAAATCCATCCGTTATTGCCAAATGGGATAACGTCTCCTCCGGGAAATCCTCCGTTATCGCCAAATGGGATAACGTCTCCTCCGGGAAATCCTTCCGTTATCGCCAAATAGGATAACGTCTCATCCGGGAAATCCTTCCGTTATCGCCAAATGGGATAACGTCTACTCCGGGAAATCCTCCGTTATCGCCAAATGTGAAAATGTATCCTCCGGGAAATCATTCTGTTACCGCAAAATGGGATAACGTATCCTCCTGGAAATCTCCATTATCGCCAAATAGGATAACGTTTCCTCCGGGAATTTCTCCGTTATTGCGAAATGGGATAACGTTTCCTCTGGGAAATCCTTCGTTATCGCCAAATGGGATAACGTATGCTCCGGGAAATCCTTCTGTTATCGCCAAATGGGATAACGTCTCCTCTGGGAAATCCTCTGTTATCGCCAAATGGGATAACGTCTCCTCTGGGAAACCATCCGTTATCGCCAAATGGGATAACGTATCCTCCGGGAAATCCTCCGTTATCCCCAAATGGGATAATGTCTCCTTCGGGAAATCCTCTGTTATCGCCAAATGGGATAATATCTCCTCCAGGAAATCCTCCGTTATTGCCAAATGGGTTAACGTCTCCACCGGGAAATCCTCTCTGTATCGCCAAATGGGATAACGTCTCCTCCGGGAAATCCTCCGTTATCGCCAAATAGGATAACGTTTCCTTCGAGAAATCCTTCCATTATCGCCAAATGGGATAACGTATCCTCTGGGAAATCCTCCGTTATCATAAAATGGGATAACTTCTCCTCCGAGAAATCCTCCATTATTGCCAAATGGGATAACGTTTCCTCCGGGAAATCCCTCTGTTATCACCAAATGGGATAGGGTTTCCTCTGGGAAATCCTCCGTTATCGCCAAATGGGATAACGTTTCCTCCGGGAAATCCTTTCGTTATCGCCAAATGGGATAACGTATCCTCCGGGAAATCCTCCGTTATCACCAAATGGGATAACGTCTCCTCCGGGAAATCCCTCTGTTATCAACAAATGGGATAACGTCTCCTCCGAGAAACCTCCCGTTATTGCGAAATGGGATAACGTCTCCTCCGGGAAACCTTCCGTTATCGCCAAATGGGATAATGTCTCCTTCGGGAAACCTTCCGTTATCGCCAAATGGGATAACGTCTCCTCCGGGAAACCTTCCGTTATCGCCAAATGGGATAACGTCTCCTCCGGGAAACCTTTTGTTATCGTCAAATGGGAAAACGTCTCCTCCGAAAAACCCTCCGTTATTGCCAAATGGGATAACGTAAGGTGACAGCCTCCGAATTGTCAAAATTCAAGCTTTGGCTACCTCTATCTCCGCGATAGTGACGTAAGCTTCAGCTTCTTCAGGTGACAGCCCCGGAATTATCGAAAAGCCCAGGATCCTAGACATGTTCCTAACGGTCTAGCAATTCCTGAACTACGATCACGGCTTGATTCCTCCGGGATACGTAGGTAGCCTTTTCAAAAGGTCTAGCCATCCGACCACATTGGTCACCCCCTTTCTTCATCACTCCTCAGTGATGCATGAGCCTTTCAAAAGGTCCAGCTATCTGACCACATTGGTCACTCCCTTCATCTGGCATATACCCTGCAAGACTAGCCATTCGACATCTTAGGCACTTCCTTTCCATCCTCATAGCAAGGGACCAGTTTCTCTTCGCCATTCCCCAGTGGATTCCGAACTACGATCATGGCTTGATTCCTCCGGGATACGTAGGTATCCTACTTTAGGTTCAGCCAATCCATCACATATGACGCCCTTTCCCCAGTGGATTACGAACTACGATCATGACTTGATTACCCCGAGATACGTAGGTAGCCTACTTTAGGTTCAGCCAATCCGTCACATATGACGCCCTTTTCCTAGTGGATCCAGAACTACGATCATGGCTTGATTCTTCCGGGATACGTAGGTAGCCTACCAAAGGTTCAGCCACTCGAACTCCTTGGTCACCCAATTCTAATCCATCTCGACAATTCGCCAGATTGGATTATTTTATCGACAACCCCACTTGCCTTGTAAGTACCGTTGCCAAGGGACTTCTGTAAGTACCCAAATCTGGCTCATGCCTTTGGGTTAAGTTTCTTGGAAATTCCCCAAACTTTCATAAAGTTTAGGGGAGATTCGGGAACATTTCCAAACTTTCCAAGGGAAGAAAGACCAGCTAGGAATTAAAATTCCAAGCGGGACCTCGCTGGAAAGAAGCCTCTAGCTCCCACCTTGCATGAATCTAGAAACATGCTGACACGACAGAGGATAACGCTGGGCGGATTCTTTTGCTGCAGATTAACGCCGGGTGGCTTCTTTAGGAAGCACACTGCAGCCTATAAATAGAGGCCTCCTCTACCCATTTTAATAAGACATTCAAGCACTGTTACTCTGCCAAATTCATACCAAGAATTTCCATAAACTAAAACACTCAAAAAACCACCTCCCTCCTCCATAAATCCCTTCCTAATCTATTCCTAACTAGGAAAATCCCCTTGGGAGATAGAGAGAACCACCATTAGTAATCTCTCCTTCCTTTCCCCTTGATATACTCTCATTATATTGCTTTACTTATTGTTTGTCATTTATATTTCCATTACTTGTCATTTATATTGATTATTAGCTCTAAAGTTCCTATCTTTGCAATGTAAATCATCATACCCCCCTTTCCCCTACACAAAGGATTCATTGGGGATCCTCTCCCAAGGATGAACAAGGGTCCACAAGTGGCTTGTTCTAGAGAAGATCCACCACATGATGATGTGATGTCCCTTTATTCTTTTCATAAAAATGCAATCTTTATTTACATTATGTCATCCCCCTCCCTTGATCTAGCTTTTCGGATTGTCCACCTTATGAGGTCTTAAAGGACATAGGAAATGCCATAAAGATCATCCCTTTTATTTCATGTCTTTAGTTTAATAATGTTCATTGCGTTATTTTTCTTAAAAATGCAATCTTCACCTTAAATGTCATTCCCCCATGTCCCTTAAAGATGGATCCCTCTCCAAGGATTGTCTAGTAGCCTTTTAAGGCACAAAAGACATAGGATGAGTATAAAGATCCAATCTTTATACCCCTCCCCTTAGTCCCTTGGTTCTTGGAGCATTCTGTGGTGTAGATCGCTGTAAAGACTTCATCTTTACATCATTTCCACCGTTAAAATGCCATAATCGTAGACCATTTAGAAGCAGACGGATCTTAGTCCTGAAATCTCCGATAATCACTTGAGATGAACATAAATGTTCTTACGAATCTCTATCATCTCAAGATGTAGGATTGATGGGTAAAGACTCCTCCTTTTCTAAAGAGTCTCATTCTTGGACTTAAAAGGTGTCCCTCTCTCGATCACATATGACCAAGTGCCCAAAGAACGTTGGTTTAAGACATACCAAGGCTCTTACGCATACCATGGTTGATTAATCCAACGGGAGGATAGAAAGGTCCCGTAATGATGATCACAAGTCCAAAATGAGCACGAGATCAAAATCCCAAAAAACATCAAATCCAAGGAATCCCGAGCTATAACCTACTTAAATGGATTATATGTCCGGCAGATAAACTTGGCACATTCCCTATTCTTTTCAAAACACCACACACAGGAGCGCACAAACAAGCACAAACTTCGGAACTAGGAAGACTTGCTTTTGCAAGGCTCCTTGGGTTAATGCAATACGTTCTTCCCAAGGAGTAACTTAACCTCCGGACCCTTATCCTTTTTTCAAAGTTTTGAGGAAATCAAAATGGCGTGGCGACCCTATAAAAAACGATTCAATCGCCGAAAAGGGCCCACATTCACATAAGGACGATTACCCGTTGCCAAACATAGACATTTTGGTGGACGCCACGGCCAAATAAGAAGTCAAGTATTTCGTTGATGGTTTTGCTGGCTACAATCAGATCAAGATGGCCGAAGAGGACCAGGAAAAGACAGCTTTCACCACACCATGGGGGACGTACTGTTATAAGGTGATGCCTTTCGGGTTAAAAAATGTTGGGGCTACGTATCAAATGGCAGCAACTGAACTCTTTCATTACATGATCTACAAGGAAATTGAGGTCTATGTCAATGATAAGATTATCCACTCTAAAGGCGCAGATGGACAACACCTTGTCGACCCGCGAATGTTCTTTGAGCGGTTAAGACAACATTCTATGAGACTGAATCTTGCAAAATGCAACTTTGGAGTGACAAGGGGAAAAGTTCTTGGGTACATGGTCACAGAGCGAGGCATTGAAGCCTATCCCCGAAAGATCAAAGCCATAATGGACATGAGGCCACCTCGAACCCAAACAGAAGTCAAAAGCTTTATGGGCAAGTTATAGTACATCAACCATTTTTTCAATCAGCTGACTACCATATGTGAGCCCATCTTCAAGCTTATGAAGAAAAATGTTGATACAGAATGGAATGAAGAATGCCAGGATTCCTTTGACCAAATCAAGGCGTACCTAGTAAATCCCCCAGTACTGTGCCCTCCGCATGGACAGAAACATCTTCTGCTCTATCTCACTGTCACTGACACGGCAGTTGGGGCTAGCAGGAAAAGAAAGATTCTCGGGTAGAAAATGCCATTCAATTTGTTAGTCGAAAGCTGCAAGGGAGCGAGCTCAATTACTCGGCGTGTGAAAAGACTTGTGCATGACTAGTCTGGGTAGTGGGAAACTGAAACACTACATGCAGCCCCATTCTGTGAATTTGGTCTCAAAAATGGACCCCATCAAGTATATCTTCGACAAACCTTCCCTTTCAATGTGCCTAGCAAAGAGGTCATTCTTCTTAGCAGAGTTTAACATCAACTATGTAACAAGAAAGGCAATCAAGGGTCAGGCACTATCAGACCATCTGGCAAATTTTTCTAGCAATGAGGACCGAGGGCCTGAACCCTAGTTCAGATAAAGAGATCTTCGTTGTTGAGCCTGAGAATTGATGACAACTCTTGTTTGACAAAGCTGCTAACAAAAGGGGAAATGGTATAGGAATGCTATTGATAGACCCGAAAGATGAGCATACGCCAATAGCCGTCAAGTTGAACTTCTCTGTCACAAACAATGCGACAGAGTATGAAGCCTGTATAGCTGGTTTGGAGGCTACCCTAGAAACAAATGTCAAGGAACTCGAGGTCTATGGAGACTCAGCCCTGATCATCAACAAAGTCTCTAACAAATGGAAGACTGTGGATCCTAACCTCTAGAGGTATCATGCCTATATGGAAGAATTGAAAGAGCAGTTCAGAGAAGTGACTTTTCCCTACCTGCCAAGAGACAAGAATAGATTTGCAGATGCCTTAGCTACTATAGCCTCATTGGTAGAGATCCCCGAGGGAAAGGCAGTAAAACCATTCAGAGTGGGTAGAAGGGAAGCCCCAGCTTTCTGTTGCAAGATAGAATTGGGACCTAAGCTCATCAAGGAACCTTGGTACAATCATGTTTACCAGTTTCTCAAAGATGGGGAATCAGCTTTTAGAGACGAAGAAGGTAAGCTGAAGGAAGGCATCAAAGCTAAAAGCTTGCAAGCCTTGAAATGGCTGGCCTCTCACTATGTCATCCTAGGAGGAGACCTATACAAAAAGCGATACCAAGGGCCACTCCTTCTGTGTGTCACCAAAGAAAAGGCAAAAGAGCTAATGAGCGAAGTTCATAATGGTCTTTGCGGTCCTCACATGAATGCTAGAGCGTTGATGCAAGTGATCCTTAGAATGGGCTACTACTGGTCTCCAGGGAAACAGACTGTGTTCAACATGTCCGAGAGTGCAACAAATGCTAGCGGTTTGCCAACCTTAATCATCTCCCACCTCACGACCGATAATACATGACGACTCCTTGGCAGTTTGCAACTTGGGGCATTGATGTAATAGGGAAGATAGCCCCGACTGGAAGCAATGGGCATGAGTTTTTGTTAGTGGCAGTGGACTACTTCACGAAATGGGTGGAAGCAAAGTCTTATAAGGTCCTCACATCCAAGAAAGTGGCCCAGTTTGTCAAAGAGAACGTCATGTACAGATATGGGATGCCAAATGAGATCATCTCAGATAATGGGACACACATTGAAGGAGACTAGGATAGATTGTTGTCAAAATTCAAAGTCACTCGCCACAAATCATCCCCGTACAGGCCTCAATTCAATGGAGTGGTAGAGGCTGTAAATATGACACTTGAGAAAATCATCCGAAAGATGGTCACCCGCGGTCGTGATTGGCCCGAAAAGCTACCTCTAACACTCTAGGGCTACAGAACTTCTGTCAGAACAGCCACGGAAGAATCCCTTTTCACCTTGACCTACGGAATGGAAGCAGTACTGCTGGTAGAATTGGAAATTCCATCATTGAGAGTGCCACTAGAACATAACATCAACGAAGTAGAATGGTTGTGCAGCCGGCATGATGAGCTCGCCCTACTTGATGAAAGGAGACTAAAGGCCATGGAACATACACGAGCCTATCAAAGGCGAATGGCCAGGCCATTCGACAAAAAGGTCAAGGCCAGAGACATCAAAGAAGGTGATTTGGTATTGAAAGAGAAGCCCAGAGACAACCCTCTAGGAAAGTGGGAACCTGTTTGGATCGGACCGTACGTAGTGCAAAGAATACTATCGGGAGGATCAATGAAGCTTGCAGACCTGGACGGCGATCCCTTTGTTCACCCGGTCAACGGTGACAAGCTCCGCCGATATTTTGTCTAAAAAAATATCAAAAATATAAAAAAAAAAGAAAAAGAAAATAGTGCAAAAAGAGTAATACCCAGCCAGGCTGAAAACCCTGAAAAGGGCGGTCTAGACAGAAAATAGGGTCGCACATTAAAAAAACATAAGAGAGCAAAAAGAGTAATACACAGCTAGGCTGAAAACCCTGAAAAGGGCGGTCTAGGCAGAAAACAGGGTCGCACATAAAAACAAATAAAAAAACAAACCAAAAATCCAAAAAGCTCACCAGAATGAACTACGAAGACCTGAGCCCCTTAGCCTTTCTTGTAAAATAAGAACGTAGGCAGCCAAAAATGGTTTGGTCTAAACAATAAATAAGACATTCAAAATTTCCATGAAATGTGTCTTGAACAATTTCTAAGATAATATCTCTTGTTATTACAAATTAAAAACTTCTTGATGAGTTCAAGCACAGTCTACTCTTGACTCTCCGAACCTGCTACAAAGACTAAAATATACAATAAAAGACCTAATCAGCTAATGTGTTTGCAAAAGGCAATAAGAAGATGCTCGAAATAGGTCTATCAGTTGTCAGCAACAAAATCTTCCTTGTTCTTCTTTCCTCGACCTCGACCTCATCAAGTGTTCTTCCTTTTCTTCTCAATGATGTCGGTCTCCCTCATCCCTATCTCAGGAATCCTCACTGGAACCTCCATCAAACCCGTGTCAATAAGTGCCTTCTCTACCCTGGCATGAGTTCTTACCTCCTCCCGCTGAGCCTTGGTGAGAGGAGAAACCTCAGATAACCTCTCATATCTGACCTCCATATCTCTAATAAGATCCCCCGACTAGTTATAGCGACTAGACTTTACCTTGGTCTCCCTCAAAGTCCTGGTAGAGTCACTGTCAGCACCCAATAAAGCCTGGTGCCTCTCTCCCAAAACAATCTGACTCGCCCCCATCTCCCTCTCATACCAATCCAAGTAAGTCGTGGTCAAGATGGTAATCTTCCTGTTCTTGAGAATGGCCCTGGGCGAAAAAGCGGCATATGTCCATGATCTCGAGAAAAAGGAGAAGCTGTCTGTACCTCTTATGTCAAAAGATGCCACCTCCATGGTGCGAATGTCCTCCCAGTCATCTAATGGCTCCTGCAAGGTCTCGAACTGTCTAGACACTAAGCAGGGAATGTAGAAAGACGACAGAGATAGCCCTGGAACCCTTACTATGTAGAACTCCTAAAATGTCCTACTAGTCTGCAACCTCCAGTGAGGCACTCACCAATGGATATCCGATGTAGACAGCCGAGCCATCGTCTGCTCTCAGCTACCCTGATCATGTTGTCTCGGTGCACCCCTCTGAGAAATCACCCAAGGACGCTGAGTAGGCAAAGCCCCAGGTAAAGCCCCGAGTCTCTCCTGCAACCATAAAGTCAGTACAACTCGGCTCCCAGACTGCATGAAAAGATCCCCCTAGCCATCCTGTCAATGCCATGCAGAGTTTCTCCTAAAATCAGTTGGACAATATCTCTCCTAGCCCTGCAGTCTCTGACCATGTCCAAAAGACCGCTATGGCACACTCCAAAGGACTCGACAATGAATAGGAAAGAGAATACACAGAGAATGACAACATCCATAGACACCGTGGTCGCGACAGTACCTGGAGACCTGAATCTGCTCGGAATATCAGAAATGTCGATCCTATTGGGAGCTATCATCATCCCTTCGGCTTATTCCGGAGAAATTTGCAGAAAAGATGCCAAATTTTGGGTCACTGGCAAATCCCCGGTCGAAGGAATTAAAATGGCCTCAATTTATGGACCTCCAATCAATGCCAAGAAATCTTCGAAGGTTGGAACGATTTCGTTGTAAGAAAAGCAGTAAACATGTCTCCGGATGTCCCAAAATCTTGCTGCTGCTCTCAAAAGGTCCCAATCGGGTGGGAGATCCTTCAAATGCCCTAAAGACTTGATCTTGAAGGTGTTGTCAAATAGCCCCTTATGAGATTGAAAGTTGTGTCTCATCAAGGATTGGAGGTCGGAAAGAAAACGATCCCTTTTCCCCTTTTGCAATCGGACTGGCTTATCCATGGCAGTGATCAGACTCGATGATTCTTGGTCAAAAATGTGCTTTGGAATCAGTTGGGAAAGGCCAAAGTTGAAAATGAATTGAAAAGACCCTTACTTGGTTTTATTTGCAGAAAATCAGTTCAGACAAGGCACTAAGCCGTGCGGTCTCATTTCCCCAGGTCCTAGCCGGGCGGCTTCATTTGCTTCTGCAGAAAAAAAATCTGCAGCAGCCAAAGCTGCTGCCCAAGTGGAATTCTTACCCCTATTTCTTAACAAAACCTGCAGAAAAACATTCCCAAACACCATTCATACATTCATAAATACAAATTGTTCATTGTTTTCTCTCTCCTTCCCTAAATGTGCATCAAAAGAGCCCTAAGCCTCCTACTCATCGTCATCGCTGCTCAGCTCATAGAGCTCAGGGTCCCTCATCAGGTGTTCATCATCGCTCACGGCGGTCAGGTTGATGGGCACATGCTCGTACTCTGCCAGATACAGTAGGATATCAGTGTTAGGCCCTCGCCCCCGAGGCACGCCACTGGTAGAGGATGAGTGGTACTCTGAGGCAGATGATGTAGAAGTCGTGCTCCCATCATGCCTTCTCTTGCGCTCTGGCTCCTACGCATTTCCCGCAGCCCTGGACGCGCAAGCAAGCTTCCTCAAAAGAGACCGAGCCAGTTGCTTCCAGCCCCTGTTATGCCATACCAGAGTGTCGTACGTGCGAGCGGGGACCTGTGAGAAAAAGGAAAAGCTCAGAAAAATCCCAGAAAAGTTCAGAATTGCATAAGATAAAGAAAAGCCGAAAAGAAAGGGACCCATAGTTACTTACGGTGCTGTCAGCCGACAAAGTATACTCAGTATCCCTCGTGTCTAGAATAGGCACCATCAGCCTCCTCGGCACCCCATTCACCACATAAGAAAGGTGAGCTGGAGGAATAGGTGGATCAGTCGGCTCTGCCTCCCCGTACCCTTGGGCATCGGCTATCTTCAACCCGAGCACATGCTCTCCTAAGCACAAAAATTCTAGTTTTCATAAAATTCTATTGCATATAGGTTTTAATCTTTCAAAATGGCATGCATAAATCATTTTCATCGTCCAAAATCCTGTTTTCACATCCATGATCAGGAGTTGACCTAGTTCTAGCACATGCAAGAACTCCGTCACATTATAGGCATTATTTTTCTCACTTTTTTTAAAAAAATGAGTCATTCTCATATTTCTTCAAATAAATTGCACATGCATGATTATCCATATACTTAGCCTCGTAGGTTAATTGTCAAATCCATAAAATCATCAACAAAATCACAAGAAAAATCCAAAAATTCCCAAAATTCGAGTCTAGCCCTAATCAATCAAAAATCAATCAAAATTGATGAAATCAAGTAAATCGAGAGTGCTTACCCTAATCGATTGAGGTTTCATTGACTTGTGCTCCCTTTTACCGGGATAGAACTCAGAAGATGGCACCGCAAAGTCATACTTCCGCTCGGTCCTAACAGACTCCCTCTGCCTCATCCTCGGTACTTGCGACAAAGTCCAATGCGCTTGGCGATGCAAGATGTTCCCTTCTTGGTCCATTTCAGGTGATAGGAAGCTAGAGAGTGCAAGCCTTGATGATTATCCCTCTTTTCTCTCCTCTATCCTCGACAGAACAACAGCAACAATGGCTGCTGCTGCCCATCCCCCTTCTGTTTAAACAATCTGGTGAAATTAGGATTCAAGCCGGACGGCTACTTTTTCCCCATCTCATGCCGGGCGGCTTCATTTGCCTCAGAATGAATTTACATTTTTGCCCCTGGACTTTCCATTTAACCAAGAATTTTTCGTTATCTCCAAATGGAATAACATTGTCTCTTAAAAGTTCCTGTTATCTCCAAATGGAATAACGTTGTCTCTCAAAATCTTCCGCTATCGCCAAATGGGATAACGTTTCCTCCGAGAAATCCTTCCGTTATCGCCAAATGGGATAACGTCTCCTTCAAGAAATCCTCCGTTATTGCCAAATGGGATAACGTCTCCTCCGCGAAATCCTTCCGTTATCGCCAAATGGGATAACGTCTCCTCCGGGAAATCCTTCCGTTATCGCGAAATGGGATAACGTCTCCTCCGGAAAATCCTCAGTTATCGCCAAATGGGATAACGTATCCTTCGAGAAATCCTTCTGTTATCGCCAAATGTGATAAAGTTTCCTCCGGGAAATCCTCCGTTATCGCCAAATGGGATAACGTTTACTCCCGAAAATCCTTCGTTATCGCCAAATGGGATAACGTATCCTCCGGGAAATCCTTCTGTTATCGCCAAATGGGATAACGTCTCCTCCAGGAAATCCTCTGTTATCGCCAAATGGGATAACGTCTCCTTCGGGAAACCTTACGTTATCGACAAATGGGATAACATATCCTTAGGGAAATCCTCCGTTATCACCAAATGGGATAACGTCTCCTCTGGAAAATCCTCCGTTATCGCCAAATGGGATAATGTCTCCTCCGGAAAATACTCCGTTATCGCCAAATGGGATAACATCTCCTCCGGGAAATCCTCTCGGTATCGCCAAATGGGATAATGTCACCTCCAGGAAATCCTCTGTTATAGCCAAATGGGATAACGTTTCCTTCAGGAAATCCTTCTGTTATCACCAAATGGGATAACGTATCCTCCGGGAAATCCTCCATTATCACCAAATGGGATAACTTCTCCTCCGAGAAATCCTCCATTATCGCCAAATGGGATAACGTTTCCTCCGGGAAATCCCTCCTTTATCACCAAATAGGATAGAGTTTCCTCCGGGAAATCCTCCGTTATTGCCAAATGGGATAATGTTTCCTCCGGAGAATCCTTCCGTTATCGCCAAATGGAAATCCTCCGTTATCACAAAATGGGATAACGTCTCCTCCGGGAAATCCCTCCGTTATCACCAAATGGGATAACGTCTCCTCCGGGAAACCTTCCGTTATCGCAAAATGGGATAACGTCTCCTCCGAAAATTCCTCCATTATCGCCAAATGGGAAAACGTCTCCTCCGAAAAACCTTTCGTTATCGTCAAATGGGATAATGTCTCCTTCGGGAAACCTTCCGTTATCGCCAAATGGGATAACGTCTCCTCCGGAAAACCATCCGTTATCGTCAAATGGGATAACGTCTCCTCCGAAAAACCCTCCAATATTGCCAAATGGGATAACGTAAGGTGACAGCCTCCGAATTGTCAAAATTCAAGCTTTGGCTACCTCTATCTCCGCGATAGTGACGTAAGCTTCAGCTTCTTCAGGTGACAGCCTCCGAATTGTCGAAAAGCCCAGGATCCTATACATGTTCCTAACCGTCTAGCAATTCTTGAACTATGATCACGGCTTGATTCCTCCGAGATACGTAGGTAGCCTTTTCAAAGGTCCAGCCATCCGACCACATTGGTCACCCCCTTTCTTCATCACTCCTCAGTGATGCATGAGCCTTTCAAAAGGTCCAGCTATTTGACCACATTGGTCACTCCCTTCATCTGGCATATCCCCTGCAGGACTAGCCATTCGACCTCTTAGGTCACTTCCTTTCCATCCTCATAGCAAAGGACCAGTTTCTCTTTGCCATTCCCTAGTGGATTTCGAACTACGATTATGGATTGATTCCTCCGGGATACGTAGGTAGCCTACTTTAGTTTCTCTTTGTCTATTGGACAATATCTCTCACAGCCCTGCAGTCTCTGACCATGTCCAAAAGACCGCTATGGCACACTCTAAAGGACTCGACAGTGAATAGGAAAGAGAATACGCAGAGAATGAAAGCAACCATAGACGCCGTGGTCGCGGCAGTACCCGGAGACCTGAATTTGCTCGGAATGTCAGAAATGTCGATCCTATCGGGAGCTATCATCATCCCTTCGGCTTCTTCCGAAGAAATTTGCAGAATAGATTCCAACTTTTGGGTCACTGGCAAATCCCCTATCGAAGGAATCGAAATGGCCTCAATTTCTGGACCTCCAATCAATGCCCTGAAATCTTAGAAGGTTGAAACGATTTTGTTGTAAGAAAAGCAGTAAACATGTCTCCGGACGTCCCAAAATCTTACTGCTGCTCTCAAAAGGTCCCATTTGGGTGGGAGATCCTTCAAATGCCATAAAGACTTAATCTTGAAGGTGTTGTCAAATAGCCCCTTATGAGATTGAAAGTTATGTCTCATCCAGGATTGGAGATCGGAATGAAAACGATCCCTTTTCCCCTTTGGCAATCGGACTGGCTTATCCATGGCAGTGATCGGTCTCGACGATTGATGGTCAAAAATATGCTTTAGAATCAGTTGGGAAAGGCCAAAGTTGAAAATGAATTGAAAAGACCCTTCCTTGGTTTTATTTGCAGAAAATCAGTTCAGACAAGGCACTAAGCCGTGCGGCCTCATTTCCCCAGGTCCTAGCCGGGCGGCTTCATTTGCTTATGCAGAAAAAAATCTGCAGCAGCCAAAGCTGCTGCTCAATTTGAATTCTCACCCAAATTTCTCAACAAAACCAGCACAAAAACATTCCCAAACACCATTCATACATTCATATACCATCATAAACTATTCCAGCTCAATTTCCGCCCCATTTCCATGCAAAAAATTGCCCCGTGGCTCAAGTAATTTGAAAAACAATAAAAAAAGGATCATCATTACATGTCTTTGCCTCGTTGGTCCCCAAATAAAAAATAAATACAAATTGTTCATTTGTTTTATCTCTTCTTCCCTATGTGTGTATCAAAAGAGCCCTAAGCCTCCTACTCATCATCATCGCTGCTCAGCTCATAGAGCTCGGGGTCCCTTAGCAGATGTTCATCATCGCTCACGGCGGTCAGGTTGATAGGCACATGCTCGTACTCCGCCAGCTGCTCTAGGATATCAGTGTTAGGCCCTCGCCCCCGAGGCACGCCACTGATAGAGGATGAGTGGTACTCTGAGGCAGATGATGTGGAAGCCATGCCCCCGACATGCCTTATCTTGCGCTCTGGCTCCTACGCATTTCCCGCAGCCCTCGATGCGCAAGCTAGCTTCCTCAGAAGAGACCGAGCCAGTTGCTTCCAGCCCCTGTTATGCCGCACCAGAGTGTCGTACGTGCGAGCGGGGACCTGCGAGAAAAAGGAAAAGCTCAGAAAAATCCCAGAGAAGTTCAGAATCGCATAAGATAAAGAAAAGCCGAAAAGAAAAGGGACCTAGAGTTACTTACGGTGCTGTCAGCCGACAAAGTATACTCAGTATCCCTCGTGTCTAGAACAGGCACCATCAGCCTCCTCGGCACCCCATTCACCACATAAGAAAGGTGAACTGGAGTAATAGGTGGATCAGTCTGCTCTGCCTCCTCGTACCCTTGGGCATCGGCTATCTTCACCCCGAGCACATGCTCTCCTAAGCACAAAAATTCCAGTTTTCATAAAATTATATTGCGTATTGGTTTTAATCTTTCAAAATGGCATGCATAAATCATTTTCATCGTCCTAAATCTTCTTTTCACATCCATGATAAGGAGTTGACCTAGTTCTAGCATATGCAAGAACTCCGTCACATTTTAGGCATTATTTTTCTCACTTTTTTTTAAAAAATGAGTCACTCTCATATTTCTTCAAATAAATTGCACATGCATGATTATCCATATCCTTAGCCTCCTAGGTTAATTGTCAAATCCATAAAATCATCAACAAAATCACAAGAAAAATCCAAAAATTCCCAAAATTCGAGTTAGCCCTAATCAATCAAAAATCAATCAAAATTGATGAAATCAAGTAAATCCAGTGTGGTTACCCCAATCGATTGAGGTTTCATTGACTTGTGCTCCCTTTTACCGGGATAGAACTCAGAAGATGGCGCCGCGAAGTCATACTTCCGCTCGGTCCTAACAAACTCCCTCCGCCTCATCCTCGGTACTTGCGACAAAGTCCAACGCTCTTGGCGAGGCAAGCTGTTCCCTTCTTGGTCCATTTCAGGCGATAGGAAGCTAGAGAGTGCAAGCCTTGATGATTTCCCTCTTTTCTCTCCTCTATCCTCGATAGAACAACATCAGCAATGGCTGCTGTTGCCCGTCCCCCTTCTGTTTAAACAATCTAGTGAAATTAGGATTCAAGCCGGACGACTTCTTTTTCCCCATCTCATGCCGGGCGGCTTCTTTTGCCTCAGAATGAATTTACATTTTTGCACCTGGACTTTCCATTTAACCAAGAATTTTCCGTTATCTCCAAATGGAATAACGTTGTCTCTCAAAAGTTCCCGTTATCTCCAAATGGAATAACGTTGTCTCTCTAAATCTTCCGTTATCGCCAAATGGGATAACGTTTCCTCCGGGAAATCCTTCCGCTATCGCCAAATGCGATAACGTCTCCTCCGGGAAATCCTCTGTTATCGCCAAATGGGATAACGTCTCCTCCGGGAAATCCTTCGTTATCGCCAAATGGGATAACGTATCCTCTCGGAAATCCTTCTGTTATCGCCAAATGGGATAACATCTCCTCCGGGAAATCCTCTATTATCGCCAAATGGGATAACGTCTCCTCCGGGAAACCTTCCGTTATCGCCAAATGGATAACATATCATCTGGGAAATTCTCTGTTATCACTAAATGGGATAACGTCTCCTCTAGGAAATCCTCCGTTATCAGCAAATGGGATAATGTCCCCTCCGGGAAATCCTCTGTTATTGCCAAATGGGATAACGTCTCCTTCGGGAAATCCTCTCGGTATGGCCAAATGGGATAATGTCTCCTCCGCGAAATCCTCCGGTATCGCCAAATGGGATAATGTTTCCTTCGGGAAATCCTTCTGTTATCGCCAAATGGGATAACGTATCCTCCGGGAAATCCTCCGTTATCACAAAATGGGATAACTTCTCCTCCTAGAAATCCTCAATTATCGCCAAATGGGATAACGTTTCCTCCGGGAAATCCCTCCGTTATCACCAAATGGGATAGAGTTTCCTCCGGGAAATCCTCCGTTATCACCAAATGGGATAACGTCTCCTCCGGGAAATCCCTCTGTTATCACCAAATGGGATAAGTTCTCCTCCGGGAAACCTTTCGTTATCGCGAAATGGGATAACGTCTCCTCCGAGAAGTCCTCCGTTATCGCCAAATGGGAAAAGGTCTCCTCCGAAAAACCTTCCGTTATCGTCAAATGGGATAATGTCTCCTTCGGGAAACCTTCCGTTATCGCCAAATGGGATAACATCTCCTCCGGAAAACCATCCGTTATCGTCAAATGGGATAACGTCTCCTCCGGAAAACCCTCCGTTATCGCCAAATAAGATAACATAAGGTGACAGCCTCCGAATTGTCAAAATTCAAGCTTTTGCTACCTCTATCTCCGCAATAGTGACGTAAGCTTCAGATTCTTCAGGTGACAGCCTCCGAATTGTCGAAAAGCCCAGGATCCTATAGATGTTCCTAACCGTCTAGCAATTCCTGAACTACGATCACGGCTTGATTCCTCCGAGATACGTAGGTAGCCTTTTCAAAAGGTCCAGCCATCCAAACACATTGGTCACCCCCTTTCTTCATCATTCCTCAGTGATGCATGAGCCTTTCAAAAGGTCTTGCTATTTGATCACATTGATCACTCCCTTCATCTGGCATATCTCCTGCAGGACTAGCCATTTGACCTCTTAGGTCTTTTCCTTTACATCCTCATAGCAAGGGATCAGTTTCTCTTCGCCATTCCCCAGTGGATTCTGAACTACGATCGTGGCTTGATTCCTTCGGGATACGTAGGTAGCCTACTTTAGTTTCTCTTCGTCAGTTGGAAAATACCTCTCCCAGCTCTGCAGTCTCTGACCATGTCCAAAAGACCGCTATGGCACACTCTAAAGGACTCGACAGTGAATTCGAAAGAGAATACGCAGAGAATGAAAGCATCCATAGACACCGTGGTCGCGGCAGTACCCGCAGACCTGAATCTGCTCGGAATGTCAGAAATGTCGATCCTATCGGGAGCTATCATCATCCCTTCGGCTTCTTTCGGAGAAATTTGCAGAAAAGATGCAAACTTTTTGGTTACTGGAAAATCCCCGATCGAAGGAATCGAAATGGCCTCAATTTCTGGACCTCCAATCAATGCCCAGAAATCTTCGAAGGTTGGAACGATTTTGTTGTAAGAAAAGCAGTAAGCATGTCTCCGGACGTCCCAAAATCTTGCTGCTGCTCTCAAAAGGTCCCATTTGGGTGGGAGATCCTTCAAATGCCATAAAGACTTGATCTTGAAGGTGTTGTCAAATAGCCCCTTATGAGATTGGAAGTTATGTCTCATCCAGGATTGGAGGTCGAAAAGAAAACGATCCCTTTTGCCCTTTTGCAATCGGACTGGCTCCATGGCAGTGATCGGACTCGATGATTGTTGGTCAAAAATGTGCTTTAGAATCAGTTAAGAAAGGCCAAAGTTGAAAATGAATTGAAAAGACCATTCATACATTCATATACCATCATAAACTATTCCAGCTCAATTTCTGCCCCATTTCCATGCAAAAAATTGCCCCGAGGCTCAAGTAATTTGCAAAACAATAAAAAAAAGGATCATCATTACATGTCTTTGCCTCATTGGCCCCCAAATAAAAAATAAATACAAATTGTTCATTTGTTTTCTCTCACCTTCCCTAAATGTGCATCAAAAGAGCCCTAAGCCTCCTACTCATCATCATCGCTGCTCCGCTCATAGAGCTCGGGGTCCCTTAGCAGGTGTTCATCATCGCTCACGGCGGTCAGGTTGATGGGCACATGCTCGTACTCCGCCAGCTGCTCTAGGATATCAATGTTAGGCCCTCGCCCCCGAGGCACGCCACTGGTAGAGGATGAGTGGTACTCTGATGCAGATGATGTAGAAGCCATGCTCCCTACATGCCTTCTCTTGCGCTCTGGCTCCTACGCATTTCCCGCAGCCCTCGACGCTCAAGCCAGCTTCCACAGAAGAGACCGAGCCAGTTGCTTCCAGCCCCTGTTATGCCGCACCAGAGTGTCGTACGTGCGAGCAGGGACCTACGAGAAAAAGGAAAAGCTCAGAAAAATCCCAGAGAAGTTCAGAATCACATAAGATAAAGAAAAGCCGAAAAGAAAAGGGACCCAGAGTTGCTTACGGTGCTGTCAGCCGACAAAGTATACTCAATATCCCTCGTGTCTAGAATAGGCACCATCAGCCTCCTCGGCACCCCATTCACCACATAAGAAAGGTGAGCTGGAGGAACAGGTGGATCAGTCAGCTCTGCCTCCCCGTACCCTTGGGCATCGGCTATCTCCACCAACCTCTGTGGTGTCCTCAAATGCTCCTCCACAAAGGTGGCGTAAGGGGTGGCATAGTAAAACTAATCCTACGCAGCCAAACCAACCTTATACCTGTCCCTCTCATCCTCTGACCAGTGCATGGGCTGCAGCATGAAAGGAGGAGGGTCATGAGGTGTAATCGGGCCCAAATGAGGGACATGACCGTGCTACCTGGAGAATCGGTCCCCCAAATAGATAATGTCACATGTCAAGCCTGTCAGCCACATCCTCTGCCTGGTCACCACCACGACATCTCCCATAAGATCCTCTGGACATCTCCCCCAGGGATAGAAGCTCACTCCCTCATAATTGTCCCTGTTGATGACAGGCTTCACCATCTTGTTGTCAAAGGTGATCCAGGTCTTCCCGGTGAACTTGTCCCTAGCCTCACCTCTCCAGCGCACCATTGCCGGAAAGATAGCAGGATCACTCTGTTAGTTCCAAGGAAAGAACCCAATCATCTCGCAAAACCAGACCTGCATGTCAAAACATAAGGGTCATTTCCCTCGTAAAATCTTGAGCATACAGAAAAGGAAAAGAACAGAAAAGAAAATAAAAGTACCTCCAAAGAAAAAGAAAAGCAGTCCATCAAAGCAGCCTTATTATGGCTTTACAAATCCAGAGCAAAATAAAGCTCAACTAATCTGGCCTCACCCCAAGAGACCTCTCTAACCGTAGCCAAGTCAACCAAAGAGTCCAACAGACAAACCATCGCCAATGTCCCAGAATTGGCAAAAATGGTGACAGATAGAATCAACCACAAGAAAGCTCTCACGAGCTGGTGGGCAGTCACCTCATTGGCCGTAAACCCCTCCATACACTTCAAAATCTGAATCTCAACCAACCGAGTCTCCATCCCTAGCCCCTTCGGACGGAGGTCAAACCCCACATAATCCCTGAACTGAGCCTCAGAAATGTGATCTCTCCAGGTCATAGGATGATCAGACCTCAGGCCAGTAATAGTTGTAAAGTTGGCGGGAGTTACCGTGACCTCTCCCCAGATCAGATGGAAGCTGTGAGTAGTGTCCCACCAAAACACAGAAAGAGCTTGGACTAGCCCCTTGCTCTTAGATGTCACGTGAATGCCTCAGCTGAGAGCCTCGACAAAAGAATGGAGGCCCATCGCCACAACTAGCTGCCTAGGGTTGAGGCCATCCTTCTCGAAATCAGGCATCCTTTCCCACAATTTCACCACTATCTCAGCGGGTCCCCGTGATTTGCTCTCCTGCAGGTAAGCACAGAAAAAGCACGTTAGACCTTCAACTTATCTCAGAAGCATGCATACATGCACAAAATAATGCAATCATTTCCAAAGAAAAGCATTCATAAGAAGTTTTCTTGCATCATTTGCCTTGTCTTTCATCATTTCAAACACGCCACCCCGAGCACATGCTCTCCCAAGCACAAAAATTCCAGTTTTCACAAAATTCTTTTCATATAGATTTTAATCTTTCAAAATGGCATGCATGAATCTTTTTCATCGTCCAAAATCTTGTTTTCACATCCATGATCAGGAGTTAACCTAGTTCTAGCACATGCAAGAACTCCGTCACATTTTAGGCATTAATTTTCTCACTTTATTTTCAAAAAATGAGTCATTCTCATATTTCTTCAAATAAATTACACATGCAAGATTATCCATATCCTTAGCCTCGTAGGTTAATTGTCAAATCCATAAAATCATCAACAAAATTGCAAGGAAAATCCAAAAAATCCCCAAAATTCGTGTCTAGCCCTAATCAATCAAAAATCAATCAAAATCGATGAAATCAAGTAATTCGAGATTGCTTACCCCAATCGATTGAGGTTTCATAGACTTGTGCTCCCTTTTTCTGGGATAGAACATAGAAGAGGGCGCCACGAAGTCATACTTCCTATCGGTCCTAACAAACTCCCTTTGCCTCAACCTCGTAACTTGCAAAAAAGTCTGACACGCTTGACGAGGCAAGATGTTTCCTTCTTGGTCCATTTCAAGTAATAGGAAGATAGAGAGTGCAATCCTTGAGGATTCTCCCTCTTTTCTCCCCTCTCTCCTCGACAGAACAACAACAACAATGGCGTTGCTGCCCGTCCCCCTTCTGTTTAAACAATCTGGTGAAATTAGGATTCCAGCCGGACGGCTTCTTTTTCCCCATCTCAGGCCGAGCAGCTTCATTCGCCTCATACTAAATTTACATTTTTGCCCCTGGACTTTCCATTTAACAAAAAATTTCCGTTATCTCCAAATGGAATAACGTTTTCTCAAAAATTTCCGTTATCTCCAAATGGAATAACGTTTTCTTCCAAAATTTTCCGTTATCTCCAAATGGAATAACGTTTTCTCCCAAAATTTTCCGTTATCTCCAAATGGAATAACGTTTTCTCAAAATTTCCCATTATCTCCAAATGGAATAACGTTTTCTCCAAAATTTCCCGTTATCTCCAAATGGAATAACGTTGTCTCTCAAAATCTCCGTTATCATCAAATGGGATTACATATCCTCCAGGAAATCCTCCGTTATCGCCAAATGGGATAACATATCCTCCGTGAAATCCTCGGTTATCGCCAAATGGGATAACGTATCCTCCGGGAAATCCTTCGTTATCGCCAAATCGGATAACGTATCCTTCGGGAAATCCTCCTTTATCACCAAATGGGATAACGTCTCCTCCGGGAAATCCTTTCGTTTTCGCCAAATAGGATAACGTATCCTCCGAGAAACCTTTCGTTATCGCCAAATGGGATAACGTCTCCTCTGGGAAATCCTTCCGTTATCGCCAAATGGGATAACGTCTCCTCCGGGAATTCCTTTCATTATCGCCAAATGTGATAACGTTTCCTCCGAGAAATACTTCCGTTATCGCCAAATGGGATAACGTTTCCTCAGGGAAATGCTTCCGTTATCGCCAAATGGGATAATGTCTCCTCCGGGAAATCCTTCCGTTATTGCCAAATGGGATAACGTCTCCTCCGAGAACCCTTCTGTTATCGCCAAATGGAATAATGTCTCCTTCGGGAAATCCTTCCGTTATCGCCAAATGGGATAACATCTCCTTCGAGAAACCTTCCGTTAACGCCAAATGGGATAACGTCTCTTCCGAAAAATCCTTCAGTTATCATCAAATGGGATAACGTCTCCTCCGGGATATCCTTCCATTATCGCCAAATGGGATAACGTCTCCTCCGGGAAATCCTTCCGTTATCGCCAAATTGGATTACGTTTCCTCCAGAAAATCCTTCCGTTATCGCCAAATGAGATAACGTATCCTCCGGGAAATCCATCCGTTATCGCCAATTGGGATAACGTATCCTCTGGGAAAACCTTCCGTTATCGCCAAATGGGATAACATTTCCTCCAGGAAATCCTTCAGTTATCGCCAAATGGGATAACTTATCCTTCGGGAAATCCTTCCGTTATCTCCAAATGGGATAACGCCTCCTCCGATAAATCCTTCTGTTATCGCCAAATGGGATAACGTTTCCTCCAGGAAATCCTTGCGTTATCGCCAATTGGGATAACGTTTCCTCCGGGAAATTCCTCCGTTATCGCCAAGTGGGATAACATCTCCTCCGAAAAATCCTTCGTTATCGCAAAATGGGATAACGTATCCTCCGGAAAATCCTCCGTTATCGCCAAATGGAATAACGTATCCTCCGGGAAATCCTCCGTTATCCCTAAATGGAATAACGTATCCTCCGGGAAATCCTTCCGTTATCGCCAAATGGGATAACGTCTCCTCCGGGAAAACCTTCCGTTATCGCCAAATGGGATAATGTCTCCTCCGGGAAATCCTCCGTCATCGCCAAATGGGATAATGTCTCCTCCGAGAAATCCTCTGTTCTCATCAAATGGGATAACGTATCCTCCAGGAAATCCTTCCGTTATTGCCAAATGGGATAACGTATCCTTCGGGAAAACCTTTCGTTATCGCCAAATGGGACCTTCATTATCGGTAAATGGGATAACGTCTCCTCTGGGAAATCCTCTGTTATCACCAAATGGGATAACGTATCCTCCGGGAAATCCTTCTGTTATCACCAAATGGGACAACGTCTCCTCCGAAAAACCTTCTCTTATCGCCAAATGGGATAACGTATCCTTCGAGAAAATCTCTGTTATCACTAAATGGGAAAACGTAAGGTGACAGCCTCCGAATTATCAAATTCCAGCTTTAGAAACCTCTATCTCCGCGATAGTGATGTAAGTTTCAGCTTCTTAAGGTCACAGCCTCCTAATTGTCAAAATTTAATCTTTAGCTACCTCTATCTCCGCAATAGTGATGCAATCTTCAGATTCTTCAGGTGACAGCCTCAAAATTGTCGAAAATCCCAGGATCCTAGACATGTTCCTAACTGTCTAGCAAGATTCCTTAACTACGATCATGGCTTGATTCCTATGGGATACGTAGGTAGCCTTTTCAAAAGATCCAGCCATCCGACCACATTGGTCACCCCCTTTCTTTACCACTCCTCAGTAGTGCATGAGCCTTTCAAAAGGTCCAACAATCCGACCACGTTTGTCACTTCCTTCATTTGGCATATCCCCAGCAGGACTAGCCATTCGACCTCTTAGGTCACTTCCTTTCTATCTTCTTAGCAAGGAACTAGTTTCTCTTCACCATTCCCCAGTGGATTTCCGAACTACGATCATGGCTTGATTCCTCCGGGATACTTAGGTAGCATACTTTAGGTTCAGCATATCCGTCACATATGACACCCTTCCCCCATTGGATTTCTGAACTACGATCATGGCTTTATTCCTCCGGGATACGTAGGTAGCCTTCCAAAAGTTCAGCCACTCGACCTCCTTGGTCCCCAAATTCCAATCCATCTCGGCAGTTCGCCAGATTGGATTCTCACTTTTATCGAAAACCCCAATTGCCTTGCAAGTACCATTGCCGAGGGGCTTCTGTAAGTACCCAAATCTGGTTCATGCCTTCCGGTTAAGTTTCCTGGCAATTCCCTAAACTTTCATAAAGTTCAGCGGTGATTCGGGAACTTTTCCAAACTTTCCAAGAAAGGAAGGACCTGGTAAGAATTAAAATTCCAAGCAGGACCTCGCTGGAAAGAAGCCTCTAGCTGCCACCTTGCATGAATATAGAAAAATGCTCACACGATAGAGGATAATGCCGGGCGATTTCTTTTGTTGCGGGTTAACGCCGGGCGGCTTCTTTAGGAAGCACACTGCAGCCTATAAATAGAGGCCTCCTCTACCCATTTTATATACAACTTTCAAGCACTATTACTCTGCCAAATTCATATCACAAATTTCCAGAAACTAAAACACTCAAAAAACCACCTCCCTCCTCCATAAATCCCTTCCTAATCTATTCCTAAATAGGAAAATCCCCTTGGGAGATAGAGAGAACCACCATTGGTAATCTCTCCTTCTTTTCCCCTTAATATACTCTCATTATATTGCTTTACTTATTGTTTGTCATTTATATTTCCATTACTTGTCATTTATATTAATTATTTGCTATAAAGTTCCTAGCTTGGCAATGTAAATCATCATACCCCCCTTTTCCCTACACAAAGGATTCATTGGGGATCCTCTCCCAAGGATGAACAAGGATCCCCAAGTGGCTTGTTCTAGGGAAGATCCACCACATGATGATGTGATATCCCTTTATTTTTACATAAAAATGCAATCTTTACATCCATTATGTAATCCCCCTCCCTTAATCTAACCTTCCAAGGATTGTCCACCTTATGAGGTCTTAAAGGACATAGGAAATGCCATAAAGGTCTTCCCTTTTAATTCATGTCTTTAGTTTAATAATGTTCATTGCGTTATTTACCTTAAAAATGCAATCTTTACCTTAAAAGTCATTTCCCTCATGTCCCTTAAGGATGAATCTCTCTCTGAGGATTGTCTAGTAGCCTTTTAAGGCACGAAAGACATAGGATGAGTATAAAGATCCAATCTTTATACCCCTTCCCCTAGTCCCCTTGGTTCTTGAAGCATTTCGTGGTGTGGATCGGTGTAAAGACTTCATCTTAACATCATTTCCACCATTAAAATGCCATAATCGTAGTCCCTTTAGAAGCGGACGGATCTTAGTCCCAACATCTCCGATAATCACTTGAGATGAACATAAATGTCCCTACGAATCTTTATCATCTCAAGATGTAGGATTGATGGGCAAAGATTCCTCCTTTTGTAAAGAGTCTCATTCTTGGACATAAAAGGTGTCCCTCTCTTGATCACATGTGACCAAGTCCCCAAAGAATGTTGGTTTAAGACATACCGAGGCTCTTATGCCTACTATGGTTGATTAATCCAACAGGAGGGTAGAAAGGTCCCATAATGATTATCACAAGTCCAAAATGAGCACGGGATCAAAATCTCGAAAACATCAAATCCAAGGAATCCCGAGCTATAACCTACTTATATGGTTTATATGTTCAGCAGATAAACATGGCACATTCCCTTCTCTTTTCAAATTACACACACACATGAGCGCACAAACAAGCACAAACTTCGGATCTAGGAAGACTTGCTTTTGCAAGGCTCCTTGGGTGAACGCAATACGTTCTTCCCAAGGAGTAACTTAACCTCTGGACCCTTATCCTCTTTTTCAAAGTTTTGAGGAAATCAAAATGGCGTGGCGACTTCGTTTTTCAATAAAACTGGTGTCTTCAAACTGAGGTGAAATGGCGACCCTATAAAAATGGTTCAATAGCCGGAAGGGCCCACATTCACTTGGGGATATGTATTCTCTGTACGGGCTTACAATGATTTTTAAGGAAAAGAATTCGGGCTTACGATGACGGTCGAAAAGGGACTTGGTCATACGATGACGATCGAAGCTGAAAATGAGGAAGGGAATGAACTTCCGTTAAGTTAATTGGGCTTATTTTGGATGCTAGAGTTGGAAATTAGGAAGTAAATGGACTTCCGTTAAGTTCCAATAAAGGAGGACGGGCTTACTTTGGAGGCCGGAGTTGGAAATGAGGAAGGGAATGAACTTTCATTAAGTTAATCGGGCTTACTTTGGAGGCCGAAGTCGGAAATGAGGAAAGGGATGGACTTTCGTTAAGTTAATCGGGCTTACTTTGGAGGCCAGAGTTGTAAATTAGGAAGGAAATAGACTTCCGTTAAGTTAATCGGGCTTACTTTGGAGGCCGAAGTTGAAAATGAGGAAGGGAATGGACTTCTGTTAAGTTTCGTTGAAGAAACTAACTTCTGTTAACTTCCTGTTATGCTGGGGATCTGGGTGCAGAGTGCCAGGAATTAAAAGGGCAGAATAGGGTTTTCACCATACGATTTCATTCGCGCGGACGAGATAAGCATGGTGACGGGTTCGAAGAGCAGAACAAGAGCTGCTTTCTTCTTTCTTATTTTCAGACACCATTGCCTAGAGGAAGAGAGAGAAAAGAGAGAAAAACCTCCATTGTTGTCCAAAATCTCCGTAAAAACCTTCGAATTCAAGGCTGTGGAGCAAGGGGAAGGATTTAATGTAGGCCATCGGGGTCGGGTAAGTGGAACGGCTGCCGCAAGGCGCCTTGAGTTGGTGAGGATGAATCGCCATTATATGCTCTCACAATCGGTAAATGACTAAGTCTATCTGGATATGTGGCAACATTGGTCCACCACTGACGACCTCCGCATGGTATGATACTCAATTTTGTTGATTTCATTGATTTTGTCTCAAAATTGGTCCTTGCTAGAGTTAGGGCTTAAATGTCAAAATTTTGGAGCTTTTGTTGATTTTGCCCTTGTAATATGAAATTGTCAATCCACAAGTTTAATTGAATGTATGGGTAGTATGAATATGCAATTTGTTTGCGAAAAACATGAGTAATTTGCATAATGTGAAAATAAAGTGGGTACAAATTTACCGGACTTGGAACGGATCTTTGCATGTGTGATTTTTGTGAAAGAAACTTGTATTTATGAATGCATGTGTGATAACATGAAGACTGAACGTGAGAAAGAATCCATGTATGCTAGATTTGTGGAAATAAAGTGTATGGAGAAAAAAGTGTCCAAAAGTGGGACGGAGTTTGGTTTTTCTTTTCTTCTTTTCTTCTTTTTTTTTTATGAGCTCGTGCTATGTTTTTGAAGTAGTATGCAATTTGTGATGTTTATTGACATACCTATGTTGTGCTTATCTACAGGGGATAGCAAACGTCATTCAAGACAAGTTGGACAAGTTGAAGACGAGGGGCTTGATGGAGGCAGTGATTAAGCTTTTGGATGTTTACCCACAACTGCTAGGGAGGGGTATAGGAGTCCTCGACAGCTTGTGGTTGACTCCAACCTGTATGGTTTTATGGAGTTCTTGAGGGGGTTAGTGAGGATGCAGAAGAGCAAGGGGCTCTGATTGAGAAATGGTGGGATGTCACCCACACATTTCATTTCTTTTGGGGCGAGGCCATCGTGACCCCCACTGATTATGTTGCCATCACTGGCCTGTCCTTCAAGGGGGGCAGCTTAGAGTGGCATGATGGTTATATCGACGGGGAGCTAGTGGATCTATTTGGTGGACAAAGGATGCTAGGGTGAAAAGGAACAGCCGGACTAGGAGGAAGGTGAGGTACCAGGACATGGTGCCTTTTTGAGGGCGGAGACGAGTGAGAGGTTTAATTTGTACCCCTGGAGCCAGTTTGATGTTGACCAGCTAGGCGGTGCTGAGCGTCGGACGGATCATTGGTGGGTCATGCGGGGCCTCATCTGCGACGTTTATTATCTAGGGGAGAGGGTGGTTGGGCACCATGTCTTAGGGATGGCCCCACTAGCACCTGTTGAGCCTCCTGTGGACATGTTATATCCGTAGGAAGGGACGATGAAATGGGACTGGTTTAGAGATGGGCGGCCTTCCTTGGAGCATGTTACTGATGAGCCCTACTTGGCATTTGTGAGGCACATGCTAAGGACTCCCTAGGTGCTAGCGAGGGATGGGGTCTCGATTGTGAGGATCCCTCGAGCTGACTTCTCATATGTCTAGGAGGGGTTAGGATGATGGCGCAGATACCCCTTCCAGAGGTGACACCTCGTGCTTTCCGGCGCCGACCTGAGGCATAGGTTTGTGCTGATCACATTCTGATTATTCATTTCAGCTTTGCACATCACATGTCATTGCCTTGGCTATTTCTGATGCTTTCATTTTTGTGCAGTACTCGGCTCGGGTTGTCGATTAGCTTCTGCGTCAGGTCATTGGGGCTAAGAGGTTCATCAGCAACCTTGTGACGTAGGGGAATGCTCAGGGCTCTGCAAGGGCATCGCGGTTAGTTCTTAGAGCCTCTGCGCAAAAGAGATCACTTATTCCAGCTAGAGGGCCTATGCCGGGTAGGCAATCCATGGAGACTTCCCACTCCTAGCCTAGAGGGTCGGTTCCTCCACGGCAGTCAATGGACGTCCCCCTTTCTCCTCTCATAGATGTAAGCACTGAGATCTCTCGGGATCATGTTATCTTTGGGGGTATGGAGGGACCGAGCTACGTACAAAGTGGAGCTGGTGAGACCTCTTCTTTGCACCAGGGAGGTTATGGTGCTTTTCAGCCACAGGGTGATTACGAGACTCCCTTGCAGACCCAGGGGACGTATGGCCAGGGCTTTTATGCCTTCTCTTTTGGCTATGACTTCTTTGCTGATACTGGGGTGCCATATCGAGGTGTGCCTACTGACCCCGATAATACTAATTCTGACACTGAGCGGGACGACGTGGAGCCAGGGGTCGCCTTTCCAGAGGCAGCTACTGAGGGACCGAGCATGACTTAGAGGAGGGTACGGAGGCGTGGCAAGGCAATCGCTAGGGAGGCTGATCCCAGATCCGATTCTGATAGTGACTCCGACTGATGGTGAGTACCAGCATTTGTTAGGGCTGGGAGAGAGAGAATATATACATTTCATGCACAATATTTCTACTTCTATTTTTGGGTTGTAATAACTAGATTACTTTATTTTTTTATATATTTTGTTAATTATGCGTTGAATGCAAGTTGCATGAGCCCGGTTTTGTGTTCTGCATGGGCATGTATGTAATGTTAGGTTGGGATTTTGAATGAAAAAATGGCAATGGGCAAATTTTGGGTAGTTGGAATGAATGTTTCATTGGGGGACAGTAGTTTTTACTGCTGTCTGTTTTTTTCTACTGAGTGACAATATCATCTGCGTGGATGAGTTTGAGGCTACAACTTCATCCGCGCGGATCAGGTCACCGTCTGACAAGGTCATTCAATTTTTACTGCAAATCTGGTTTTCCTTCTCCCCTTTAATTCAAACACATCCTTCATCTGTTTCAAACTTTTTGGATTTCGGAAAAAACCATAAAAATCCATGGAAAATTTTGCAAATATGAAGAATTACCCAAATTGCCAAAGGAGATGCAAATGCTTTTCTTCAACAAGTTCAAGGAGTGGTCCCGAGAAATCATGCATGGAAACAAGATGTTCATTGAAGAAAGGTATAAAATCAAATCCATGTGGTCCCTTAGACCATCTCCAGCACTGCGCCAAATCAGTGCGCCATCGCCAAATTGGCGAAAAATGGAGCTCCAACAACGACGCCATCTTCCACGCCATTTTAGCGTTGCCCCTTATTTGCGCCAAATTTGGCGCACCAAAATCCTTTGCGCCATCCTAATTTCATTTTTTTTTTTTTTTTAATTACCCAAGAAATCTGGAAGTAGAAGGGGAAGGGGAAGTGGAAGGAGATTACCTTGATTCTGGTGGTGGCGGTGGCGTTGGCGATGGCGGCGGCGGAGAGCAATTTATCGCCGTCTCTTTCTCTCTCTGTTTCTCTCCTTGCGTTTTTTGTTTTGAATGAAAATGAGGATAATTGAGGATGGTATTTATTATTTATATTTTAGAATTTGCATCATTAATTTTTTAAATAAAATTACAAAATTTTGAAAATATGTTAAAATATTGAAAATTAAATAAATTTTTATTTTTAATGTTTCTTTTAATAAATTTTTAATGTTTCTTTTAATAAATTTTTATTTTTATTTTCAATTTATTTATTTATAGTTATTAATTGTCTAATTTAAGTTTTATGACATACTATTTAATATAATGTAATTTGAATAATATTAAATAAGATTAATGAAAAAATCTTTTAATTAAATGAAATAACAAGCATATACTGAAAAGATTCTTATTTGGTGCAAAATTTGGAGTAAGCTGCTGGAGATGGTGTGAGATATTTGATGCTGAAATTGCACCAATTTGGTGATTTGGAGTAAAATTTGGAGTAAACTGCTGGAGATGGTCTTAAGGAGCTTATCCCAGATTACGACTTGATGAGAGCTTCCCCCACGTTTTGGGACACTCGGAGGCACGTCTTTTGCTTTTCTTATAACGAGATGGTTCCCACCCTTGAAAATTTTAGGGATTTGATTGGAGGGCCCGAGGTAGAAGAGGTTGCAAGTCCTTTGCCCGGAGGGATATCTTTTGTCAACAAGTTGTCTAACCTTCTTCAAATCTCCCCGGAAGAAGCCCAAGGTATGATTTGAGGACTTAATCATTTTGATATCTCCGATCTCCCTGATAGGTTTAGGATTTTGGGTATGATTGGTGATTGTTATTGGGATGCATTTGCCCTTTCTGTGATTGGGTCCTTGTTTATGGTCTACTCCTTCGGTATGTGCCACTGGTCTTTGTTAGATGTCATTGTGCACTGTCGATCGGGTTGACGATGTCATTGACGGAGAGGTTGGGAGTCCTACGAGAGGCTCCGCATGGATTTATGTCGTGGACTTTTGCTAGGAGGGGGGTTACTGTTGAGATTGAGGATCAGGCTCCATGGGAGCATTGGATGGCTCAGCGCCGTACTCAAGATATCTGATGGTGGGTCCCACATTGGCAGATAGAGACTCGAAGGACACTACATGATGGATCTCATGTGGTCATGCTTTTGGGGCTTTCTCAGTCTACCTTTTATATTCCGGCTCTAGCTGTCCGACAGTTCAGGATGGAGCATATTCCGTTGGAGTGCAGTGATGATATTGCTACCAGGGTGGTGATTTCCATTTCCATAGATGACTTGTCATCGTTCTCCTTCTTTTCCCGGGTATGGAGGTATCATGTTTTCCCTCCTGTGGTCCTTCTCAGGCATCCAGAGCGTATGTTTTTTACGACTTAGTACATGGATTGGTACGAGAGACACATGGGAGAGACTTAGATAGCTCTTACGAGGAGGCGTGAGGCCATTATAGGACTAGAGGATATTACTGTCTCAGAGTTGAGGAGAGCCGAGGTGAGGGCTAGTCCTTACGATAGGAGCGAAGATGGCATGTTCGATTATGAGGCGCTGGTGGAAAGACAGAGAGACAGGGTTCCCATGGTGTCGCCATGGAGGCAAGAAATTAGGGACAAAGCCCGGGCGACTAGAGCCCTGATAGATGCTGGTTTGATGGACCCAGCCCCCATACCGGAGCTAGGGAGGAGGAGGATGGACATCATTCCCGTGCACAGGAAGAACGTGAGGCATGGTGGGAGAAGAAGGAAGAGGAAGGAAGGGGATGCGAGCACTAGTGGCTAGAGTGGCCTTAGAGTTCCGAGTATCCACTGATCGTCCTTGCACGCACATTAGTGTTTAGTTATTTTATTTTATCTTTTAGCTTAGTTTTGAGTTTAAGAGTAGGCCGAGCTTGAACTCATCAAAAAGTGTTTAACTGCAATGAATATATGGTTGCATTAGAGTTTTTCGAGACACAGTTATGATACGATCATTGTGTGGATGACAAAATATGATATTTATTTATGTTTTAGACCGAACCATTTCTGGCTGCCTACGTCCCCCTTTTACAAGTGGACTAAGGGGCTCAGGTCTCCGTAGTTCAACTCGATTAGTTGTTCTTTTTTTATTTTTTTAGAGGGGGTAGATAGAGAGAGGGACAAGAGAAGTGCAACACTGTTTCTTACCTAGGCCACTCTTTCGGGTTTTCAACCTAGTTTGGTGTTAGAACTTTTGAGAGGGAAATGACTCGATCTTCAGGCGTAATATCTACGGAGCTTGTCTCCTTTTAGTGGATGCACAAAAGGATTTCCATCAAAGTCTGCGAGCTGCATGGCTCCTCCGGAGAAGATCTTTTGAAATACATATGGCCCTATCAAGACGGGCTCCCATTTGCCAAGCGGGTTGGTGTGGGTCGGAGGATTCTCTTTTAGTACGAGGTCACCTTCTCGGATGTCCCGATGTTTTACTTTCTTGTCAAAAGCCCAAGCCATTCTTGCTTGGTAAGCCTGAATATGTTCCATGGCTTTTAAACGGCGTTCGTCTAATAGGGCCAACTCATCGTGGCGACTCTGGAGCCATTTGAATTCGTTGATCTGATTCTCCAACAACACATGGAGTGAGGGGATTTACAATTCGATTGGGAATACGGCCACCATTCTGTAAGTGAGGGCAAATGGTGTTTCTCCTGTGGCAGTTCTGACGGATATTCTGTATCCCTACAGGGCAAGGTGGGGCTTGTCCGGTAAATCTCTGCCTCGGGCAGCCATCTTCCTGATAATGTTTTCTAGAGTCTTGTTTTCTACTTCAACGGCACCGTTGGTTTGAGGCCGATAAGGGGATGACTTGTGACGAGTTATTTTGAATTTTGCCAATAATCTGTCACATTCTCCTTCAAAATGGGACCCGTTATCAGAAATTACTTCAGCCGGCAACCCATATCTGCACATGATGTTCTCTTTGATAAAGAGGGATACCTTCTTGGAATTAAGGACCTTGTAAGACTTGGCCTCGACCCACTTAGTGAAATAATCTATGGCTACCAGGACGAACTCGTGACCATTGCTTCATGGCGGTGTAATTTTGCCGATGATGTTGATTCCTAGGTAATGAAAGGCCAGGGGGTTGTCATGCAGTAGAGATCGTGTGGAGGAAAATGGTTGAGATTTGAATAGCACTGACATTTGTCGCAGCTTCTCACAAACTGGATACAATCTATCTCCATAGAGATCCAAAAATATGACTTGAATTAAGGCTCGGGCATTCATGTGGGGGACCACAGGTACCACAATGTACTTCATTCTTGTATAGTGTACTTCCTAAAAGAACATAGTGGGAAGTCAGTAGTTTCAGTGCTACCATGCTTTTTGTCTTGATCCCTTCCTTTTATTCCCCATCTTCATTTTTGAAAGAAGCTTCACCATTTTTCAAGTACCGGTAGATCTGAGTGTACCCTGGGTCATCTACTAGTTCATCTTTTACTTCAATTTCAAAACAGTAGGGCTGGGTTTTCTCTTCTCCCAACCCTGAATGGCTTGACCGATTTTCCCTCGGGTATTTCGACGAGAGGCTAGTATCTCTAGGGCATCTGCGAACCTATTGCGACCTCTGGGCAGATAGTGGAAGCTGACTTCTTTGAACTGGACCACGAGGTCTTCCATGTAGGTGTGGTTTTAATTCCCCGTTCAGTTACCATGTATCCCAACACCTTGCCTCGCTTCATGCCGAAGGAACATTTAGCTGGGTTTAGCCTCATGGAATGTTCTCTGAGACGATTGAAGAATTTTCTCAAATTTGTGAAGTGCTGGCCATCAGATCCTTTTGAGTGAACTATCATGTCATCCACGTAGACCTCAATTTCTTTATGAAACATGTCGTGGAATAGGGCTGTGGTTGCCCTCTAATAAGTAGCCCCATCGTTCTTCAGACCAAAAGGCATGACTGTATAGAAGTATGTCCCCTACGGAGTAGTGAAAGCTATCTCGACTTGGTCTTCTTCAGCCATTTTAATCTTGTTGTAGCCCGCGAAACCGTCAACGAAGGACTTGACCTTGTAGTTAGCCGTGGTGTCTACAACCATGTCGATATTGGGTAGGGGGAAGTCGTCCTTTGGGCTGGATTTGTTGAGATCTCTAAAATCTACACAGCATCAGACTCTTTCGTTAGCTTTGGTGACTGTTACGATGATGGAAAGCCAGGTTGGATATTCGATGACCCAGATAAATCCTGCTTTGAGCATTTTCTTGATTTCTTCCTTCACTTGATGACTCGATGAAGTCTACAACCATGTCGATATTGGGTCATGAAGTCTTAACGCGCACTCGATGCAAATTACGGGCAAAGCCAACGTCGAGGGTCAAGATCGAGTTAGGGTACCTGACGAAAAGGCGGCATGACCTTGACTGATAAGTGTCCATGAAGGATCTTGACACGTCGTTGGTTAAGCGGTAATTAAACATGGACTGGGCGTTAATCCTTGATGACTCGGTGTCACACCGGGAGCCGGTGCGTAAGCCGTGCAGGTCAAAGTCAAAGTCAAAGCGCCAGTCAAGATCGAGTCGAAGTATATGACGGAAAACCGACATGACCTCGACTGATTAGGTCCACAAAGGATCTTGACTCGGCACATTGACTCGGGTTTGACCGACACGAGGTATACACTGACCGTGGACCAAACCAAAAACCAACCAAGTCTCGAACAAAAATATGTGTCACGGACAAGTACAGGGTAGATACGAGGGTAAACCTGTTGGGTTTTATGGGTCCATGCGCAGTGGAATTAAGCATCAAATAACAAAAAACGCAAGCCCTAAGATCCGTTCTATACGTTTAAAATGAATTCCTATGAGATAGAATTTACCAGCCTTTAATGCTTTCCGTTCTTGAGCTATCGAACAATTATCAATGTGATTTTGAATCACAAACTTCGATCTTCAAAAACTTGAATCATCATATTGCTTTGAACAATAGAACTCTAGGCCTTGATCGTCGTACGAGCGAAGACCCTCTAGTAGTATCCACACGTTAGTATGAACCAAGAACTGTTCATGAGAATTGCTAGATTCTTAAACCTTAGAGAGAATAGTGAGAAAACATTTTGTTGTGAATTTCCATTGAAAAATTCGGCTAGCTTATTAGGGTTTACAGACTTAATATTTATACTACATTAGTATAGGTATTTGTTTCCTAATCAAATTAGGAAACTGTCTGTCAAACCGCCTTAGGCATGAAGTGTCGCACAACCAGACGAGTCTTCTGGACAAGAAGTGTTGCATGACCATACAAGTCCTCTGGACAAGTTATGTCACGCTACGACTTATGTTGTCGCGCTACAACTTTAGCCTGATGAGGAACTCTCAATATTCTTCCTTTGGTTTAACCAATTAATTCTAATTGTTTGTGACCCAATAGGATTGTATTAAGTTGGCAATGAGCTCGATCATATCGACCCTCATAAGACATAAGTGGACTCTAGCAATCCATTATGTCTATCCAAATAATTTAACGTAAGAGTTCACGTTTCCAATGGTACACTTTCATTTCTCCCTTTTTCTCACGGTGTTATATTTAACACAAGTCATGGTCCACGTCAACTTGTATCTGTTTAATGCTTTCTCGATCTTGAGTATAATGATAATCCAATCGCATTGGGGTATGGCCACACTTTTTCATTATTATCACTCATCGAGGGGCCCAAGCAAAACATCTCTCTTTCGAGGGACAAATTCCATCTTGGCTTATCACCCTTCCCATCATGAATCCGATCATGCCAAAGATAGCCTTTATAAATATCGTGTTAAGATATCGTTTGACTAAAATCAAACATGACTTTCATCATATATAAGGTCATGATAATCTCAGGTCTAGGGACTAAATGAAGTGACCATATGAGATTTAATTATGACATTTGACCATGACATAAATCTCATACGGGTCAAGTCCAGTCACTTGTTCACTAACAAGTACCCATAATTTCAATGTGCATCTCTATGCATATAATCATCATATGATTATCCATTGACAATTATACTAATTATTCTCTTAATAATTAGGGATAGAGATTATTACAATAAATATGCAAAATATATAATAATCAAATAATAAACTTAAATGATAAAGATGATACATAACGGTTTTAAGTTAAACATAACTAAAGCCTAGGGCATTACACCAACAGTCTCCCACTTGCACTAGGCTCCATTTATGTATCGAATAATCATGGACTTAACATGACCATCATGCTTCTGCCTGTACGAGGGTCTTTTGTAAGTGAATCCCTAATGTCATCATCGGTTGATACTTTGCATATCTTATCGTCTTCTCATTCTTTATGAATTCCTCGAAAAACGTCTAAGTATGTGTTTGGATCGCTGTTGTGATCTTGGTTCCATTGTTTGCACAAATGGCACCACTATTGGGACAACAAAAGTTTCACCGATTAGTGATACTTTGAACATTTCCAAAACACTAATGAACTTTTGATCCAAACTGCCTCTTTTAGCCACATCATATGTTGCTAAAGTTTGGCCTTAGTAGTAGAATCTGCTACGATTTTCTGCTTGGAACTCTTCCAATAAAATCGCACCTATAATAAGCATAAACACAAATCCTAATTGCGATTTTAAAATAACTTTGTCAATTTGGAAGCTAGAATCTATGTAACACTTACAACAAGATTAACTTCCAACCTTTCAAATACCAAGAACGTATCCTTAGTTCTTCTTAAGTACTTAAGGATCATCTTGACTGCCATCCAATGGTTCTCAACAGGATCAGATTGGTATCGACTCATCATGCTCAAAACATATGAGACGTTCGGTCTAGCACAAGTCATGGCATACATGACAGATCCAAATGCCGAAGCATATAGAACTTCATTCATTCCCCTTTTACTCATCAGTTGTCATAAGACAATGAGTATTGCTAAGAGAAATACCATGACCCATTGACAAGCTACTCTTCTTAGACTCTTCTAAGAACCTTGTCAATGTGAATACTTTGACTCAAACCAATTTATCCTTCTAGATCTATCTCTATAGATCTTGATACCAAAGATGTAAGCGGCTTCACCCATATCTTTCATTGAGAAACATTTCCTTGACCAAGACTTGACAGTCTTAAGTGTCGGAATTTCGGTTTTCCAATGAGCAAGATATCATTGTAATAAAACAATAGAAATAACACTACGCTCCCACTGAATTTCATGTATACACAAGATTCATCTTTGTACTTGATGAAGTCAAACTCTTTGACCAATTCATCAAAATGAAGATTCCAATACCTTGAAGCTTACTTCAACCCATCTCATGGATCTTTCCAACATGCATACTTTATTTGAGTTTCTTGGATCGACAAACTATTCGGGTTGTGTACTATACACATCCTTAATAATCTTTCAATTTAAAGAAAGTCGTTTGACATCCATTTGTCATATCACATAGTCATAATATGCGATCATGGCAATTTGAAATTTTAATAGACTTTGACATTGTAACTAGCAAAAAGGTTTCAACATAGTCAATATTATGAATTAACCTAAATCCCTTTGCTACAATCCTTAATCATGAAAGTATATACCTTCCCATCCATGTCGGTCTTGAAGACCTACTTGCACCCTTTAGCTTTTACACCTTCAGGTAAGTTCCAAACTTGATTATCAAACATGGATTGTAATTTGGACTCCATGGTTCCTAACCATTTATCCAAATTAGGAATGGACATCGCTTCTAGAAAGGAAGTAGGATTGTCATTCTCAATGACTTCCACTTCATTACTTTTCGATACAAGAAATCAATATTTCTTGAGTTCCGATCGTAACCTATCCAAACTACGATGGACTTGTGCATCTTGAACCGGTTCCACAACTCTTTGTGAACTTGGTTCCATCTCTACTCTTGGTTCCATATTATTTTTGGGTCCTTAAACTTCTTTCAAGATTAATTTAACTCCCACTAGATCCTTTATTGAGAAACTATTTCTCAAGAAATGAATCAAATAGAGCAACAAACATTTTGTTCTCTTTGTGGTTGTAAAATTAATATCCGAAAATAACCTTGTCAGATTTGGTGCTAACTTATCAGAGACAAGTCTCTTCTTATAAGCTTTGCAAACCCAAATCTTCATGAAAGACAAACTAAATTTTCTTCCATGCCACATCTCATGTGGGGCCTTAGGAACCGATTTAGTAGGGACTCAATTCAGTGTAACTGCATCATTTCTAATGCATATCCTCAAAAGGAATTAGGAAAGTCAACTTGACACATCATCGTATGAACCATGTCTAACAAGGTTCAATTCCTCCTTTCAGACACACCATTCATAGTGGTGTTCCGTGTGGAGTCAACTCTTGAAACAATTTCACAGTTTTGAGATGATTGTCAAACTCTTGGCTCAAATATTCACCACCTCGATCTAATCGAAGTACTTAATAGTTTTACCAAGTTGTTTTGAACTTCATCTTGAAATGTTCAAAACATCTCAAATGATTCACCTTTAGACTTCATCAGATAGACATAGTCATATCTAGATAAGTTATTGGTGAACGTGATGAAACACCAAAATCCTCCCCTAGCAATGTTGCTTAATGGTCCACATACATCTCATGTATAATGACCAATAAGTCACTAGCCCTCCCACTACTATTAGTGTAGGGTGGTTTAGTCAATAATTCCAATAAATAAGATCCACATTCCTCAAATGATTTCGAGTCATATGAGTCTAAAAGTCCATGTTAATGGAGTTTAGATATATGTTTCTTATTTATCTGACCAAGCCGGCAATTATATTATAGATATCTTCAATATTATTTTGTTTCTCATCAACAAGGATATGAAGATCATCCAATGACATATGCAATACAATAAGGCATATCATTAAATAAATATAAAACTTCTTATTCTCAATAAGAAAATTATATCCTTGATCATCCATATAAGAAACGAAATAATACTCCTACTCAAATCCAAAACGTAGTCATACTTGTTCAGAACAAGTACTAGTCCTAGTTGGTAAAGTGACTTCATAAGTCCCTATGGCTAATGTAGCAACTCTTGCTCCATTCCCACGCATAGGTTTAATTTACCTTCTTTGAGTAGCTTTCTATTCATTGTTCCTTGCATATTTAAACAAATGTGAGATTCATATACGGTATCATATACCCAAGAACAAGAAGTCGAAAGGAAAATATCTATCAAATAGACACTTGAAGTAGTAGCAATCATATTGCCCTTCTTCACCTCTTAGGCCTTCCTAATAAGCCTTGCAACTTTGCTTCCAATGATCAATCTCATTGCAATGGCAGCAAACTGCATCCTTTTGAGACACTTTGGGTTTAGCCTCTTCGTCTTTGACAACTTTTGTACTAGGTTTAGCAACTTTTGCTTTACCTTCTTTTCCTTCCTTTTGAAACCCTTTCTTGTGTTAACTATTAACACACTTGCGGATTGCTCCTTTTGTATCTCATGCATTAAAAGCCTTCACCACAATATACATCTTTTGCCTAGCCTGCACTTGGAACTATTTCTTTGTGCATTGTGCTAGAACAAAAGTAGTTTCCATGTGTTCAAGGTTCTTCATAAGAGCCTTTAAACATGGTCGCAAGTATAAGAAAAGAAATTTTATAGAATCATCAACATGATTCTAATGTTGCTCCTTATTTGCCCTTTGCAACATTTGCAGTGGGTTCAGCAGGAACGGATTCGTCAAGAACGTACACATTCGCCTAAGAACCATTCTTTAGGCTTCTGATCCGATCAGAATAATCTGTATTGTTCTTTTTGAACTTTGTCCTTCATATGGATGAATCGCAATTATCATTATGTAATGCTACTTCTACAACAAAATATACAAATTATATGAACACATATCAATACCAACACATTTATCATCTAAGAGCAAATAATGTATTTTATAAATACTCCCACTAAATCATACACCTTCCAATGCAAGTAAGAATAGTATGCATTTAATGGGCTAAGATCCAACTTTAATTTAATCTCAAGTACGCTATGGCGCACCGCTCAAGAATAAATTAATTATGTAGAAAACATCAATCATATCGTATATGACTCTTAGATCTTTTATAAGATTTATTTAAGACATCATATGTCTAGGCATATTTTAATCTCATCTTATGCCTTGGGTCCAAAACCATTTTGATAACCCAATTAAGTTCATCCACTTTAAACATATAGGAACCACCATTTCCTCATCTCGCTCGCAAACGAAATAGAATCAAACCACCTTGCTATGGCAAGCCCACCCAAAACTATCCGAGTGGTCTCAGTGTTTTAATCATGGATTGGCATAAAGAACATAAAAATTAAATGAAGGTTCTTTAAAACAGATTATAAGAATATCAACAATGATAATCATAATGTACACCAGGTAAGTTCTCAAGAAAATAGGTGAGCCACAAGGACTGCTTAAGTACCAAATCTTCCTTCGACAGAACTCTCCTAGTCATGCACAGTTACAATACCAATTTGAATGCAACATAATCAATACTTTGTACACTGACTTGTTTCTCATAAACAATCAGATACTCGTAAACTTTCTTGTTTCTCATAAACAATCAGATTCCTTCAAATTTTGCGTAAACTGACTTGTTTCTCATAAACAATCAGAAAACCAAAATTTAATGTTTCAACTAAACATTTAACAAATTATTATTCAATGTTTCAACTAAACATCTAATAGAGCTCTTACAACATAAGAACATATAATTCATGCATCGCAACAATTAATAAAAACACATTTAAATTAATTAAGCATGCATAAACAATGAATTAATCTAGCATAGCCCTATAAACTTAATTTCCAGAAATTTATAGCATCCAGATTAAGACAAAAACATATCAGATTATAAACATAATCACAGATCAGCAAGGAAAAATTAACAAATTGAAACTGCTCTGATCAGGCAAGGTATATCGCGTGACAGAAGCCTTCATAACACCTAATCTGTCGCGCGACCCTACGATGCCATCAGACCAGATCTGTCGCGTGACATAGGACAACTATGTCGCGTGACAGAGAGTTACCAGATTTGTATATTTTTCACGCTCTTATCAATTCCAATCATAAAGCAATTAAATCAATAAAATAGCCCTTTTACAGATTTAATTCATCATAACCAGAAAACGATTTCGGCACATTGTTTCAAAAACAACAAAATTCTACCGTATACAAAACATGCAATAAGCATATAAACAATTTATATCTTAATTCTAGCATGTTAATTCAAACTTAACCATATGAACGGGGCTCTGATACCACTGTTGGGTTTTATGGGTCCATGCGCAGCGGAATTAAGCATCAAATAACACAAAACCCAAGCCCTAAGATCCGTTCTATACGATTAAATTGAATTCCTATGAGAGAGAATTTACCAACCTTTAATGCTTTCCGTTCTTGAGCTATCAAACAATTATCTATGTGATTTTGAATCACAAACTTTGATCTTCAAAAACTTGAATCATCATATTGCTTTGAACAATAGAACTCTAGGCCTTGATCGTCGTACGAGCGAAGACCCTCTAGTAGTATCAACACGTTAGAATGAACCAAGAACTGTTCTTGAGAATTGCTAGTTTCTTAAACCTTAGAGAGAATATTGAGAAACCTTTTTGTTGTCAATTTCCATTGAAAAATTTGGCTAGCTTATTAGGGTTTATAGACTTAATATTTATACTACATTAGTATAGGTATTTGTTTCCTAATCAAATTAGGAAACTGTCTGTCAAACCGCCTCAGGCATGAAGTGTCGCACGACTAGATGAGTCTTCTGAACAAGAAGTGTCGCACGACCATACAAGTCCTCTGGACAAGTTATATCGCACTACGACTTATGTTGTCACGCTACAACTTATGCCTGATGAGGAACTCTCAATATTCTTCCTTTGGTTTAACCAATTAATTCTAATTGTGTGTGACCCAATAGGATTATATTATATTGGCAATGAGCTCGATCATATCGACCCTCATAAGACATAAGCGGACTCTAGCAGGCCATTATGTCTACCCAAATAATATAACGTAAGATTTCACGTTTCCAATGGTACACTTTCATTTCTCCCTTTGTCTCACGATGTTATATTGAACACAAGTCATAGTCCACGTCAACTTGTATCTGTTCAATGCTTTCTCGATCTTTAGTATAATGATAGTCCAATCGCATTGGGGTGTGGCCACACTCTTTCATCATTATCACTCATCGAGGGTCCCAAGCAAAACATCTCTCTTTCGAGGGACAAATTCCATCTTGACTTATCATCCTTGCCATCATGAATCCGATCATGCCAAAGATAGCCTTTATAAATATCGTGTTAAGATATCATTTGACTAAATTCAAACATGACTTTCATCATATGTAAAGTCATGATAATCTCAGGTCTAGGGACTTAATAAAGTGACCATATGAGATTTAATTATGACATTTGACCATGACATAAATCTCATACGTGTCAAGTCCAGTCACTTGTTCACTAACAAGTACCCATAATTTCAATGTGCATCTCTATGCATATAATCATCATATGATTATTCATTGACAATTATACTAATTATTCTCTTAATAATTAGGGACGGAGATTATTACAATAAATATGCAAAATATATAATAATCAAATAATAAACTTGAACGATAAAGACAATATATAACGGTTTTAAGTTAAACATAACTAAAGCCTAGGGCATTACACCAACAAAACCAAGGGTTGTTTGGGTCATCCCGTGCTCGCACCGAGAGGCGTAGTATGGCCTCCCGGGCTGGTACTGAGATTCCCGGGTAAAGGACGTAGTGTGCAGTGTACGGTCCAAGTGCGCGTAGTATGCGGCATTCTAGATTCCTTTTTATATTATTATTAAAAAGAGGGATTTTCAAATATGTCTTAAAGGCATGATTCATGCAAAAAATTTTGAAACTAATTTGTTTATTTTTTGAAAACATTTTCGAAAATATTTTGAAAACATGTAAGCACATAAGCACATAGGAGTTGATCAATCGAAGTTATCGTGAGGGAGGACTGCCTCCCTTTTCAAACATCACAAATCCATAGTCCAACAGTCAAACTTTGAATTTTCCCAGCATGGTCAAACCGAATAACAATATATAGTGGCAAGACCAATATCTACACACAAAAACACGAAGTTTCAAGTATTGGAACGGAAGCTTGACCCACGAAAGCTACAAAATAGACAAGTTTTTTTTTTGAAAAACATGTTTTTTAAAGCTTAGTCCCCAGAGGAGTCGCCACTGTGATATACCCTACACGATCCGATAGGCGCCCGACAAACTTGGAGTTTGAAAATATTTTTGGATTGGGTTAATCTTTAGCGGACTTTTAAAAAATGAACGGAGTCACCACACCATTTTAGTTTAGGGCCAAAACTTTGAAAAAAGCCCGAAAGTAGAGAAATGGGTTCGGAGGTCACGTTACACTCCGGGAAGAACGTTTGTTGTTCACCCGAAATGATGACGAGTCTTCCAAACTTGAAACTTTGTGGTGTGTGTGTGTGTGTTTTGAAAAAAGGTTTGACTTAAAGGGAATTTCTGGAAATAAAATGAATATGATGGACTGGACTGGAAGTGATTTCAAAACAGTGATGAAACTGAAAATGGGAGAAACTGAAAATTGTATGCAAGTGACAATGTCATCCGCGTGGATGATTCTGGCATGATGAATTCATCCGCGCGAATTAGCCTGCGACCTAAATTTTTTACAGTATCCTAGTGTGACTCTGTAATTTCTAGAAGGTTAACTAGATTTACAGAATCTAACTGGAACTGTAACTGGAAAATAGAAAAACAAAGGATGTTTGATTTTTTTGGCATCATGCTTGTCCTCTCTTGTCCTAGACTTTTATTAGTGGTTATTAATGATGAATCCACTATATCAAGCCATCCAGGGGGTATATTAGGACTTTGAAAGTATTTCATTTGCAAGGGAAAGGGGGATTTAACATTAAACTAAATTAACAAGAAGACTAGGTCAAGATGTATCAACTTTAGAGTAAGATCTCTAAGGTGGCCACAAGCAGGACCATCCTTGAGATCTAGGTTCAAGTGTATCTCTTACATCTTAGACTGGAGAGGGGTATTTGCAAGGAAATAAACAATATGAACCATTTAAAATGATCAGCTATGGAGATTGGCTCCAAGATTACCACACTTTAGGTCAAGTAATCAAGTAAAGACTAGTAATGTAAAAGGGGACATGGGACATACATAATGAAAATGTGAATCCTTGTAGAGAATCATTCATGGAGATGAACTCTATGGAGATCCTCTTAGATCCTCGGACAAGGGGGAAGGGAGATAAGTAACAAGTATGTAAGCAAGGTTACATCATTTAAATATGGAATAAATGCATAAATCAAGGAGGTTTAAGTAGGGAGACTGAGGGTTTACCAATGATTACACCCTAATTCTTGGATTAGTGTTTAGGGCTTGAGGAGTTTAAGGCTTAGGTATGATTTTGTAGTGAATTTGTGGTTGGTTTTGGTGTTGGGTTTGTAGAATGTAAGTGTTTGAGGTTGTTTTGAGTAGAGACTTCGACTAAGTAACATTAGGGAAATGTATTTTTTGCTCTTTTGAAACTGAGGGAGAAGGGTTGTATTTATAGGTTGGCCAGGGTGCAAAATCATCCGTGTGGATGATATTGGCATGCTGAATTCATCCGCGTGGATCAGATCGTCAGCGTGCCTGGTATTGCAGAAAGGTGTTTTGGTAGCTTCTTATTTGGTCAAAAAGGCATTTTTACTTGGAAATGATGATTTCCAGTGAGATCCTTGGCCACTTTTTTATTCCTAAGAGGTCCTTCCTCATTCAAATTGTCTAAATAATGCCTGAAATGCCCCTAAATGATTATAAATAATTAAATTGGGCTGAAGGAACACTAACGACCCAGATTGGGGCACTTACACACTCCAGCCAGTGCCGTGAAGGGAAACAAAACAGTGGGGGCGGTCAATTACATTCTGAATGAAAAGGTTGGACAGAGCTCAGGTCAAACCGCTGCAAAGCCAAGGCCTTGCCTCTACACAGCTAAAGTCTTTGGAATGCCTTCTGAAAAAGTATTTGATGGCTTGGTAGCTGAGGGGCTTATGAGACCTCTGGAGAATTGGAAGCCCAAGAACCCAAACATTCGGTTGGATGAGTCTAAGCATTGTCGGTTCCATAGATACCATGGGCATACCACCAACGAATGCACTTATTTGAGGCACCTAATCTCCCCCCTGATTGAGGAAGACAAGCTCGAACCGCCTCGGGGCCCCAATACAGTCAAAAACCCTCTTCTAGCCAATGACCGAGTGAATGTGATTGAGTTTTGAAAGCTAGAGCAGGCAAATGCAGTCGGATTCGGGGATCCCAAGATTATAGACATCCTTGAGTTTATCATCCCTTACGTTGAATTGCATGGGAAATGGAAGGATCTAATTGATGCCTCAGCCAGGGAAGGGCAGTTTGGCCCTATAGTGGGGACCGATTTCATTAATGTCATTGAAGCAAGATCTCTTTTCGGCAACACCGAGCCAGTTACCATAGTCAAGATTACAGAGGAGAGACTCACTTATGAAGATTGTGAGGCCGAAGTGAACCAATCTATGACGGTGGAAGTTTCCCCAAAACCCTTCATCACTTATGGTGAGCATAACGTGTTTGTGATGGCCCTTATTGCTCAGGAGGATCAGTCCCAACCACCGGTATGGAGAAATGTGGAAAGGAGAATGAATGACCAAGGAGACTCCGATGGCGAAGAAAGTTGTCTATCAAATTCCGAAAGTGTGACTGGCCTCAGTAGCTCAGAAATGCAGGTGAATGTGATTGAATTTGAAGAGGAAGCCACACCAGCTCAACCAAAGCCACATATTTGGTATGATATCTATGATTGCGACGATTATCTGTAGGATGCATACCAGGATTGGATTAATGAGGAATCCCCCTCAAGGAGGAGAAGAAAGAAGAAATCCTCCCAACAAAAGTTGAAGGAAAGATATGAGGCAAGACATATCAGCAGGGGATTCTAGGATAACCCTCCAGCAAATTTGATTATTATGTCAGCTACTCGAGAGAGCCCGCCAAAGCCTCAGCTAGTCAGAGCAAGGTCCGTCCCGGCAACTCCCCCTCGGTCGATGTTCTAGAGGCAAAAAGCTCCAAGTTCATAGCTATTGTCCGGTTCAATGAAAATTTGAAAGATTTGGAAGATGAATACAGGGTCCCCATAGAATACATGGCCAGTCAGGGAAGAATCAAATTCTCACATGAGGAGGATTTCATAAGTGTAATCCAAGCCAATCCCCCTTTCGGCTACACAGATAAGGTGGTGATGTCAAAAATCAGCAAAGAGAAAATGACTTACCAGCAATGCATAGACAAAATGAATCGGACCCTTCAGTCTATGAGCCCGATTGTTACAGAGGAGCTTGCCGAAAGATTACATCAGGCCTCCCTTGATCCACTTACTATCTTTCAAAGGCATCGACCCACAAATGACGCCAGTAAGGCTTTTGATGAGTTCGAGCTCTCCAACTTTGTGAAAGCCTACGAATTTGCTTCTCCCCCGGACAATGACAGTGAAGAGACCATCAGAAATGAGAACGGGAATGGGCTGATTTTTAGTGATAATGACAGTTCAGTAGAGGGCATGTATATAGAGCCAATGGAAATGAAACTCGAAGAACCAAATGGGGTAAAAAGCCACATGTCTGAGAATGAGGATGAGATTACCTCGAAATGCGACTGCAACTTTTGCAAGAGCTTGGAGGAGAAAATGGATGAAAGCTCAGAATATGAGTTCAGCATTTTAGAATTCAGTATTCCTTACAGATACCTAGTCGGTGAATGGACAGATTTGATTGAAGCCTTAGCCGAACAGGGAAACTGGGCTCCCCCTATAGACCCAGAGTATGTAAATGTCATTGAGACTGTGCCTCCATTGGAAAGGGTGGATGCCATTGCAGTGTTGAGAGTCACCACTGAGCCACTATTCAAAGAAGAATGTTTGGAAGCCCTAGAAAGGGTCTTGAAGCTTGAAGCGACCCCGCTCCCATTTCTATCTTGTGATAACAGTGACATTTTCCTGGTAATCCCAACGCCATAGGAAAAGCCCAGAACGCCTCTTATATGGTGCCAAGTATCTCGGCCATCCTTTGCCACAATTTGCCACCAGGGTGAGGATGAAGACTCCGAAGGAAGTTACTGTAGTGAGTTTGAGGGAGATACAGTTGAAATGCCAGAGGGAATAGTAGAAGAATGGCTCACTCAAAGGCCAATTAGCCTCAAAAACCCATCCAAAGATGATGACCTGGAGCTCGTCAAGAGGTTTGACCCCGAAGAAATCCTTAACGATGATGGAGTCGCCCACTTCAGGAAGTATTTGGCTAATGCAGAGATGTAAGTACGCCAATCCAATTCGCGACCCTTTTTAGGTGCATTTTAATGTGATAAAATCGTACTAAGGGGCATTTTGGTAAATTCCCGGTCCGTTCCCAGACTTTCAGAAACATTTTATGAGTTTCTCGCGAAGGAAGTATTTTTTTAGTATTTCTCCCGAACAAAAGGACCTACAGGGAATTAACTGCTTTGGGCTTTTAAAGAATTAACTCGAAATGTTCTAGAAGCAGGTTTGGGCGCCAGAAACAGTTATGGGCGTAGCCACTCGTGCGACAACTTGAAGCTTGGAAATTGGAAATGGGAGGTCGTACGACAAATTAAATCAAATTCCAAATCACTGTTTAAATACCAAATCAGCTCATTTGTAAGGGGACTCTCACAAATACAGCGTCTCTCTCTAAAAACTCTCCCTATCTCTCTCTATCTGGAATACCCATCCCTCTCTCTCTAATCGCTCTAATCTTATCACGGTCTCTCTCACCAAAACCAGTCGCCGGCGACCAAGTTCCCTCAATCTTGCTACCTCCAACAACACCAATCCCAAATCAACCTTCCTCACCGTTCTCTCCCTCTCTCTACCCAAACCAAAGACCTTCTTCTCAGGCCACGATCGCCGTTCTCTGCTCTCCGCCCGGAACAACAACCGCCGCTCTCTCTCTCTCAAACCCAGGTAAACGGAGACATCACCGGAGATCTTACCCAACTCTCCCTAAATCCCTTCTAATTCCATCTCTCTATACCCAAATCCGTCAACCAACACCACCCCTATTCCAACCCCTAAGTCGTTAACCACCACCACTCCACTATCTTCTCCGGCTAAATAGAAACCCAATCCGACCTCAATCACCCTCACCTGATTCTATCCCTCTTTACACCCAAAACCAATCCTCAATTGCTTCCCCTGTTCCGGAGCCCAAGCCAATTTAACCCACACACTCACGCATGTACGTTGAAGCCTCACAGTAATTTGGACCTGCGAGTTTGAACTTGTTCCCGGAAGACGACTTGAAGATCCTTCTACCTAACATGGTTTAAGGAGCGTGGACACTACGAGGGTAACAAATCCTAACCTTCTATCTCTCTGTTTACTGCGTAGTGCAACTGCCGTGGCTTGATATTGCTGTGATGTAGAATCTGTGTATTTTTGGCTTTGTTCCAATTTCCATTTAACATGTAGTATGTTCTGTCTTGTTTGGATATTCTGGTCGTTGGGATCTGTTTTTATACATTTATCGTGGTGATGGTATTTTTTTCTGTTCATATGATTATATGCGTTGGGCATGATGGTATTTGTTCTGTTCATGTAATTGTTTGCGTTGTGCATGAATCGTGCTAAGGTGAGCGTGGATCGTCTCATATCCACGTTCATCTAAGCTCGGATCTCTTTGAGGTCGTTGGGACCTGTTCCGTACATTTATCGTAGTGATTATGCATGCTTTTGCATTGATGTCGTGCATTGGGCATGAATTGCTAAAGTGAGTTTGGATTATTCCATATCCACACTCATCTGCAAATTGATCTATCTGAGGTCGTTGGGACCTGGTTTCTATAATCTCGGATTGTCATTTATTATCTCTGTAATTCATTGATTGTAAAACCTCCGCAGATGGCAGAGTATGTCCCGCGACACAACTGGCCATTCATGGTCCTGCGTCGTGCGATATACTTGGCCTATCTGCAGCTGGTTATTTTTTTAGTTGTAAGTTGTTTCATTCCTATGTAATCAGGTGGTGGTCACCTGAATAAATGACTCTCAAGTTGTAACTCTGTCAGTTTCATTAATAAAGCAAAGCATTAAAATGCATTTTATACATATTTTGTCTCACACATTTGCACACACGTTTGAATAATTTGAATGTTGAACATAGAAAGACTCGTCCACGGATGAGGCGTGTTGGGTGAACTCTTGGTTCTTCCCAACACGTAACCTGACCCCCAGACCCATTTTCTCAATAAAAGGTTTTTAATGTTTCCTATTTTTTTTTCGGCGAACGCACATTCAGTGGTGACTCCACTGGGGATAATAGGAACTTGGTTTTCAAAAGTGGGTCAAACTTTCGTGTTTGTTCAACATTCATTTCATTCACTTGTGTGTGCTTTGTTTGTGACATTATGTGTGTTGTTTGCTTCTTTTGTGCTTTGTTTTATTTTGTTCCCTCCTAGTATCCCATCTTTGTTGTCTGTGTTGCTGATGCTTGGGGATGAGATCTTGCATTGTGCTTGGATGCTGGGGCTGTTTTGTTCATTGTTTAGATTCTGGATGCATGGCTCCTTATGTCACGCGGCAGGATTGGTCTCACCAGTCCTGTGTCACGCGACATATGTGGTCACTTTGCAGTATGGGACTCTGATGCAGGTTGTGGTTGTGGGCAATCCCCATGATCAATATTGTTGATCCTTTGATTATTGTGCTCTGTGGGGTTGTGTGAGTGTGTGTTGATTTTCTTTTATCACCCCTTTTCAAAAAATAAAAAAATAAATAAAAAAAATAATAAAAAAAAATTATTTTTCGCAAAATAAAGGAAGATAGTCATCCGCACACTACACCACGTAGATCTAGAACCCTCGGGTGCGATTGACGGCATCGCGGACGGTGATAATATTTGCCTACGCTTGAGCGCCTAATGTCAAACCTATCCCCCTAGCACGTTATAGGTGGCACCACACTCTTTAAGCTTACCCAACGGTTGGTTTTTGACACGCCATTTTTCAAATACACTGAAATGAGTTGTTTCAAAATTTATAATAAGCCTTCGTACCTACCCCAAAATCTCGCACATATGGGCATGTTGCCATCGCAACATGATTTCATGAAAGGACATGTCATTCCCACGGCATGTTCTAACAAGAGATCATGTCGCTTTGTCAATGTGCACCGACGAGAGGTCATGTCGGATTTTTCCTTGAATTTCTTCAGGAATACCCGTTATGCTGCCCAAATTTCTCAAAAAATTGGGGCTTCTCGTCCGTCCCATAAATTCTTCGGTTTTATTTAGGTATCATTGACTATTATTAATTTTGACTCAACGCATTTGGTGTATTTTTGAATGATGTGTCCTAGGGTTCCCCCGAGGTCTAGATTGCGTGAAATAAAGGATTAGCCTTTCCCAACCGTCCCTAGGACCTAAAAGACACTGATTTTTACTTTAACATTAATAAGTGTTGCACGAGTCCGTCTCCTTTTCCTCTCTTCCCTTTACCATACCTCCTCAAAGTTCTCTATCCTTCACCTTATGCAACCTCTTTACCCCTGCAGCGACGGCAAGTTGGGTGTGTGCTCTCGTTCCTGGCGCTCATTGGTTCATAGTCCCGAGGCGAAAGCAGTTCAAGTGCCCGAGCGGTCGTCCATCTGATTCGAAATCTAAAATGCTCGGTGTAAAGAAGATTATGGCCCACCAATCTGGAAGTTCATATCCCATGGGTCAGCAGCAGAGTGCAAATGGTGTGTCCATTGGAAATTTGCGGGCTACCCTTGAAGCTGTTTTTCCTCACGAGCATAAGGTACGATTACTTGCTCAGATTACGAAAGCTAAGGAGAGATGGCTTGTGAAGGACAGAAAGATGGAGAAGGGTCCTCACCTCACCGATGGCAACAATACCCTTCCTCCCGTCCGAAGTTGATGCAGTCGATCAGTCCTTGTAGGATCTAGAGTGTCCGCTGTCGGACATGAGTCTGTCGAGTCCACTTCGGACCAATTTTTTCTTTGCAGTGATAAAAATATTTGTTTCTATTCTTGCTAGACTCGAGACATTTCTAGCACACCCACGTTACACTCGATGGAAATGGTCTTATTCCAAATGATCACTAGCGCTGCTCACCGACTAATGCTTTGAAATGACTAATGTTTAAATTGATCGGAGCGAGAAAATAGACTGATATCCTTTTCGAATTGGGGCTCACCAACTCCCCATCTCGCATCTCCTGTGCTCACATGTCTTTCATCGTCATCACCATCTCGTTGTTCGATGAATTTGCATGGATCTTCCTCGAAGTAAGCTTAAGCAAGAAGTGAAGATTTAATCTCGTTCGGATCATCCGGTAGGGACTGCGGTTGAAACCTTTCACCCATAGGATAACCTTTACCTTACCATCACTAAGCAATACCCCTTTGGTTCAAGGTCGGCACATTTTGAAACCCATTTAGCCATCACCAGAAGAAGAGGGACTATCCTTGAGACTCCCATGATTCAAAAGAAGAGTGACCGTGTCAAAGCTCAAGAACGACAGAAAGCAATGATCCATCCTAGGGACTAGCTGAAATTCTCCTCTCAAAACAAAATTGAAAAAAGATAGAGACAAAAGTAAAAAAAAAAAAAAGAAGAAAGAAAAGAGAATAAAAAAAAAAGAAAAGAAAGAGAGCCTAGTCCCTAGCGATCCTGTAAAAAAAAAGCAAAAGTCAAAGGATTCGGTCGTTACTCAAGAGGAGTCTCAGAGTGAATAAAGAGACAGCATGGATGTCCCTCACCATTACCTCTAACCATTTCCGGCCATCCTCTCGATTTTAGAGGATATTCCCATTACCATTACCCTTGCCCTTGGCAAAGCCAAGACTGACCTCTCATTCTTAGAGGCAAATCGATTCCCCCACCTTAGAAATCCCAAAAACATACCCAAAAGCCAACCTCTCATCTTTAGAGGTTCAGCCAGCAAAAGGCCTAGCCGATCTCTCATTTTAAGAGGTCATGATATCCCGAATCACCCGAGGGTCGATCGAAACCCCGAGACCCAGTCGCAGTTCCTACCGAATAGCAGTTTCATTCCAATATCGTCGAGATCTAAATCAGATTATTACTTAAAGCGGAGCCTAATCCATCCCGGCTCAAAGGATCATCAATAGAAGATTGTGCAAATTCCATCCGTTCATTCGACGTTGCGTGTGAGCATATTTCATTTCTCCTCCGCAAACACTTGCCGTGAATGTCCCACTGGGGCTTCACATCCATGTCTCCAATCGACACTCCAAGAGGACATGTTTTTCAATTCCCAAAATCCCCAAAATTCCTCAGATCCTCGAATTCCAACGTTCATTCTCTTCATTCAAGATAAGCCCGAACTACGGTGACCTGAGCTCCTCCTATGGAGGGAAACGTAGGCAACCATGACTGGTCCGGTCAAAATCACAAAAAGATCTCAGAAGATCCGGTCTCCTCAAGGACCATTCCCATACATTTTCCACCTTTTGGAGTTTGATTCTCGATATCAGTGGGTTTTCTCCTCAGGATTGATTGAAATATTTGTTCATATCGGCTTTGGTAGTTGAATGACCCGAACATCAATAAAGGGTTTTAAGCAGCTTTGTGATCATCACGAATAAGACAAGTTTTCAAGTGTCTCAACAAGTCTTCTCTTTCTACATCATAGGAAGATAGAGCCAAACACTGTTTCGGTCAGCAGGGGCTTCCATACACTTTTCTACACCTTGTGATGCTTATACTCTCCCAAAAGAGTTAAACCCAAAAGCGAGTGTGTCATACACAGATAGCGGGATCTATTCCCACCTTTGAAAGATGTGCCCCTGCATGCATACATTTTCGAGTCTTGTCCAGCGCCTGATTGACTGCGGTTTTGAAATGATGGGTTGCCTCCTCGGCCACAAGATAACTCTGTCTGCGATGAAGCTACATGGAATTTCCTCAAGCTGGGGCTTTGGTTAAGGTATCCCTCCGGCTCTCCTTACCAGATTCCCTATAGGTTTGCTTTACACTCTCAACTGGGGCTTCACCAAGCCGGGATCATTCTCTGCACTTTCTCTGCTGCTTGCTGTCGCAGACGCGCGATACACTTTGTCCTTACTAGCAATAGACCTGCTGCAACCAGTACTCCCGGGAGCGTCCCCGACTTGCCTAAGCTGCACCATCACTTATACGTTTCCCCTATAACGGGAGAGGGTCCACCCCATTACAAACACTTTTCGTCCCATACACGATCCCTCATAGAGCAACTGATACAGACATATCTGCTTGTCAAGCCGTGCAAAACCCTCACTTCCCTTCCATCCCCAGCTGAGATGGACTTGTGCAACAAAAGATTAATAATGCATAAGCAAGAGTCAAATAAAGTGCAAAGTGCCTAGAGTGTTATGTTTTTCCCCCCGTAGGTTACAATAATCCGGTGATCGTAATTTGATCGTGAGGACAGCCCCTCGAATCACAATTTTGGACAAGGATTCCAAATCCTGCATGTGGCAGACCCCGCCTTTATTATCTACGTCAGGCCTGGACTCACCATCATCATCTGAAATAGCCTTAGCTGTCTCAGCCCCCAAGCAGTGCTTGTCAAAGAAAAGAGGCCCAGCTGCCCCAGAAACCAGACAATAATGCTCACCAGTCTCGACGACTTCAAAGCCTATTTTACAAAGACCGTCCCGTGAATGGCCACCCAGCAAGCGTCGACAAGTGATATAGGTCCCTCCGGCAGCCACGATCATCAAGCAGTAGCATGAGACCCCCCCGGCAGCTACACCTATCCCCAGTAGAAATCAATGGTAGCATGAGACCCTCGACATCTACCTCCCAACAAGCAGTTACAGCCTAAAACCCTCCGATAGCTACATCTACCCCCGTAGGTACAGCAACCAACTGAGCAGCAAATCTTAAAGATTGCCCCTTAAAGCACAACCGAGACAAAGATTCCGTGTTTATTTGAGTCTCCCCAGCAGTGCACACCAAAATCAATGGCCCCGCCGCCAAGGTACCAACAAGAGTCCAATCCTTAACAAGCAAAGTCCCCGGCTTACCAAGCAAAGCTCAGGACACAAAATTCAATCGTCAACAATAGCAATAGCATCAGTCCCTCCGACAGCTACAGGTTTCACAGTCATATTCTTGGGTGACAACAGCACAGTCATGTTCTTGGGTGACAACCGCACAGTCAAGTCTTGGGTGACAACTGCTCAGTCAAGTCTTGGGTGACAACCGCACAGTCATGTTCTTGGGTGACAACCGCACAGTCATGTTCTTGGGTGACAACCGCACAGTCAATTCTCGGGTGACAACCGCACAGTCAGGTTCATGGGTGACAACCGCATAGTCAAGTTCTTGGGTGACAACCACACAGTCAGGTTTGTAGGTGACAACCGCACAGTCAGGTTATTGGGTGACAACCGTATAGTCAGGTTATTGGTTGACAATCGCACAGTCAGGTTCTTGGGTGACAACCACACAGTCAGGTTCTTGGGTGACAACCACACAGTCAGGTTCTTGGGTGACATCCGCACAGTCAGGTTCTTGGGTGACAACCACACAGTCATTTCCCGGTTGACAACCACATAGTCACTTTTGAACTACGATTTAGCTTGATTTCCTCCCAGGGATACGTTGGAATCCTTTCTCTAAAGGTCCAGCCATTCGATCTCCCAGATCACCATCCAGCCCTCTGCCTTATCCCCCTGATGCTCATGGAGATTGGGTCCTTTTTATCGACAACCTCACTTCTTCCATAAGTGACGTTGCCGAGGGGCTCTGTAAGTATGCCAATCCAATTTGCGACCCTTTTTAGGTGCATTTTAATGTGATAAAATTGCACTAAGGGGCATTTTGGTAAATTCTCGGTCCGTTCCGAGACTTTCGTAAACATTTTATGAGTTTCTCGCGAAGGAAGTATTTTTTTAGTATTTTTCCCGGACAAAAAGACCTACAGGGAATTAACTGCTTTGGGCTTTTAACGAATTAACTCGGAATGTTCTAGAAGCATGTTTTGGCGCCAGAAACAGTTATGGGCGTAGCCAGTCGTGCGACAACTTGAAGCTTGGAAATTGGAAATGGGAGGTCGTACGACAAATTAAATCAAATTCCAAATCACTGTTTAAATACCAAATTAGCTCATTTGTAAGGGGACTCTCACACACACAACGTCTCTCTTTAAAAACTCTCCCTATCTCTCTCTATCCGGAATACCCATCCCTCTCTCTCTCTAATCGCTCTAATCTTCTCACAGTCTCTCTCACCAAAACCAGTCGCCGGCGACCAAGTTCCCTCAATCTCTCTACCTCCAACAATGCCAAACCCAAATCAACCTTCCTCACCGTTCTCTCCCTCTCTCTACCCATACCGAAGACCTTCTTCTCAGGCCATGACCGCCGTTCTCTGCTCTCCACCCGTAACAACAACCGCTGCTCTCTCTCTCTCAAACCCAGGTAAACGGAGACATCACCGGAGATCTTACCCAACTCTCCCTAATTCCCTTCTAATTCCAACTCTCTATACCCAAATCCGTCAATCAACACCGCCCCTGTTCTAACCCCTAAGCCGTTAACCACCACCACTCCACCATCTTCTCCGGCTAAATAGAAACCCAATCCGACCTCAATCACCCTCACCTGATTCTATCCCTCTCTATACCCAAAACCAATCCTCAATTGATTCCCCTGTTCCAGAGCCCAAGCCGATTCAACCCACACACTCACGCATGTACGTTGAAGCTTCACAGTAATTTGGACCTGCGAGTTTGAACTTGTTCCCGGAAGTCGACTTGAAGATCCTTCTACCTAACATGGTTTAAGGAGCGTGGACACTACGAGGGTAACAAATTCTAACCTTCTATCTCTCTGTTTACTGCGTAGTGCAACTACCGTGGCTTGATATTGCTGTGATGTAGAATCTGTGTATTTTTGGCTTTGTTCCAATTTCCATTTAACATGTAGTATGTTCTGTCTTGTTTGGATATTCTAGTCGTTGGGATCTGTTTTTATACATTTATCATGGTGATGGTATTTTGTTCTGTTCATATGATTATTTGCGTTGGGCATGATGGTATTTATTTTGTTCATGTGATTGTCTGCGTTGTGCATGAATCGTGCTAAGGTGAGCGTGGATCGTCTCATATCCACGTTCATCTAAGCTCGGATCTCTTTGAGGTTGTTGGGACCTGTTCCGTACATTTATCGTAGTGATTATGCGTGCTTTTGCATTGATGTCGTCCATTAGGCATGAATTGCTAAGGTGAGTGTGGATTATTCCACATCCACACTCATCTGCAAATTGATCTCTCTGAGGTCGTTGGGACCTGGTTTCTATTGTTGTTAATCTCAGATTGTCATTTATTATCTTTGTAATTCATTGATTGTAAAACCTCTGCAGATGGCAGAGTATGTCCCGCGACACAACTGGCCATTCATGGTCTTGCATCGTGCGATATACTTGGCCTATCTGCAGCTGGTTATTTTTTCAGTTTTAAGTTGTTTCATTCCTATGTAATCAGTTGGTGGTCTCCTGAATAAATGACTCACAAGTTGTAACTCTGTCAGTTTCATTAATAAAGCAAAGCATTAAAATGCATTTTATACATATTTTGTCTCACACATTTGCACACATGTTTGAATGATTTGAATGTTGAACATAGAAAGACTCGTCCACGGACGAGGCGTGTTGGGTGAACTCTCGGTTCTTCCCAACACATAACCTGACCCCCGTACCCATTTTCTCAATAAAAGGTTTTCAATGTTTCCTTAAAAACGGCGTGGCGACTCCCTAAAATTTCATTATTTTTTCGGCGAGCGCACATTCAAGAGAAGCTGCCAAGAGGTTGACGCCAAAAGAAAGGAAAGATATGCTTAATAGTGGTGAGGAGTGTGACCCTACATTGCTGGAAAAGTTGCTAGGGCAAAATGATGAAGCCAATGGCAAGCCTCCAAGTCCTGAGAATGATAAAAATGATGGACCTACTAGATCTGAAGCCAACAGACTTAAATCCGTCCAGTTAGACTATTAAGGCCAATGATTCCACCGCTCGATCAGTTTTGGGGATTGCAACTTTAAATCTGTGGTTTGTGAAGAAGGTCATGGCTGTAGACTTCCATGTAATTGATATCCCCATTTCATTTACTGCTCTTCTGGGATGACCCTAGATCCACCAGATAAATAGGGTGGCCTCTACCCTGCACCAGTGTGTCAAATTCTAGTCTGATGATGGAACTATCACTACTATCTATGGAGACAGTGGGACTGTGGAAGGAACCAATACAGGGGGTATTCCAATACTGGAAATCAAGCATGATGATAAAGGGCTTACCTTAAATGGCTTCTCCTTGGCCACCTCTAAAGTTTAAGTATGTTGTACAGACCTCACTACTACCTCACACAAAATACCTCCTGCCATACGAATGATAAGTAAGATGAATTATCTTCCGGTGCTTGGACTGGGTAAAAGGCTTCAGGATCGTCATACTATCATTGATGCAAAGGAACATATTGGTGTAATGCCCTACGCATTTAGTTATGTTTGACTTATAATCTAAATCGCTATGTAATCATCTTTATCAATTATTATAGAGAAAGTTTATTTGGTTCATTATATGTTTACATGTTTATTATATTGAACTGCGTCACTAGTTAGTATGAATATCTAGTATAAGTTGGTAATGGAAAATCATAGAGATGATTATATGCATGAGATGCACATTACACTTATGGATACTTGCTAGAGAATAAGTATTGGACATGACCTACCAATGAGATTTATGACATGGTCAATAGTCATATATGTCATGATTAAATCTCATGATCGTAGTGTCATTGAATCCTTTGTACCTGAGATTATCATTGTCTTTCACATGATGAACGTGTTGTTTGATATAGTCTAACACTATCTTTAATTGGATAGCAATAAGGGCTATGCTGGCATGATTGGATTCCTGTAGGGAATAATGATAAGTCAAGATGGAATTTGTCCCTCTCTGTGTGAGAGAGATGTTTTCTTGGGCCCCTCAATGAATGATGTTGATGAAATGTGTGGCCACACTCAAGTGATTTGATAGAGATCAAATGCGTTTGGATTATCAACATATTCAGAATCGAGAAAGCATTGAACATGTGAGTTGACATGGACCCATACTCATGTTCAATTGGACATCGTGGAGAAAGGGATTATGATATTTGATCTATCGAGGAATCAAGCTTTGATGTTATATTAATTGGGTAGATATAATGGTTTGCTAGAAACCACTTATGTCTTGTGAGGTCGATGTTTCGACTCACTACCAACATAATATAATTCCTATTGGGTCACACACAAAGAACGAATTTGATTCAAGCTGAAAATTGGAGTTTTTGGGTTCTGGCATGACTCGTGACCAGGAGCACGACTCGTGCCCTGGGTCACAACTCGTGCCTAGGGTCACGACTCATGACAAGTGCAGAACGACTACATTTTGTGACAACAAGGATTGTCTCATTGACTTTTGACTTTGTGGGATTGGGCATGACTCAAGCCCTTGGGCACGACTCGTTCCCATAATCAGCACGAGTGCAAAATGATTATGAATCATATGAGATATGTGAATCTTGTTTATTGGGCAAAATGACGAAACCACCCTACACTAAGAGTAGTGAAAGGGCTAGTGACTTATTGGGCTTAATACATACTGATGTATGCGGACCAATGAGCAGCATTGATAGGGGAGAATTTCGGTATTTCATTACATTCACAGATGACTTATCTAGATATGGCTATGTCTATCTAATGAAGTCCAAAAGTGAATCGTTTGAGATATTTAGAAAATTACGAAATGAAGTACAAAATCAACTTGGCAAAACAATTAAAGCACTTAGATCCGATCGTGGTGGTGAGTATTTAAGCGAAGAGTTTGATAGTTATCTCAAAAACTGTGGAATTGTTTCAGAGTTGACTCCACCCGGAACCCCACAATGGAATGGTGTTTCCGAGAGGAGGAATATAACCCTATTAGTTATGGTTCATTCGATGATGAGTCAAGTTGACCTTCCTATATTCTTTTGGGGACACGCATTAGAGACTTCTCCATTCACACTAAACAGAGTCCCAACTAAATCGGCTCCTAAGACCCCACATGAGATGTGGCATGGAAGAAAACCTAGTTTGTCTTTCATGAAGATTTGTGGTTGCGAAACTTATATGAAGAGACTTGTCTCCGATAAGTTAGCACCTAAATCTGACAAGGTTATTTTTGTTGGTTACCCTAAGGAAATAAAAGAGTATTACTTTTACAACCACAATTAGAACAAAGTGTTTGTTGCTCAATATGGTACCTTTCTTGAGAAACAGTTTCTCAAGAAAGGAACTATTTGGGGTAAAGTTGATCTTGAAGAAATTCAAGAACCTGAAAATAACATGGAACCGATAGTAGAGACTGAACCAAATCCACAAGGAGTTGTGGAACCGGTTCAAGATCCACAAGTCCATCGTAGATCGGATAGGTTACGATCCGCACCCGAGAGATATGGATTCCTCATGTCGGAGAGTAATGAAGTGGAAGTCATTGAGAATGACGAAACTACTTCCTATCAAGAGGCGATGTCCACTCCCGATTCGTATAAATGGTTAGAAGCCATGAAATCCGAATTGCAATCCATGTCGGATAATCAAGTTTGGAACTTGATTGAGCCACCCGAAGGTGTAAAAACCATAGGGTGCTAGTGGGTCTTCAAGAAGAAGACTGACATGGATGGGAAGGTTCATACTTCTAAGGCTAGGCTTGTAGCAAAGGGATATAGGTAGATTCATGGTGTAGACTATGATTAAACCTTCTCACCTGTTGCCAGACTTAAGTCTGTTAGAATTTTGATTGCCATAGCTGCATATTATGACTATGAGATATGTCAAATGGATGTCAAAATGGCTTTCCTAAATGGGAAGTTACTCGAGGATGTGTATATGACACAACCCGAAGGTTTTGTCAATCCAAGAAATTCTAACAAGGTGTGCAAGTTATAAAGGTCCATAAATGTATTGAAGCAAGATTCTAGGAGTTGGAATCTTCGTTTTGACGAAAAGATCAAAGAGTTTGGTTTTGTCAAGAACGAAGATGAACCTTGTGTATACATGAAATTCAGTGGGAGCGTAGTATTATTCCTCTTATTATATATTGATGATATCTTACTCATTGGAAACGACATTCCTGCACTTCAGACTGTCAAGTCTTGGCTAGGGAAATGTTTCTCAATGAAAGATATGGGTGAAGCCGCTTATATCCTTGGCATCAAGATCTATAGAGATAGATTTAAAAGGATAATTGGTTTGAGTCAAAGTACCTACATTGACAAGGTTCTTAGAAGATTCAAGATGGAAAATTCTAAGCGAGGCAACATGCCAATGGGTCATGGTGTTACTCTTAGCAAGAATCAGTGTCCTAATACAACTGATGATTGAAAGAGGATGAATGAGGTTTCATACGCTTCGGCTATTGGATCTATCATGTATGACATGATTTGTACTAGACTCGATGTCTCGTATGCTCTTAGCATGACGAGTCGATACCAATCAGATCCTGGTGAGAACCATTGGATGGCAGTTAAGACGATCCTTAAGTACTTAAGAAGGACTAAGGATGTGTTCTTGGTCTTTGGAGGGATGGAAGAAGATCTTGTTGTAAGAGGTTACACATATGCTAGCATCCAAACCGAGAAGGATGATTTCCGATCGCAGTCAAGATTTATGTTTATGCTTAACGGAGGTGCAATTTGTTGGAAGAGTTCCAAGCAGAGTACCAAAGTCGATTCTACAACCAAGGCCAATATATAGCGGCATCCGATGCAGCTAAGGAGGCAGTTTGGATCAAGAAGTTCATTAGTGACTTGGAAGTTGATCCAAGTATCACTAATCCGGTGAAACTTTATTTTGACAATAATGGTGCCATTGCGCAAGCAAAGGAACCAAGGTCACATCAGCGATCCAAACATATACTTAGACGTTTCCATCTCATTCGAGAGTTTATTGATCGGGGAGACGTTATGTTATGCAAAGTATCAACCGATGATAACATTGGGGATCCTCTTACAAAGCCCCTCGCACAAGCAAAGCATGAGGGTCATGTGAGGTCCATGGGTATACGATACATAGATGGAGCCTAGTGCAAGTGGGAGATTGTTGGTGTAATGCCCTAGGAATTTAGTTATGTTTGACTTATAATCTAAACCGCTATGTAATCGTCTTTATCATTTATTATAGAGAAAGTTTATTTGGTTCATTATATGTTTACATGTTTATTATATTGAACTGCGTACCTAGTTATTATGAATATATAATATAAGTTGGTAATGGATAATCATGGAGATGATTATATGCATGAGATGCACATTACACTTATGGATACTTGCTAGAGAACAAGTATTGGACATGACCTACCGATGAGATTTATGACATGGTCAATAGACATATGTGTCATGATTAAATCTCATGATAGTAGTGTCATTGAATCCTTTGTACCTGAGAGTATCATCGTCTTTCACATGATGAATGTCGTGTTTGATATAGTCTAACACTATCTTTAATCAGATAGCAATAGGGCTATGCTGGCACGATTGGATTCCTGTAGGGAAGAATGATAAGTCAAGATGGAATTTGTTCCTCTTTGTGTGAGAGAGAAGTTTTCTTGGGTCCCTCGATGAATGATGTTGATGAAATGTGTGGCCACACTCAAGTGATTTAATAGAGATCAAATGCATTTGGATTATAAACATATTAGGAATCGAGAAAGCATTGAACATGTGAGTTGACATGGACCATGACTCATGTTCAATTGGACATTGTGGACAAAGGGATTGTGACATTTGATCTATCGAGTAATCAAACTTTGGTGTTATATTAATTGGGTAGATATAATGGTTTCCTAGAAACCACTTATGTCTTGTGAGGTCGATGTTTTGACTCACTAACAGCATAATATAATTCCTATTGGGTCACACACAAAGAACGAATTTGATTCAAGCTGAAAATTGGAGTTTTTGGGTTCTGGCATGACTCTTGACCAGGAGCTCGACTCGTGCCCTGGGTCATGACTCGTGCCTAGGGCACGACTCATGACAAGTGCAGAACGACTACGTTTTGTGGGAACAAGGATTTACTCATTGACTTTTGACTTTGTGGGATTGGACATGACTCGTTCACATAATTAGAACGAGTGCAAAAATATTTACGAGTCGTGTTACAACTGGATTTTGGCTTAGGGCACTCGTGATTGCCTGGAACGACTCGTGGCATGAGTCGTGCCCAGGAGCACGATTCGTGCCCAGAAGCACGAGTCGTGCCCTGAGTGAATTTTGGTCAGCACGCGATTCCTTGGCCGGATAGGTTTTGGTGTTTGACATGGATTTTACCCTATACCTAGTATAAATATAATCTTTTGATTAGCCAAAAGCACATGCTTATTCTAGGATTATAAAACTCTAGATTTTGATATTGATTGAGAATCATAATATCATAAGGCTCCCAGATAATTCCATTATTTTGATTATTGGTTCGTTAACGTGTGGATCACCATTAGAAGGAGGTTGCTTTATCTCCTAAGGCTTGGAGATCTCCATTGATTGATTCATCACCAAAGTTGAACAAGGAAGATAGAAGATTCGACATCAAAATTCTAAGCTTGAATTTTGAGATCTATTTTGACAAACTTAATCGCATTCAAGGTTTGTAATTCTATTTCATGATTCTAATCTCTTTATGCTAGACGAATCTAAGGGCTAGGGTTTTGTTGTTCTATAAATATTTTCCGCTGCGGTAACAGTTCAGGAAAGATGAAAAGTTGTTACTAATGAAGGGGTCCATCTCCATCCTTATAGCCTGTCTCTGGCCAAGTACTTCACCAAGGGTGAAACGCAGTATGATGAGAATGACAGTCAGCAGACCGTGAGGAAAGATCTCTTGAAAATCCTTGAAAAGGCCCATGGATAGCCAGCCAATCCCATCAGGAGGATGTTTCTTGACCTACCGAGTATTCCTGGGGCTACCACCTCTGTTCAGAATGAGTATCTCTTCAAAGGGAACCCAGACCGCCTCAAAATGCCAGTACTCTTCCCAGTAGGGGTAATGGATTTCTCCACCTTCGAGCTAGCTCTCCCGAAGATTAGCCAGGTAGAAATTGCCATCAGTGAGGACAGTGGGTCGGCATTGCAGAAGTTGTTTGATGAAGAAATACAGATTCCCGACCTAATCGACTTCAGCTTAGATGACGAGACAGTTGCCGTAATTGGTAACGGTAGTGAAGAACCTTTTGATCCCCGCACTCTTGTGACTAAGACAGAGATGCCGCTGAAGAACTGGGAGACATTTTCAGGCCCGATAGCCAGCCGATAGAAAATTATCACAAAGCTTGGATTGGTCCCCCGTCCGTCTATGTCTTGCCCTGTCAAACACCCTGTCATTCGTACTATAGAGTCAGGAGTCTTTGAGTTCGAGTCCTCTGAGTCATCTGACGGCCTTACGCCTGAATATTATGAATGTGTCACCAATGTGATCTTTCCATTCGCTTTAAATGAAATGATAGATCTTTCTGAGTATCCCCTTATTGCCAACTTAACAAATGATAAATTAACTAATAACAACAATTAATAAAGATTCATTTGAACAAGATACAGACACACTAAATGAACAATACATTAAAGAAATCTTTAAGCAGATTATTGATAAGGAGGAAAACCATGCCCAAGCTGCCGAGGAGGTTTTGACTAGTGTTAACCTGGGTACTATCAAAGAACCTAAAGAGACACAAATCGGGAACTTCTTCCGGGGGCCAAACGGGACAGACCGGATGATCTTCTCAAAGAGTATGTGGATGTGTTTTCTTGGTCTTACAAGGACATGCCGGGGCTGGACAGCTCAATTTTAGAACACATGATTCCTTTGACACCTGATGCCAAGCCTGTGAAATAGAAACTGAGGAAAATCAAGCCAGAATGGTCTCTGCATGTCAAAGAGGAAATTGATAAGATGCTCCGTGCCGGATTCATCAGAGTCATTGAATATCTAACCTCGTTGTCAAACATTGTGACCGTGACCAAAGCAAATGGGAAGGTGCGATGTTGTGTGGATTTCCGAGATCTAAACAAAACCAGTCCCAAAGATGACTACCCGTTGCCGAACAAAGATATTTTGGTGGATGCCACATCCAACTACGAAGTCAAGTCATTCAATGATGGTTTTTCTATCTATAACCAGATCAAGATGGCAGAAGAGGACCAGGAGAAAACAGCTTTCACCATGCCATGGGGGACATACTGTTACACGGTGATGCCTTTTGGGTTAAAGAACGTTGGGGCTACTTATCAGAGGGCAGCAACTGCGCTTTTTCATGAAATGATCCACAAGGAGATTGAGGTCTTTTTCGATGATATGATTATCCATTCCAAAGGCGCAGATGGACAACACTTTTTTGATCTACGGAAGTTCTTTGAGTGGTTAAGGAAGCATTCCATGAGGCTGAACCTTGCAAAGTGCACCTTCGGAGCGATGAGGGGAAAGGTACTTGGGTATATGGTCACAAAATGAGGAATTGAAGCCGACCCCCGAAAAATCAAAGCCATTATAGACATGAGGCCACCTCGATCCTAGACATAAGTCAAGAGCTTTATGGGTAGACTGCAGTATATCAGCCGTTTTGTTAATCAGCTGACAACCATGTGTGAGCCCATCTTCAAGCTTATAAAGAAGAATGCAGATACGGAATGGAATGAAGAATGCCAGGATGCCTTTGACAAGATAAAGGCATACCTAGTGAATCCCCCGATACTATGTCCCCCAATATGGACAGAAACCCCTCCTGCTCTATCTTACGATTACCGACACGGCAGTTGGGGCTATGCTGGCCCAAGAAAATAAAGATTCTCGGGTAGAGAATGCCATTTACTTTGTGAGTCAAAAGCTTCAAGGGAGTGAGCTCAATTACTCGGCGTGTGAAAAGACATATGCAGGACTAATCTGGGTAGTTGGGAAACTGAAACACTACATGCAGGCTCACTCGGTGAATTTGGTCTCAAAAATGGACCCCATCAAGTATCTCTTTGACAAACCTTCCCTCTCAATCCACTTGTGTAAGTACCCAAATCTTGCTCCTGCCTTCCAGTTAAGTTTCCCAGCAATTCCCCGAACTTTCATAAAGTTCAGGGGCGATTCGGGAACTTTTCCAAACTATCCAAAGGAGGAAGGACCTGCTAGGAATTAAAATTCCAGGCAGGACCTTGCTGGAATGATGCTTCTAGCTGTCACCTTGCATGAATCTAGAAGCAGACTGAGTCATCAGTGGATAACGCCGAACGGCCTCTTTTGCAAGAGGTTAACGTCGGGCGGCTTCATTAGGAAGCACACTGCAGCCTATAAATAGAGGTCTCCTCTACCCATTTTAACAAGAACATTTTAGCATTGTTACTCTGCCAAAATTAATACACAAATTTTCAGAAGCTGAAACCTCCCAAAAACCACCTCCCTCCTCCATAAAATCCATCCAAAACCATTGCTACATAGGAAAAATCCCCAAGGAAGATAGAGAGAACCACCATTAGTAATCTCTCCTTCCTTTCTCCTTTAGATACTTTCATTATATTGCTCTATTCATCACTTGTAAATTATATTGCCTTTATTTGTCATCTATATTGATTATATGATATAAAGTTCCTATCTTTACCATGTAAATATCATATTCCCCCTTTCCCCTACGAAGTGATTCATGGGGAATCCTCTCCCAAGGATGAACAAGAGTCCACAAGTGGCTTGTTCTAGGGAAGATTCATCACATGATGATGTGAAATCCCTTCATTTTATCACATAAAAATGCAATCTTTACTCTCATTATGTCATTCCCATTCCCTTGACCTAGCTTCCAAGGATTGTCCACCTTATAAGGTCTTAAAGGACATAGGAAAGCCATAAAGGTCATCCCTTTTCATTATATCTTTAGCTTAGATAATGTTCCTTACGTTATTTCCTTTAAAGATGCAATCTTTACTTTCAAAAGTCATCCCCCCATGTCCCTTTTGGTTGGATCACTCTCCGAGGATTGTCTAGTAGCCCTTTAAGGCACGAAAGACATAGGGCGAGTATAAAGATCCAATCTTTATACCCCCTCCCCTAGTCCCCTTGGTTCTTGGAGCATCCCGTGGTGTGGATCAGTGTAAAGACCTCATCTTTACATCATTTCTGCCACTAAAATGCCATAGTCGTAGTCCCTTTAGAAGAGGATGAATCTTAGTCCCGACATCTCCGATCATCACTTGAGACAAGCATAAATGTACCTACGAAGCTCTATCGTCTCGAGATGTAGGATTGATGGGCAAAGGCTCCTCCTTTTCTAAAGAGTCTCATTCTTGGACTATAAAAGGTGTCCCTCTCTCGATCTCATATGACCAAGTCCCCAAAGAACGTTGGTTTAAAATACACCAAGGCTTTCAAGCCAATTATGGTTGATTATTCCAACGGGAGGGTAAAAAGGTCACATAATGATGATCACAAGTCCAAGATGAGCACGGGATCAAAATCCCGAACACATCAAATCCAAGGAATCCCGAACTATAACCTTCTTATATGGTTTATATGTCCGGCAGATAACTTGGCACATTCCCTCTCTTTTTCTAAACACACACACATGAGTACACAAACAAGCACAAACTTTGAATCTAGGAAGACTTGCTTTCGCAAGGCTCCTAGGGTGAACGCGATCCGTTCTTTCCAAGGAGTAACTTAACCTCCGAACAGTGTTACAACGGTCCCGGGCGTGCACGGAATCATCCCAAATTCCCCATGTCAGCCAGTGTCAACCAATGCACTAGTCTGTGTCACACTTTTAAAACCGTGACTTTTTTGGTTGCTTTTTGTTCTAGACCGTGTCATACAGCCTCATTGTATACCCCAGGGATGGCTAAACCGGACCGGAATCGGATCGGAACCGGAAAACCGGATCGGAACCGGACCGGAAAAGCCCGAAACCGGAGCGAACCGAGGAGAAAACCGGAATCTGACGGACCGGAACCGGGGTTAGGCCGGGCCGATTAAGGGTTACAAAAATGCAAAACCGAACCGGAACCGGAACCGTGAACCGGACAAAATTTCCATGTTTTCCAAAGAACCAGACCGGAACCGGACCGAAAAAGCTCGGAACCGGAGCGAACCGGGGAGAAAACCAAAACCGGGGTTAGGCCGGGCCGGTTAAGGGTTACCATTTGGCCGAACCGAAACCTGCGGTTTTTGGCCCGGAACTAGAACCGGACCGGTTTTGGCCATCCCTAGTATACCCCCATAAAAGTTAAACCCGAGCCCATGCTAAAAGTCAAGATCCCTCATGCAAGCGAAATTCTGCCTAAATTTAGTCAAGGAAAAAGTGGCAAAATCTTGACCCCGGCATTGAGTTTGACCCACACGGGGTATGTAAGAGTCAAGCCCGAGTCCGTGCCAAAAAAATCAAGATCCCTCGCACAAGCGAAGCCATGCCAAAATTTCGTTAGGCAAAAATTGGCAAAATCTTGACCCCGACATTGACTTTGACTTTGACTTGCACAAAGTATGCAATAACGCTAAATGTTACGCCGTGTCATTCGACCTGTAACGTCCGACCCATGCCTATTATTTTCCTTGGATAACGCCGAAGTCAAACATCCATCGCGTAAGCGAAACTCTGTCAAAATTTTGCTAAGGCTAAGAGGCTTGACTTTCACGGCATTGACATTGACTATAATCTGCTTCGCTCGTGCGTTAAATATTCTTAAGACCTACTAGACTCTGGGACTGTTCTTCTCTCTCAGTCGGTGGGATCCGCATGCCCTATAAGACCCTCGCCCGGGACTGTCCACCCTGGGAGGTCAAAATACAGGTGGAAAACGAGGGGCTTATAGACCTAGTGACGAAACCCACTGATCCATGATCTAGAGTAGTTGCGAAAAAGAAGAGCAACCTTTTCCAACCAAATAGAAATAAATAAAAGACAATATTTTAAGTAAACTTGAAGATTCCTAATTGCATATTTCTTGAGCCTTCAGCCTAAACACCTACCCCCGAGTCTAAATCTTGCCTATCCCTTTCCCGCAGCGAGAAAGAAGTGGGTGAGAATACCGGGTCAGCGGCTTGTCACTGCAGAAATTTCAGGCTCAGATAGTTCGTCAGAATCGTCAGGTTCGTCAGCCTAGAGATTCAGAATGGCAGATTTGACAGAAAACAGCAGTGGTATGAGTAATCCGGTGACTAGAGAGGAAGAGCTAGCCTTAGCCTTGGAAAACAGTCGTAAGGTCCATGAGGAACAGTAAGCGATACTCATCGATGCTCTCCGTCATCATGGGGTTCAGATAGTGGTCGAAGCCAATGGTTCCTTGGTCATGGTGGAGGATAAACCCCAGAAATAGTGATTTCAGCCCCTCCATCCTATAACTAGTGCCCTCCTCCATCCAAATATGTTCCCTTACCAAGGACTACTCCTTTTCAGTCCTTCCCAACATCCCAGGACATCAGGGCTCCAACACCCTCCCCTCCTCAGATAAGACCCAGCTTTGTTCACTACCAATAGAGAACAAATGCTACTGCCACCCCAGTCACTGAATGCGCGCTCGCCGAAAATATATATATATATATTATATAAGGAGTCGCCACGCCGTTTTAAGAGGAAACATTGAAAACCTTTGTTTTAGAGAGAAAACATGAGTTCGGGGGTCAGGTTACGTGTTGGGAAGAACCGAGAGTTCACCCAACACGCCTCGTCCATAGACGAGTCTTTCAATCAAACACATCCAAGTAAATCCAAAGTGTGTGCAAATATCAATAATAAACGAAATGTGATAAAATGCATCTTATTAATTATGAAACCAGAAATTACATATTGTGAGCCCATTATTTAGGGAGGCCACATCCCTAATACAAACAAACTAAAACAGATTACAAAGGAAAAGAGTCACTGCAGATGGGTCATGTGTGTCGCATGACACATCGTACCAGTGACCACATGTGTCGCGTGACACAGGATCACTTGGGGAAGAAGGTGTCGCGTGACACATATGAGCCTTCTGCAGAAACCTCACAATATGAACTCAGAAATTAACAGAAGCTATACAGATCTAATTAACAAGCTGAATTATGAACAAAAAACATAAACAACGTCAAATCGACCCAGGGAGTGTGGATATGGGTAGATCCACACCCCCTTGGGGGCTCAAACACCAAATTCAACCAAACCAATCAATATGAGATCAATTACACAATCTATGCAAGTTAAACAGAGAGATTGCGATTGGGATTCAGTAATTCAGATAGCTAGGATCTGATTACTGAATCCAAATAAAATAGAACTATAAAATTGCAAGGAATTAAATGAGAGAGAGAGAGAGAGGGTTAGGGAATTGTTACCCTTGTTGATTCCACAAATTCTATATCTAGTCAGATATAGAATCCTTCAATTCTTCATTGTAGATCTCACAGCTCTGATCCAAGGGTTCCAATTGGTGTAGGTAGAGAATTGGGTTTGGATGAGAGGGATTAGTGGGTTGGAAGGTAGGAGAGAGAGAGGTTTTGTGCTTGGGACGCTCGTTACACTGCTATTTTGGCAGAGTAACAGTAGGCTAGAATTGGGATCTATTTCAATGAGGGGGAGGGTCTTATTTATAGGCTGCAGTTGGCTGCCTTAGTATGTCGCACGACCTTACGTGTCCACTTTCCATGCCTCAAGCTGTCGCGTGACACAAGGTGGCTCAACCGCTTTTGGCGCCAAAAACCGCTCGGAACATTCCGGGAAAATACCCAAAAGGTCCAACAGGTTTTATTCCCAAGGGGTCCTTTGGCATGAATGATGTACCAAAAGGTACTTCCTTCGCGGGAAACTCATGGAACGTTTCCGGAAGTCTCGAGATAGGCCGGGAATTTACCAAAACGCCCCTTAATGCAGTTTTATTATATTAAAATGCATCGAAAAGGTTGCGAATTGGATTGGCATACTTACAGAGCCCCTCGGCAACGTCACTTTTGGAAAAAGTGGGGTTTTCGATAAAATAAGACCCAATCTCAATGAGCGGCTGGGGTTAAGGTGAAGGGCTGGAAGGGTGAGAAGGGGAAAATTATGGCTGGACCTTTCTGAGAAAGGATTCCTACGTATCCCTTTAAGAAGGGAATCAAGCCAAATCGTAGTTCGGAATTACCAATACTGACTACAAGCAAGAAAGGGGTAGAGATGTGTCTTCATACCTTTGTTGTGCTTACCTGTGACTTCTGTTGTGCTCCGCTTGAGAGGCTTTTCTTGGGTTTGGCTCTACTTGAGAGGCTTTTCTTCTTGGTGGGCTCCGCTAGAGAGGCTTTTTCCTTTGGTTTGGCTCTGCTTGAGAGGCTTTTCTTCTTTGTGTGCTCCGCTAGAGAGGCTTTTCTTCTTTGTGTGCTCCGCTTGAGAGGCTGTTCTTGGTTTGGCTCTGCTTGAGAGGCTTTTCTTCTTTGTGTGCTCCGCTAGAGAGGCTTTTCTTGGTTTGGCTCTGCTTGAGAGGCTTTTCCTGGGTTTGGCTCTGCTTGAGAGGCTTTTCTTGGTTTGGCTCTGCTTGAGAGGCTTTTCTTGGGTTGGGCTCTGCTTGAGAGGCTTTCCTTGGTTTGGCTCTGCTTGAGAGGCTTTTTCCTGGTTTGGCTCTGCTTGAGAGGCTTTTCTTCTTGGTGGGCTCCGCTAGAGAGGCTTTTCTTGGCTCTGCTTGAGAGGCTTTTCTTGGTTTGGCTCTGCTTGAGAGGCTTTTCTTGGTTTGGCTCTGCTTGAGAGGCTTTTCTTGGTTTGGCTCGCTTGAGAGGCTTTTCTTGGGGTCACGCGTATACGCATGCTTTTTTTGTTTTGTTCTTTCTTCTCCGCTTGGTCTGAGGTCCAGTGCCGAGACTCAATTGATTATTGTACCTGTGGGGGGAAACAACAACTCTACGTGGGGTCAAAATTTGTACATCATTAGAGTGCAGGGGTATTTTGGGAATTTTGGCTTTGAGGGAACGCTGTGTCGCACGACCATTTAAAGCCAGTGATCAGTCTTTTAAAAGGGTGAACAGTCCTCATTTCGAACAACATTGTTTGGAGGGAGGTGGACGGTCTTGGCGAGAAAAGCACGCCATTTCACTCATTTTCAATTGCCGACTGATTCTAGGGTTTGATTCCTATCTTGATTCGTCAAAAATGCCTCCTAGGCGCCGACCCACCAAGAATGCCCCGACTCAGGCCCAATTAGCCCCACGGCGGAAGAATGCTTTGAGGAATCAGAGACCATTTGTTCCTCAAACTGTTAGGGGAGATTTCTACCCTCATTTTAAAGAACATTCCTCGGGCCCGGAGAAGAAGGTAATAATTGTAACCCTAGCTTTTGGTGCACTGAGGAAATTAATTTTTTTCGAAAAAAGATTGATTTTTCTTTCTTTTCCTTTCTTTGTTCGGACTCGAAGTTTATTGCATGCTCTGATTTTACTTTAGCAATTGTGAAATGTATGCACAAAACCTAGTTTTGCTTGAAATTGAAATTGATTTGACGAGTAAATTTGAGATATTCATACCGCGCCGTGTTTACCTCGTAGGATTTGCGCACCCTGGGCTCTCCGTGAGGTCGTTGCGCAGATTGTGGGATTTGCCGCCGGGTAGTCGAGCTTGTCCACTCGCCAAAAGGTCCGGTATATGCCGCAGTTGGGTCAGCGCTTCTTTGAGATGGCCAAGGTTGTTGGCAAGACACACGAGGAGCATTGGCTTGGTAAAGGCTTTCAGAGAGTTCGTGGGAGACTACTCACTCTTTTCACTTCTCGTGGGGCGAGGCGACCGTCACGCCATATGATTTTGCCGTCATTATCGGGTCCGCCTTTCACCGACGAGCCTCAGTATCCGGAGGAGCCTCGTTCGATTGATGACCCACAGCCTCCTACCGATGCTTACTTTATGGAGCTGATCGGCTTTGTTCCCAGACAAGAAGGGGAATGGGTATGAGTTGGGAGATCTTCATGGCCGATGGTTGATCGAGCACCGGTTTTCCCGCCGAGATGGCGTATACCGATGAGGACAAAGCCGAGGGCCGAGAGATTGGCCAGGGCGTTTGTTTGGGTTGGCTTCTCGGATATGTTGTTTATCAATGCCACGTCCACGGCTTTGCTTTCTTTATTCGAGCTTCGAGAGATTGGGCCACCGTTGGATCATTGTCTTGGGGAGGCAGGTTTAGCCGAGTTGTTTTTGGCTTTTGATGATGTTAGTCCTGGGAAAGCTAAGTCCTTCAACCGCCGCCACTTTGCATTTGAGGTATTTCTTGGTTTGCCTCCTTTATTTGAATACGCTTCGTCTCTTTGACTCTGCTCTATCCTTTTTCTGTGCTTGGGCTTATGAGGTCATTGGGTGTTATGCTTGGAGAGTAGGGGAGACATTTCCTGCTACTACATTTCCCGCCATGAGACGCTGGGTGAAGGATGCTAGGCAAACGATTCGTACACTGATTCTAAGGGACGGATGACCGCTTCTCAGCCGATACCATGGTTTGTTTGCGAGGAGTCCCCGGGAGTTTGACTTTGTTTCCTTGGGCCGATAGATATGCAGTGGGTCCATCTCGGATCATGCCCTTCATCTTACCGAGTGCCGCAAACTGTTGGTGGGTTTGTCTGGGGATGCATTATATTTGGGTGAGAGGGTTTGTAGGCGCACGGTCCAGTAGTATGGCCAGGGTTCCCTATGATCCTCCCGCCGAGATGTGGTTTCCTCGGAAGTTGGAGAATGTGGTCACTTTGATCCAGGAGAGCCCGCCTTCAATTATACGGAGGATGATTCGGATTATGACACTTATGTGGCTACGAGGTTGAGATCGCCGCAGCTTGCTCCGAGACATGATATTCCTAATGCTCCCGATACTTCGATGCTCAAGCCGCCGGCCTTCTCCCGGATATGTGACGGATGCACCTCCGCCACCTCCTTTCGTTGATTTTCGTGATGGAGATGCCGTGAGGCGGGCCACTCTTGACACTAGCGGTGGTTTTTCCATATTTTCATCTTCCGGAGGGGACTCAATCTGTAAGTGACTTTGAACCGTGAATATCCTTCCATTCCCTTGTTTTGATCCGATTTCGATTATTTTTCATTTGCTTGTATCGTGTATCACCCGACGTATACCGGGGCTTTGCTCGTCGCTATACCGGGCCATGGACATGGTTGATCGGTTGATGAGGAGCAATCAATATCCGAGGGAGAAACTTGCACCAAGGTTCCAGTAGTTCGATGACGTGACTCCACGCTTAGCTTGCCCGGTAGGAAGAGGGCTCGTACTGATTTGTCTGCTGAGGATACTCATTGGCCTAGGACCAAGACTGTTCGTCGTCCTCCTAATCCTCCCATCTCGGATAGTGAGTCTTCCCGAGATCCTCATGAGCTTGAGACTTTCCCCGTTCCTGTTATGCATGAGCTCTTCCGGGATGATCCTGTTGTTTATCATGAGCCCGCTGGCCCGACTCAAGAGGAAGGTGATGCCGATGGGGAAGACAATGAGGAGACCGCAGATGACGATAGTAGCTCGCCGATGGTGATACTTACATTTCTGATGATTCGGAGTAGTCCCTGGACTGATTTATGATCCTCTTTTGGTTTATGTACCCTGTTTTTGGGGAAAGAAACAAATACTCTCTTTTTTTTTCTTTTCTTTCTTTAATTTGCACCTAAAACATTATTAGTTGTTTATTTGTTTGTGTGAGCTCTTATATTTTGGGAAAGAAAAAAGAGGTGCATGGAATGAATGGCTTTTGAATGGTTTATGTGACTTTGGGGTTTGTATATGAGGGTAATGGTTCATGTGTATGTTCCTTTTGGATGAAACTTCCTCCCCCGTGATTGTTTGCAGGAGCCTTGTTGTTTGCAGCTTGGGACAAGTCGGGGAGTGCCCTGGTACTTATCAGATTTGCAGCTTGCTGATGTCTGATGCTGGATTTATCATGTCGCACGACTCTAAGTGACCTAGGTATGTTCTGTCGCGTGACATTGCAGGCCAGGTTGACAAACCTTCAGTCATGGACTTCTTCATTGTTTCCCATAGTCAATCTTCTTATTCAGGATGAGGTTCATCGAAGAGTGAGCCTCTTTGCTAGGGAATCCATTTTCAAGCATTGCTATCATGATAACAGCCCCGGAAATCACACACAAAATGTTCATCGTCTTCTGGCCAAAGCCCCAGCTTCATACACATCCTTATGCAGCCCCAGTCCGAGATTGATCCTTTGATTTCGCCGCCGGTCGACAAACAGACAAGACTCAAGAAATTTGCATGCAGGGACATATCTTTCGGATGGTGGGAAATGAATCCTGAACATCTGTTTATGACACTCTCGTTTTTAGGTTTGACTCTTTTGAGAGAGTATAAGCATCACACGGTGTGGAAAGTGTATGGAAGCCCCTGCTGACCGAAACGGTGTTTAGCTCTATCTTCCTATGATGTAGAAATAGAAGACTTTTCGAGACACTTGAAAACCTGTCTTATTTGTGATGATCACAAAGCTGCTTAAAACCCTTTATTGATGTTCGGGTTAGTCAACCGCCAAAGCTGATATGAGCGAATATTTTATATCAATCCTGAGGAGAAAGCCCACTGATATCGAGATCAAATTCGGAAGGATGGAAGGTGTATGGGCATGGTCCTTGAGGAGACCAGATTTTCTGAGATTTGTCTGTGATTTTGACTGAACCAAATTATGGCTGCCTACGTTCCCCTCCGTAGGAGGAGCTCAAGTCGTCGTAGTTCGGGCTCATCTCGAATGAAAAGGATGAACTGTGAAGTTCGGGGATGTGAGGACCTTCGAGAATTTTTGAGAGTTGAAAGAACGTGTTCTCTTAGAGTGTCGATGGGAGACACAGATGCGAAACCCCAGTGGGACATTCACGGCAGATGTTTGCGGAGGAGAAATGAAGTATGCTCACATGCAACGTCAAATGAACGGACGGAATTTGCACAATCTTCAATTGATGGTCCTTTGAGCCGGGATGGACTTGGCTCCGCTTTAAGCAATAGTCTGTTTTAGATCTCGACGATATTGGACTGAGACTGCTATCCAAGAGTAACCGCTGGCCGGGCTTCGGGGTTTCTATCGGTCTTCGGGTGATTCAGGATATCATGACCTCTTAAAACGAGAGGTCGGCTAGGCTTTTTGCTGACTGATCCTCTAAAAATGAGAGGTTGGCTCTCGGGTATGTGTTTGGGATTTCTAAGGTGAGGGAAATCTGTGGTTGCATCTTTGCTGCCTCTAAGAATGAGAGGTCAATCTTGGCTTCGGCTAAAGACAAGGGTAAGGGTAATGGTAATGGTAATGTCCTCTAAAATCGAGAGGACGGCTTGGGATCGGTTAGAGGTAATGGTGAGGGACATCCGTGCTGTCTCTTTATTCACTCTGAGACTACTCTTTGAGTAATGACCGAATCCTTTGACTTTCACTTCTGAGACAATCGCTGGGGACTAGGCTCTCTTTCTTTTCTTCTTTTTTTTTTTCTTTTTTTTTTTTTTTTTTTGAGAGGAGAATTTCGGCTAGTCCCAGGGATGGATCATTGCCTTCCGTCATTCTTGAGCTTGGAGACGGTCGATCTTCTTTTGCGTCGCGGGAGTCTCAAGGATAGTCCCTCTTCTTCTAGTGATGGCTACATGGGTTTCAAATATGCCGATCTTGAAATGAAGGGGTATTGTTTAGTGAGGGCAAGGTAAAGGTTTTCCTAAGGGTGGAGGTTTCAACCGCAGTTCCCACCGGATGATCCAAACGAGATTGGGTCTTCGCTGCTTTGCTTAAGCTCATTTTGGGGAAAAAACCCGTGCAAATTCCTCGAACAACGAGATAGAGAGGACGAAATGAAAATATGTGAGCACAGAAAATGCAAACTGGGGGCTTGATCAGCCCCGGTTTAGAGAATGATATCAGCAGATTTTCTTGTTCCGATTAATTCAAATACTAGTCGTTTCGAAGCATTAGTCGGTGAGCAGCACAAATGATCATGTAAAATAAGACCATTTCAATTTAAGAAGAATGTAAGTGAACAAGTAATATCTCGAGTCTAGCAAGAATAGAAATAAAGACTTTCATTAATATAATAAAAGATTCATATCATGGACTTGACAGACTCACGACCGCATAAAAGACACTCTAGAACCTACGATGCCGACTGACTGATTTCTCTGGGGAAGATATCTTCTGACCTCCGTTGATATTACTGAGGAGGGCCGGTAATCACATTGGGGTGAGCTTTCTCAATTCTGCCTTTATTAATAAGCCTTTGGATGAGCCGCTTTAAAGAGACGCAATGCTCGTGACATGCCCAGGATATGCGATGGTAATAGCAATACTTGCTACGATCCAAATTAAGCAGAGGTTTACTGGGTTGATAATTCTCCAGTGGCTTTATCATTCCTTTCTGCCTTAATCCATTGAAAGCTTCTTCGGTCGACATCCCTAGATCATCGTATTCTCGTTTCTTGCGAGGGGGATACGGGCGGAGATCTCGGACATTGCCATTATCAGGAGAACCCAATTCAATCTTCCCTTCATCAATGAGCTCTTGGATGATTACCCTCAATTGTAAGCACCCATGGGTAACATGTCCTGAGTATTGGTGATAATCGCAATACTTGCTTGGGTCCAGACTTTCATCATGACGGAGAGGAGTATAATTCACCAACGGGTACACCAATCCTCCGCTTGTCAGCAATTTAAGAAACTGGTTCATGGGCATTCCCACTTTTCCCCAATAAGCTCTCTTTCTTCTTTTCTGGACCTTCTCAGAAGGAGGCTCGATATTGTCGTCTCTTGCGGGGTAGGGTTCGAGTTGGCATGAAAGACATCTCGATTAACGATCACGTCCGGAGTTGATCTGAAGGCCGCTCATGAGAGGGTGGCAAGTTGAACCCGTACGCACTCATTGGTGATTGTGGGAAACATTCTTGTGGGAGAGCTTGGTCGGGGTGGAGTTTCGGTGAACCGTTCGATTGAAGAAATGGTACACCACCCGGGAATCGGTTGGTACCGGCTTTTCAAATCGGGTTGCTTATGGACATTGAAATTCTCGGGGTTTGATTGTTTATACTCGATCCGAGTTTGAGCCATCTCGGGATGTTGGAAAAGAATTTCACCGCCCGTCTCCATTAATCTCTTTCATTGCATTTCTATCCCCGCAATCAATACTACTGGTCTTGATAATCTCCTCATATGATCCATCTTCGTGACGAACTACCGTAATCCCCTGAGGCGCATTGCTTCAACAAATCTGGAATGAGTCTCTTCCTCTCGAGCTTTGGCAACTGGGCAAGCAATTGGGCTTTGCATTCCCGAATCATGGCGGCTTCAAGGGCAGCTCGCACTGTTATTGACAAATCATCCATATCCCACCGACTCGGCGAAGGGAATTCCAAACTGAGCGGGTGACACATCTTTTGCACCAGACATCTTTGAGCAGTAGAATGAACCGGAACTTTGGAGGAAAACCTTGCAAATATTTGGAAATACGTACTGGTTAATCGCCCTTCTTGTAACAGAGCACGCCCCCCCCCCCTCAAACTTGTCTCTTCCCCTTGCTTCAGAAGGATTGGTTATAAGGTATCGAAGGGATTGTTTAAGGAACGGGAGAGGGAAGGAAAATGGGACAGACTCGCACAAACACAAAATCATTTATGTTCAAGTATAAATCAGTATTTTAAATCCTAAATACAGTTGGGAAAGGATAAGCCTTTATTCATGCTAACCATGCCTCGGGGAAACCTAGTGACGCGGCGTTCGAATTACATCAAATGTCTTGTTTTGAAACATATAATAGGTAATGATACCTAACCAAACCCTAACATCTTTTATGGAACGAAGAGGTTCGTCCAAATTTCTAAAGAAATTTGGGCAGCATAACGGGTCTTTTCGAAGAATTTCGAAGAAAAATCCGGCATGACCTCTCGTCGGTACATGTTGGCAATGCGGCATGATCTCTCGTTTAGGACACGCCACGAGAGTGACATGTTCCCACGTGAAATCATGTTGCATTTGGCAACATGCCCACAAGGTATGAGGTCTTGGGAGAAGGTATAAGAATCTATGATATTTTTCAAAAACAATTCATTTTTGTTGTAATGAAAACATCGTATCAAAAACCAACCGTGGGTAAGGTTTAGTGTGGTGCCACCTATAACGCACTAGGGGTTTAGGTTTGATTTCAGGCGCTCAAGCGTAGGCAAATTTTATGGCCGTCCGCGATGCCGTCAATCGCACCCGAGGGTTCTAAATCTAAGTGATGTAGTGTGCGGATGACTAATTCGTTTATTGGCAAAAAACAAGATTTTTTTTTATTTTTTTTTTGTTTTTTTATTTGTTTCTTTTTTTTTTTTAAGAAGAAAACACACACCCTCACACAAGGTAAACAGGGAACAATAACCAAATGAGTCACGCTTTGGTTCAAGGGACTGCCCTCAAACCAGTCTTCTGATGATCTGTTTAGTGGCCACCTTTTGTCGCGTGACACAGGACAACCAGAGACAAAGGTGTCGCACGACTTGGGTGGTCACTGAACCAGCAGCTCCTCAAATCATCAAATCAGCCCCTGCTTTACCATATGAAGAGCAACACAGAGATACCAATGATGACCACAAGCACAAAGGGCTCACAAGTTCCATAATCAACAAAATGTAGGCATCACAAATGATTATCGAATAATGTACACAAAATGGATGCATTGGATGTTTTTTGACTAAACGAAAGCTTGACCCACTTAACACTTGAAAAACAGGTTTTCAAGTGAAGTCCCCAGCGGAGTCGCCACTGAATGCGCGCTCGCCGAATATATATATATATATATATATATATATATATATATATATATATATATATATATATATATATATATATATATATATATATATATATATATATATATATATATAAGGAGTCGCCACGCCGTTTTAAGAGGAAACATTGAAAACCTTTGTTTTAGAGAGAAAACATGAGTTCGGGGGTCAGGTTACGTGTTGGGAAGAACCGAGAGTTCACCCAACACGCCTCGTCCATAGACGAGTCTTTCAATCAAACACATCCAAGTAAATCCAAAGTGTGTACAAATATCGATAATAAACGAAATGTGATAAAATGCATCTTATTAATTATGAAACGAGAAATTACATATTGTGAGCCCATTATTTAGGGAGGCCACATCCCTGATACAAACAAACTAGAACAGATTACAAAGGAAAAGAGTCACCGCAGATGGGTCATGTGTGTCGCATGACACATCGTACCGATGACCACATGTGTCGCGTGACACAGGATCACTGGGGACGAAGGTGTCGCGTGACACATATGAGCCTTCTGCGTAAAACCTCACAATATGAACTCGAAATTAACGAAGCTATACGGATCTAATTAACAAGCCGAATTATGAACGAAAAACATAAACAACGTCGAATCGACCTGTGGAGTGTGGATATGGGTAGATCCACACCCCTCGGGGGCTCAAACACCAAATTCAACCAAATCAATCAATATGAGCTCAATTACACAATCTATGCAAGTTAAACAGAGAGATTGCGATTGGGATTCAGCAATTCGATAGCTAGGATCCGATTACCGAATCCAAACAAAATAGAACTATAAAATTGCAAGGAATTAAATGAGAGAGAGAGAGAGGGTTAGGGAATTGTTACCCTCGTTGATTCCACGAATTCTATATCTAGTCGATATAGAATCCTTCAATTCTTCGTTGTAGATCTCACGGCTTCCGATCCAAGGGTTCCAATTGGTGTAGGTAGAGAATTGGGTTTGGATGAGAGGGATTAGTGGGTTGGAAGGTAGGAGAGAGAGAGGTTTTGTGCTTGGGACGCTCGTTACACTGCTATTTTGGCAGAGTAACAGTAGGCTAGAATTGGGATCTATTTCAATGAGGGGGAGGGTCTTATTTATAGGCTGCAGTTGGCTGCCTTAGTATGTCGCACGACCTTACGCGTCCACTTTCCATGCCTCAAGCTGTCGCGTGACACAAGGTGGCTCAACCGCTTTTGGCGCCAAAAACCAGTTTCTGGAACATTCCGGGAAAATACCTAAAAGGTCCAACAGGTTTTATTCCCAAGGGGTCCTTTGGCATGAATGATGTACCAAAAGGTACTTCCTTCGCGGGAAACTCATGGAACGTTTCCAGAAGTCTCGGGATAGGCCGGGAATTTACCAAAATGCCCCTTCATGCAGTTTTATTATATTAAAATGCATCAAAAAGGTTGCAAATTGGATTGGCATACTTACAGAGCCCCTCGGCAACGTCACTTTTGGAAAAAGTGGGGTTGTCGATAAAATAAGACCCAATCTCAATGAGCGGCTGGGGTTAAGGTGAAGGGCTAGAAGGGTGAGAAGGGGAAAATTATGGCTGGACCTTTCTGAGAAAGGATTCCTACGTATCCCTTTAAGAAGGGAATCAAGCCAAATCGTAGTTCGGAATTACCAATACTGACTACAAGCAAGAAAGGGGTAGAGACAAACTAAAATTACAGTCACTCAGTCTCTGCATTATCCCATGGGATTCATTCCTCCATCTCAGTACAAACTAAATCAGCTGATCCCAAAACTCCAGTACCAGTCTAAATATCCCTTTGTCATTCTTCACGGGTATCAATTCGCAAATAACCCCAATGATGCTTTTGACCAGTTTGACCTTTCCAACATTGTCAATGCTTGTGAATTTACCTCTCTCTCAGACAGTGGCAGTGAAGAGTCAGTTGGAAATGAGAATAGGAATGGATGGATTTACAGTGATGATGACAACTCAGTAGAGGGTATGAACGTAGAGCCAATGGGAGTGAAACTCGAAGGACCGGACGAGGTAGAAAATCACAGGCCTGGGAATAAGGACTATATTACCTCGAAGTGCGACTGTCACTCTTGCAGGGGCTTAGAGGAGAAATGGATGCAAGCTCAGACGAGGCAGAGTATGAATTCCACATCTTAGAATTCAATACTCCTTATAAAGACCTGGTTGGTGAATGGAGAAACTTGATCAAAGCTTTAGCTGAGCAAGGGAATTGGGCTCCACCCATTTATCTAGAACATGTAAGCGTTATTGAGATTGAACCTCCGTCAGGAAGAGTGGACTCTATTGCAGTATTAAGGGTCACCCCTGAGACGTTATGCAAGAGAGAATGCATGGAAGCTTTAGAAAGGGTCTTAATGTTTGAAGCGACCCTGGTCCCCTTCCTATCTTATGACGAAAATGACATTTTCTTGGTATTCCTATGGCAGGAGAAGAGTCCAGAGCGCCCCTTATATGGCGCCAAATATCCCGGCCTTCCTTTGCCATAATTGGTCACCTGTCCTATCTTATGACGACAATGACATTTTCTTGGTACTCCCTATGTCAGGAGAAGAGTCCAGAGCGCCCCTTATATGGCGCCAAATATCCCGGCCTTCCTTTGCCATCATTGGTCACCAGAGCCAGGACGAAAGTTCTAAGGGAAGTTATTGTAGGGAGACTAAGGAAGACATAGTTGAAATACCGGAAGGGACAGTAGAAGAATGGCTAGCCCAAAAGACAACTAGCCCAGAAAACCCTCTCGTAGGTGTAAGTACCCAAATCTGGCTCATGCCTTCCGGTTATGTTTCCCGGCAATTCACCGGACTTTCCTAAAGTTTAGGGGCAATTTGGGAACTTTTCCAAACCTTCCGAGGGGCTAAGGACTTGCTAGGAATTAAAATTCCACATAGTCCTTCGCTGGAAAAGCCCTTCTTGAAGGCCACCTTGCATGGTTCTAGAAATAAGCTGAGTCATCTCTGGATAAGACCGCATGGCCTCATTAGTCTTGGGGTTACAGGCGCACGGCTTCATTAGCCATTGCCAGAGTGCCTATAAATAGAGGCCTCCTCTACCCATTTTTAGAGGGGATTTCAAGAAGTGTTACTCTGCCAAAATATCACCACAAAATTCCAGAGAGCTGAGAGTGTCAAAAACCACCTCCCTCCTCTTCAAAACCCTTCCAAAGTTGGTCCTTCCCTAGGCAAACTTCAAGGAGATAGAGGGACACCACCATTGGTAACCTCTCCTCCTCTTTATCTTGAAATATACTTGTTATTATGTGATATATTGCTCCTTGCTTTACATATTGCTATATACTTGCTTGGTACTTGATATATTGTCATTAAAGATCCCATCTTTAGGCATGTAAATCATATTACCCCCTTCCCCCTATCACATAGGATCCATGGAAGATCCAACCGAAGGATGAACAATAAGACCTCAAAAAAGGCTTGTTCTAGGGTGGAACTCTCACATGGTGATGTGAGAAGTAGCATCCTTTGCACTTAAAAATTTCATCTTTATATAAAGTAGCATCCTTTGCATTAAAAATAGCTTCTTTACATATAAAGTAGCATCCTTTGCATGTAAAGTATCATCTTTGCATATAAAGTAGCATCCTTTGCACTTAAAATATCATTTTTGCATGTAAAATAGCATCCTTTGCTTATAAGATGTCATCTTTGCATGTAAAAATGCCATCTTTTCATTAAAAATGTCATCTTTAGCTTTAAATTGCATTTCCCCATGTCCCTCATGGTTGGATCTCTCTCTTAGGATTGCCTAGTGACCTTCATAAGGCACAAAAAGGCATAGGATGAGTATAAAGATCCAATCTTTATACCTCTCCCCTAGTCCCCTTTGGTACTTGGAGCATCTCTTGGAGCTTAATGGTGTAAAGGTCCTATCTTTACATCATTTCCTCCACTTAAAGATGCCATAAACGGATTCTCCTTTAGAAAAGGATGAACTTTAGCCACATATCTCCGATCATCACTTGAGACGAGCATAAATGCCCCGACAAAGATCCAATCGTCTCAAGATGTAGGATTGATGGGCAAAAGGTCATTTTTTTTCTAAAGAGTCTCATCCTTGGACTATAAAAAACGGTGTCCCTGCCCCGATCACATGTGATCCAAGGTCTCATCATGATGATCATAAGTCCAAGATGAGAATGGGACAAAGTCCCGAACATATCAAAAAAACCAAGGAATCCCGAGCGATAACCAACTCATGGTTTATTCATCCGAAAAACCACTTGGTACATTCCATCCTTTTCAAAACACACATCCCACACACGAAAACACAAAGGCAAGCATGAAAAGAGGATCTTGGAAGACTTGCTTCGGAAAGTCTCTTTGGGTGAACGACGATCCGTTCTTCCCAAAGGGTAACTTAACCTTCGGGCCCAAATCCTTTTTTTCAAAGTTTTGAGGAAATCAAAATGGCGTGGCGACTCCGTTTTTCAATTTAAACCGGAAGTTTCCAAACTGATGTGAGGCGGTGATCCCCCTTACACGAGAAAGTGGTTCCAAATAATATAAAACAAAAAGAGAGCAGCTATCTTGGGCACCAGATACACGGTTTGGCGACTCCGCTGGGGACTAACCAAAGGAGAAAGCTTTCATATTTAAAATAAAAAAAATGATACCCGGTATATAGGTGGAAACCATTAACCTTCCTGTATCACTTCCTCACCCGAGGTTTCGGATAAATTGTGGTCTAACAATCCTATGTACCGGTATCTCTTTATGAAAAAAAATATAAAAAGAAAGCTTTTTTCGAGTGGGTAAGCCTTCCGCCGCGGATCCTCTTCTCATGCTTGCCTTATTTTTCTTGCATTGCATTGCATGCATCATTTGCTTCTTGGGAATTGTGCACATTCTGAAAATGAACAAGAAGCTTGCTGGAAGCTGAAAAGGTGCCAAAAGGCCGGGAAAACAGCCTGCAGATCAAAGAAATTGGAACCTGGAAAGTTGCTTGATGCAGCCGTACGGCTTAAACCTTCCTTGATTCTGGCCGGGCGGCTTCATTAGCAATTCTACCAGGACAAAAATTGAGGTTAATCTAGCATTCTTGGCAGCTTGGGGCTATTCAGTTCCAAGACTGACCGGGGCTCCCAAAAAATTTACGTGCTTATTTGCTGCATTTTCCCCCATCCCGAAAAATCATTCCTTTAAAACACATTTATGAAAATTTCTGTTTTAACTCAAAAAGGAATATTTTAGGAGGCCGCACACTACGCGCACCTTATATATCCTTTACACTTTGCATGCACGTCCCTTTAACCCGGGGTGGTTGTTCAGTTGCAGTCACGGACAGCATTACGATGCTCCCAGGCGCGCAGGGAATCATCCCAAACTCCCCATGGCAGCTAGTGTCGACCAATGCACAGTCCGTGTCACACATTTCAAAACCGTGACTTTTGGTTGGTTTTTGGTCTAGTCCGTGTCATATAGCCCAGTTGCATATCCCCGTAAAGGTCAAACCTTAGCCCATGACAGAAGTCGAGATCCTTCGCGCAAGCAGAGCTATGCCGAAATTTCAACAAGGAAAAATTGGCAGAATCTTGACTCCGGCATTGACTTTGACCTTGACCCGCACGGGATGCGTAAGAGTCGAGACCAAGTCTGTGCCAAAATTCCAAAGATCTTTCGCGCAAGCGGAGCTCTGCCGAAATTCCGACAAGGAAAAATTGGTAAGATCTTGACCCGGCATTGACTTTGACTTTGACTCACGCACAGCGTATGTAACGAAGTTCAATGTGACACTGTGTCATCCGGCTTTCACCGCCTGACCCATGCCTATTATCTTCTCGAACATTTGAAATTACCCGGGATTTCGCGTGGGCGCAAAACGCGATTATCTTTCGCGGGGTGTTGGTGTCTGAGACCTCGCTTTTGGGAAGGAGAGGAGTCGCCACGCGGTTTTTGTATTTTGAGCCCAAAACATTGAGAAACGGCTATTGGTTGAAAATGGTGTCGTTTTTATTGGTAGCAAAAACATAGGAAAAGGCTTTGAAAATGGGGTGTCATTTTTATTGGTAGCAAAAACGAGTAAAAAGCTTTTTGAGTACCAGAGATTGTTAGGTTCGGAGGTCATGTTACGTTTCCGGAAGAGTATTACGAGATCACCCGAAATGCCTCGTATGACGAGTCTTTCTACCTTTCTCGAAAACATGTGCGTGTGTGTGTATTTTGAAATGGGGGCTTGAATGACAAGCTTAATCTTGGTTTGAATGTCAAACGTTGATTAGGTGTTTTTATTTGAAAAGACGAGCGTTTGCGTGGCAGACGTCGGTTTTGAGACGAAAATGAGCGTTTGCATGGCAAACGTCGATTTTGAGCTTGAAAAGGAGTTCGAAAGACGAACTCCGGTTTTGAACCGGGCGAGTCATTATTAACGATTTTTACGGGAAAAAGCGTATTAAATGATTTTGAATGTCAAAAGTCGGCTTTTAGTTTGAAGATGAGCGTTTGGATGCCAAACGTCATTTCGCGCTTTTTGAAAGAGAGTTCGAAGGATGAACTCCGGTTTTGAAATGGGTATTACATTGTTAACGATTTTTACGGAAAAAACGTATTAAATGATATGCAATCAACGAATCGGGTTGCGACTCGGACTTTGAAAAGTAAATACTATCACGATTCAAACGGGTCGGACTTTGTAAATGACAGTATTTAAAGCAGTATCAACGGAATCAAACGATCCGGAATCGTAAATGACGATCGACAAGCCAAAACGGCTCGGAATTGTAAATGACGATCGACGAGCCAAAACGGCTCGTAGTTGTAAATGACGTTCGACGGATCAAACGGTCCGGAATTGTAAATGACAGGAAGTAAATGACGATCGACGGATCGATCGATCCGAAATTGTAAATGACAGAAATTTAAACGGAACGGGATCGAAACGCCGTTTTAACCCGTGATTACTTCTCTTACGGGAAGAGAAGAGGACCGAGGGGATAAAACGTATCGGACCCCGTTAGACGGAGGCGTTTACATTTCAATAACGTTGTTCGAAACGGTTGTAGCGACTGGCGCGTAAACCGAGATGAAACGAGAGATCAGTGAGAGGGAGTTATACCTATTTATAGGTGAAAATTCAGTAGGAGTCCGGCCGGACTTAGACTGAAATCCAGGGGGTTTTGTGGTATTTTGGAATTTTGAGGGACTTGCTAGCAATTTCTGAAGACTACAGAGGGAGTTCGGTCGGACTTTGACTGTATACCAGGGGTATTTTAGTCTTTTCCCTTTGATTTCTGATTGAAGGGTGATGGGAGGGCTGTGGCATGGCTGCCACGTGTCAAATGACTCACCATTTGCATGGGATTTCATTCCCGGGTCCCGGTTTTGTCCGTTTTTTAAATAACAGTCCGAAAAATGTCCGAAACGCCCCCGGAAAGTGCCGGAAAGTGCGTTTTTCAGGGAAAGCCGTACTTTTACGTGCGATGACATGTGTTAAGTACGCTTCGATGTTGGGATGCTCGGGGCAGTCCCAGGACGTCTCGATGGCTTGCAACGGGGAGCTTTAACGGGTTCCGGTTAACCTGGAGCGGGCCAGTTAACGGATTTCGGTTAACTTCTAACGGATTTTGACGATCCGAATTTGGGTACTTACAGTGAGCCCCTCAGTGATGTTTCCTCCGAAGGAGGTGGGGTCATTGAAAAAGATAAGGATCCAAATTAGGATGCCTTACTTTGAAAGACTTGGGCGGTCAGCTGGTTGGACCCTTAGCGAAAGGATTCCTACGTATCCTGAGTGGGAATCAAACCGATCGTAGTTCGTAGGTGCAAGGGCCACGCGTGGGGACCTTGACCTGAGCGAGACTGTTAGGAGGCGTCTGAACCTGAGTGAGACCATTGCAAGGTACCGGAACCTGAATGGAGACTATTGGGAGGCATCTGAACCTGGGATTTCTGAAACCTTCGAGGGCGTGTGGCGCCTCAGACCGGATTTGCTGATACTTACGAGGGCGTGTGGCGCCTCAAACCGGAGTTGTTTGGATCATACGAGGGCGTGTGGCGCCTCAAATCGGAGTTGCGAGGATGTGTTTATCCTGAGACGAAGGCGTTCGTACCTTGGATGCTGGGCTTACGACGACGGCCAGATTTATCCTGCTGGGGATAGGGTGGCAAATGATGGGAACGGTTATGTTAAACTGGCGTTATTAACAACTCGGAAGGATTGACGTTTCTTCTTTAGAATCCTGCTGGGGATGAGCATTTGGGCTTACCTTGATGGCCGAAGAGGGATTGTTGAGCGGGCTTACTATGATGGCCGCTGAGGTGGAACGATGGGGCTTACGACTGGCGGCCGAGGAGAGTGAACTTTGGTGAAAACCAATAAAATTTTAACGTCGGGAGACGGGATTGTAACTGGAATGTCCGGAGACATGATTGAGCGTTTGAATGTCAAACGTCAACCGAGGATTGAATTTAACGTTTGGAGACGGAATTGTAACTGGAATGTCCGGAGACATGATTGAGCATTTGAATGTCAAACGTCAACCGAGGATTGAATTTAACGTCTGGAGAAGGAATTGTAACTGGAATGTCCGGAGACATGATTGAGCGTTTGAATGTCAAACGTCAACCGAGGATTGAATTTAACGTCTGGAGACGGAATTATGACTGGAATGTCCGGAGACATTGTTGAGCGTTTGAACCTCAAACGTCAACTGGGGATTGAATTTAACGTCTGGAGACGGGAATGTAACTGAAATGTCCGGAGACATGGTCGAGCGTTTAAATGTCAAACGTCAACTGGGGATTGAATTTAACGTCTGGAGACGAGCGTTAGTGAAAACTAACTGAGAATTTAACGTCTGGAGATGAGCGTTAGTGAAAACTAACTGGGAATTTAACGTCTGGAGACGAACGTTAGTGAAAACTAATTGGGAATTTAACGTCTGGAGACGAGCGTTAGTGAAAACTAACTGGGAATTTAACGTCTGGAGACGAGCGTTAGTGAAAACTAACTGGGAATTTAACGTCTGGAGACGAGCGTTAGTGAAAACTAACTAGGAATTTAACGTCTGGAGACGAGCGTTAGTGAAAATTAACTGGGAATTTATCCTCGGGGGATGGGATGTTAGAGATGTCTAACTGGGGGGAAATTTTACACTTTTGGGGGCCAAAAAGGGTAAAATTGGAACTGCGAAAAGCTGAGGGGCTGAATTGGCAGAAAATTTTCTGGTGCAGCAAGAGTCCGGCCGGACTTGGACTGAATTTGACCAGGTTGTTATCAGCGCCGAGGCAGAAGAAAAAGTGGCCATTTTCTTTCATTGTTTCTGACGAGGAAGAGAGAAAGGAGGAGAGAATTTTCACCCCAAATTGTGAGGTTTGCTCAAATTTGTGAAGGAAAATTGCTATGGAAGGTGATTGGGAACCAATGGCTCGTCATGGAAGGACCGATGACGAAAGAACGCGGTTGGTTTGGACTATTCGAACCAACATTCATCCATTGAATCCGGCAGAGTTCTACCCGGCTAGGGATAAACACAACTCCAAAGGAGGGATCGAGAGACAAGTAAGCTTCCTTCAAATTCCATTAATCTTAAGAATGTGCATTCTTTAAATGTTAGAAATTTGACTAGGAATGAGTTAGGGATTTTGGTGCTTGAATTGGGGCTTTTGACTTTGCTATGAACCTTTGTCGAAATTGACTAGGATGTAGTTCAATTGACACCATGGGTAGATGACCTAAAAATTTTGGTTGCAAAATTCCATGTCTAGATGCATTTTCCAAAATTAAAGTAGTTTTAATTCGGGACGGAGTAAATTTTCGAAAATGTTCAAAAAGATTTGAAAGTTCCGTTTTCGACGGAGTTTTCGAAGGATTTTGAAAGTTCCGGACTCGACGGAGCTTTTGAAAGGTTTTGAAAGTTTCGGATTCGACGGAGTTTTCGAAATGTTTTGAAAGTTTCGGATTCGACTGAGTTTTCGAAGGGATGGAAATATTTGTAGGAAATGAATGAGAACCGCATCTGCATTGCATCCTTTTGACATGCGTTCGTGCATTTTGTTGACGTTGCTTCTGTATTGATGTATCCTTGCTTTGTTCACCTGCAGGGGCTAGGGACGATTGACGTCCACAATCGGAAGAGCCGGGGAGCCTTTGAGGCAGTGAGAGCGTTGTGGGAGGTATTCATGGACGATGCTCGAGAGGGAGAGAGGAGTCCACGGCAGCTGGTGGTCGACTCTGGGTTGGCTGGATTTATCGGTGCGGTAGCTGCGATAGCTGCGACGCAGAGGGCCAGGTCCATGTACGTGGCTTTGAGCGAGTACTGGTGGGATACGACCCACACTTTCCATTTCAGATGGGGGGAGGCGACGGTGACTCCCACGGACTTTGCTGCTATCACCGGGTTGCCAACCTATGACAACACGCTGGTGTGGGTGGATGGTTATACCCCGAGGCAGTTGTCGGAGCTGCTGGGTTTTGATATTACCGATGCCAGGGGCTTAGGCATTTGGTACAGGCCGATGGAGAGGCATCTGCACACGGGTATTGCAGATTACTTGGATGGGTCTTTGAGGATGACCGCGGAGCGCCTGGCTCGAGGGTTCATTTGGTTCGCATTGTCAGCGACTTTATTCCCGACTTCTGACACATCCTGTCACTTCCCTCTGCTCGGGTCGTTGACAGACTTGGATGCTGTGAGGGGGTACGCATGGGGGGAGGCTGGACTGGCCGAGTTCTACCATTCTCTGGACAGATTCTCGCGGGGAGAGGAGAGTTCCTTGAGCTGTTTCTCGCTTGCGCTGGATGTAAGTTCACATCTTTTTCTCTTCCTTGTCTCTTTTATGTACTCGTATGTATCTGCTTTGTTTCTGACATAACTTTACATTTGCTTGGCAGGTCTGGTGCTATGAGGTGTTCAGTCCGCAGGAGTGGGACATTAGGGAGGCATATCGACCCCTGTTCCCTGCCATGCTGGTTTGGCAGAAGAAGGCGAAGAAGGCGGTCTCGTCGAGGGTGGGTACTCGGCTGTCATACGAGGAGGTATCTCTGGCCTTGAACCGGGAGTTCTCCGAGCGGATCCAGCTGACCTGGTGGAGTCGGTTCCACGCTGTCGCGGTTCAGGTTGCTAGCGAGGTTACGCGGCGGCGGAAGCTCCTGGTGGGACTTCATTGTGATGCTATGTATCTGGGGGAGAGGGTGACCCGTCAGCATGGCCCGGGGTCACTTTTGATGGTGTCGGTGGATCCTCCTATGCACATGCAGCATCCTTTATTGATGCCAATGGAGGAGTTGGAGAGGTATAGACAGGACGTGTTCTATACCGAGTACATCATAGCGGGGGCCGACTATGAGACTTTCCTGAGGATGAGGCTGAGGAGCCCACAGGTGCAGCACAGGGAGGGCGAGGGCCCTGGATATCCCCACGATCTCCTGCTCCCACGCGCTAGGCTGGCGTATGAGGGGCTGGATGGTTCGCCCAGGCAACTGGTGATCCCGATCCCGGATGAGCCGAGACCTCGGTACAGGGTGGACCCCAACACTTCGGTGAGTGCTTTTTTGGTTTTCTGCATTTGATAGTAGCATTCTGCAAATGTTGCATCTGTACTTTCTGCTCGTCTTTTGATGACTTTCCTGGTTTGCAGGTGTCTGGCCGCACGTACAAGGAGGCTATAAGACTGGTGGACGGGTTGGCCGCCTACGCTAGGAGGCTCGTGGCATTCATGAGATGCAGTTCCTGGAGGAGCGTGGATGTTCGTGAGCCGAGGCCGTCTAGGCCGAGAGGTTCGTCTGCTCCCACGGCTGGTGGAGAGGACTTTGCACAGGGATTTGGCCAGTTCGCAGGCAGAACGGCTGGGTTTGGAGCTCATCCTCCTTTGGACTCGGGGTACGAGAGGGGAGAGTCCTCGAGTTCGCAGACGCCGAGGAGGCCTTTCGCGTATTTCCGCCTGGAGGAATTTGGCGACTTCTTGTTTGAGACGGATTCGGCAGCTGCGGAGCAGTGCGTCGAGTGCTCGGATAACGAGCAGGACTCGGAGTAGTCCTCTTTTACTGCTTTAAAAATGTATGTATTGTCCGGAAACAATTTGACTTGAATTGTATTTGGAAAGGCGCCCGTGGGGCGAAACCTGTTCTTCGCACATTTATTCTGTGATCACCTTCTGTTTATTTTCGGCAAATTAGCAAGTAGGTTAATCAAAAATAAATAAAATGAAACATGCATTAAAAATTGAACGGGTCTAAATTTAAACCTATATGCACTGATTATTAATTATTTGCACTGTTGCACGAGCCCGGGGCGGAAGGGATATTGACATTGGTTAAATGAAACCAGGGGCAGCACGCAGATTCATAAGGCATGAACAGGGCGTTGTTTGGAATTGCTTCCAATTTAGGAGCAGCTGGCTGCAGAGTTGACCAGGTCAACTGGAAGGAGAGTCCGGCCGGACTGAGAGTGAAATTCCAGGGTCTTTTAAATTGCAATTTCAGCTTTGCAATTCATTATGAACTACGCATTCACCTCTGATCAGTTAGCTGAATTCTCTCAAATTCCCAAGGTTTCCTTCACTTTCTTTCATGGCTCACTTTCCTAAGCTATCGTCTCGGATGCAAGAGCGATATTTGGAAAACTTTCATTTGTGGGTATGGAACCACACGAGGCAGAACAAAGGGTTTTTCGAAGGCTGTTACGGGATGAAATCTGTTTGGGCTTTGAAGGAGCTCATGCCAGATTGGGATCTTTTGAGAGCCGCGTCTCGTTTCTGGGACGTACGGAGGAATGTGTACATCTTCTCGTACAACGAAATCATTCCTACGTTTGAAGATTTCCGGACCATTCTGGGAGGACCTGAGACGGAACAGCTAGTTCTTTCGTATGCTGGTGGCATGGCAACTGTTGAGAAGCTAGTGTCTTTGCTTGGTATCTCGGCTGAAGAAGCATACGGGATGCTGATATTGAATACTGATTATGTCGACATTTCGAGACTGCCCGAAAGATTTGCCGGAGCTGAGGGGAGCGTCTTCGCGTGGGATGCGTTTGCTCTGTGCGCGATCGCTACTCTGTTCACGTTCACTTCCCTGGGTGTGTGCCATCACAGTGTACTGGACCTGGTGAGGCAGTGTCGGAGCGGGGGAGACATCGTGCCATTGGTCTTGGGCGAGACATTCCTGGGCATAGGTCGGATGGCGACCAGTAGCCGATACATGTGGGGAAGGAGTCCCACTATGCTTACCATGTGGTTGAGGGAGAGATTGCAGATGATGCCCGAGGTGCCAATGTCTTGTGACACTTGGTCCTTCTCTCGACGTCCTCTGGTTATTGGGGGCAATCAGGCTGAGCTGGAGCTCTGGATGGCCAGACTCCGCATGCATCACTTGCGATGGTGGGTTCCCCATTGGAAGTTACAGACTTGTCGGACCACTCAGGAGGGTCACTTGCTTGTCAGAGTGCCGGGGCTGTCTCAGACGTCTTTCAACATTCCATCGTTGGTTCTGCGACAGTACGCGCTGGAGCAAGTGCCATTGATGGGTTTGGTTCATGCTGCTACCTTCAAGGTGGGATCTCTGCTGATGGAAGATCCTTCGACGCTATTGCTGCTCATACGGTGGTGGTAATACACGTCATTTCCTGCCAGGGTTCTCTTTCACCGGAGAGGGGGCACTGTTCTGTCTACGCAATATCTGGACTGGTACGAAGAATGTATAGGGGAGACACAGATGTCTATCTTGTGGAGACGGGATGAGCTGTTGGGTGCTGGCCAACTTGACAGCTCGACCTTGAGGAGGACCGAAGCGGGGGCTAACCCTGGGAATCATACTGGGAACGACATGGCTGACTATGAGGCAAATGCTGATCGGGAGGCCAATCAAAGCATGGTCATGATGGCTCGAAGCGAGGCAGCTCGAGACAGAGCTAGGGAAAGGGCTGCGTTGATAGCTACAGGCTTGACGGAGGCGTCGGGAAGGGTCCCTAAGCCAGGTAGAAGGACTACCAGAGTATTCCCCGTAAAGGTGAAGAACACTCACCGGGGGAAAGGGAAGGGGAAGAAGGATGAAGGACCAAGTACAGGAAACTAGGTTGACCTTGCTGTCCAGAGTATCCACCCATTGTCATTGCAGACACATTAATTGATTAATGTTTTATTGTAGTTTTGCTAGCGTGTAGCGAGTCAAGAGTTGACCGTGCTTGAACTCATCAAAGAATTTTTTAACCGTAGTGAATTTGTAGGTTAAATGAAAAGAGTTTTTCGAAACACAAGCAATTGATGCTTATTGTATTTTTTTTTTTTTGGTTTTTAGACCGAACCAATGATGGCTGCCTACGTTCCCCTTTTACAATTGGACTAAGGGGCTCAGGTCACCGTAGTTCGACACTTTAGGTGAATTTGAGAAAAACAAAGACAAAAGAAGTGCGACCCTATTTTTTACCTGGATCATTAGCGGGAATGTATCCAGTTGGGTATTACTCTTTTAGCACTTTAATTTTACTGAGGGGTAGTGTATGGGGAAGGAGAATTGACTCGTGCTCTTCCTCAAATGAAGTACCTGCGGAGCTCGCTTCCGTTCACGGGGTTAACAAAAGGGTTCCCGTCCAAGTCTTCTAACTTCATGGCTCCTCCGGAGAAGATTCTTTGTACCACGAACGGTCCTATCCAGGTAGGCTCCAACTTTCCGAGGGGATTGGTCTGCGTAGGAGGCTTTTCCTTTAGCACCAAGTCGCCTTCTCTGATGTCTCGGATCTTGACATTCTTCTCGAATGCTCGGGCCATTCTGCTCTGGTAGGCACGAGTGTGTTCCATGGCTTTCAATCTGCGCTCGTCGAGTAGAGCAAGTTGGTCGTGATGGCTCTGTAGCCATTCGACTTCATTGATCCCATTTTCCAAGAGAACTCGGAGGGATGGAATTTCCAATTCCACAGGTAACATCGCTTCCATTCCGTAGGTAAGCGCGAATGGAGTCTCCCCTATAGCGGTTCTGACTGATGTTCTGTATCCCCAGAGGGCTAAATGTAGCTTTTTGGGCCAGTCCCGACCTCTGGTGGTCATCTTTCTGATTATCATGGCGAGAGTCTTGTTGGCTGCCTCTACTGCAACATTGGTTTGTGGTCTGTAAGGAGAAGACTTGTGACGTGTGACTCTGAATTCGGTCAGTAGTTGGTCACAATCTCCTTCGAAGTGATTCCCATTGTCAGATATGATCTCGTTGGGCACTCCGTATCGGCACATGATGTTCTCTCGGATGAACTCGGCCACCTTCTTAGAATTCAGTACCTTGTACGATCTGGCTTCTACCCATTTGGTGAAGTAGTCGACTACGACTAGAATGAACTCGTGACCATTGCTCCCTGGCGGAGTGATCTTGCCAATGACGTCGATTCCCCATGTGGCGAAAGGCCATGGCATAGTCATGCAGTAGAGCTTGTGAGGAGGGATGTGATTGAGGTTGGAGAACCGTTGACATTTGTCGCAGCTTCGGACGAACTGGATGCAGTCTAGTTCCATTGATATCCAGTAGTATCCCATACGGAGGATGATCTGTGTCAATGCTCGGGCGTTTAAGTGCGGACCGCAGGTTCCGTTGTGAACTTCGTTCATTAGCTCGCTGGCTTTTTCTTTGTTTACACACCGAAGGAGTGGTCTTTGGTGGCGCTTCTTGAATAACATACCCCCAGAATGACGAAATGGGATGCCAGGCATTTTAATGCCATCATGTTTTTGGCTTTGATCCCTTCTTTGTATTTTCCATCTTCATTTATGAAGGAAGCTTCTCCGTTTTGGAGGTACTAGTAAATTTGATTGTACCAGGGTTCGTCGATCGTTTCCTTTTTTATTTCGATCTCACAGCAATAAGCGGGTGTTTCCGTCCGCCTATTACGAGGGTTTTCTTGCTTTCCCATCAGGAATTTCGACAAGAGAGGCGAGGGTTGCCAGGGCGCCTGCGAAGCGGTTCCTGTCTCTTGGCAAATAATGAAAAGAGATGTCCTTGAACTGAGCAGTGAGCTCCTCCATTTACGTGTGGTACTTCTCGAGGCCAGAATCTACCGTCTTCTATTTGTTGGACACTTGATTGTTGATCAATGCTGAGTCTCCGTATACATCCAGTTCTGAGATGTTGCGCTCGAGGGCGGCTTCCAGACCTGCTGCATAGGCTTCGTTTCTGCTGCATTGTTGGTTGTTTCAAAATTCAACTTGATGGCTATGGGAGTATGCTCGTCCTTGAGATTGACAAGGAGCATTCCAATACCATTCCCCTTCTTGTTGGCTGCCCCATCAAAGAAGAGTTGCCAGCGGTTTGCGCTGTCGAGTGAAAAGATTCCGTCGTCCGGAAACTGCGGATCAGGACCCTTAGGTTCACTGCTCGGGAAGTCGGCCAGCTGATCTGCCATTACTCTGCCCTTTGTTGATTTTCTGACCATGTACTTGATGTCGAACTCGGCCAGGAAGAATGACCACTTGTCAAAGAGATATCGGACGGGGTCCATTTTGGAGACCAGGAGCACTGAATGTGACTGCATGTAGTGTTTTAGTTTCCCGACTACCCATACCAAGGCGGTACAAGTTTTCTCTAATGTTGAGTAGCTGAGTTCACTTCCTTGAAGCTTCCGGCTTACGAAGTAGATTGCATGCTCAACCTTGGAATCTTTTTGCTCTTGTGCCAGCATTACTCCGATTGACGTGTTTGTTACTGTCAGATACAGGAGTAGTGGCTTGTCTTCATGTGGCAGGCACAAAATCGGGGGAGTCACCAAGTAGGTCTTGATTTTCTCGAAAGCTGTTTGGCACTCGGAGTCCTATTTGATGTCGGCATTCTTCTTCATCAGTTTGAACATGGGCTCGCAGAGAGATGTCAACTGGTTGATGAAGTGACTGATGTACTGAAGTCTTCCCATGAAACTTTTCACTTCTGTCAAAGTCTGAGGCGGCTTCATGTCGATGATGGCCTTGATTTTCTTGGGATGGGCTTCGATACCCCTTTTTGTAACCATGTACCCCAGTACCTTGCCGCGCTTGACGCCGAAGGTGCACTTCGCAGGGTTTAATCTCATGGAGTGTTTTCTGAGTCTGTTGAAGAACTTTCTCAGATCTGTCATGTGCTGCATGTCTGATCCTCTGGAGTAGATGATCATGTCGTCAACATACACTTCGATTTCCTTGTAAATCATGTCATGGAAGAGGGCTGTGGCAGCCCGCTGGTAAGTAGTCCCAGCGTTCTTACGACCGAATGGCATGACCGTGTAGCAATATGTCCCCCACGGAGTGGTGAAGGCATTTTTGGCTTGATCCTCCTCAGACATTTTGATCTGGTTGTATCCAGCGAACCCATCCACGAAGGACTTTACTTCGAAATTTTCCGTGGTGTCGACCAGCATGTCGATGTTAGGCAGTGGGAAATCATCTTTAGGGCTGGCCTTGTTGAGATCCCGGAAATCCACACAGCATCTGACCTTTCCATTGGCCTTGGTGACCGTCAAGATGTTGGAGAGCCAAGTCGGGTACTCAATCACTCTGATGAAACCAACTCGGAGCATTTTCTCGATTTCTTCTTTAACTTGCAAGGACCACTCTGGCTTGATCTTGCGCGGCTTACGTTTGTGAGGCTTGGATTTGAGATCCAGGGAATTCTGTGCTCCACGATCGAGGGATCGAGTCCTGGCATGTCTGTATGACCGGGCGAACACATCAACATACTCCCGGAGGAGGCTTATCGGGGCTTCTTTTACGCATCGGCGAAGAAGCGCCCACTTGTGTCTCTTTATGCTCTTGCGGCGACCCGAGGTTCACTTTGGTCATAACCTCTTCGGCAGCTTGGGCCCGGTTGGCCGCTTGGTCAACTACACGCTCGAGAACTTCCCTAATGTATTGTTCGTTTAATGTGTACGCTTCTTTATCAATTGAGTTATTAACGTCTTTTAAGTTGTTTGTTAACTTATCGGTTGTTAAAGTGGCAATGAGGGGATACTCAGAAAGATCGGACTTTTATTAAACGAGAACGGAAATACATGGTTGGCTACATTATCATAGTCTTCCGGCGTAAGGCCGTTGGACGACTCGGAAGGCTGGACTCGACAAGGACCGACTCGAGAGGGTTTGAGGCCGGGTTTAGGGAGATGTGGGTGCGGGCCCGGCTTGTCTTCCAATTACATGCGGCTTGCCCTTGGTCCGGTGAAAATTACCCAATTCTTCGATAGCATTGCTTTGGATGCTTGATGAGGGTTCGGGGATCTAGAGGCTTGGCCTCGCTGTCCCAATCATGGCGATCATCTTTGTTTTGAAGCCCAGTCAATCGGGTTCGGCACCTCCATGACTTCTTCAAAAAGACTACGTGGAGTGGTCCCCGAGAGCGTCTTCTATGAATTACGGTTCCTTCTACTTTGGAGTTCTTGTCTCGAATGTGGCCTCGGAGGCATTCCGAACGATGCACTTCCCACGAAGAGTGCCTTGAGTTGCTCTTACGCATGCAGGGATTCCATTGAATGTGTACTCATCTTTGGGCTGTGGTGGCGGTTGGTCCAGGTAGAGCAGTGATGTCGATGAACGCTCCCCTAATCGGATTAGCCTTGAGTCCTCTGAAACGCTTGAGGTCCCGTGCTAGCTGTTCCATCCTTTCTGTAGTCTCGGTACTGACTATCCCTGCTTCTTTCTCATCTTCATCAGTTCGACTATCGGTCCCCTCAGTTCTGCTATCGGTTCCGCTGTCGGTCCCCTCAGTTCTGCTGTCGATTCCCTTGTTGGTCCCCTCAGTTCTGCTGTTGGTTCCCTTGGTGAAGTAATGAGCGAGGTCGAAACTGTAAGGTCGGAGGTTGGGTGTGCCATCGGAGGTTCCCCTTTTACGGGCCGCTGCCTTGGTGCGGGCGAGCCTTTTTTTTTCCTTGATGTCAGCTGGTGTTGGCACATAGCCAAGCCCCTGGACCGTGGTATGGTCCTTGACTTCGATGACTTGGTGTTGGCCCTGTAACCTTTTGCCGAGCCCCAGTCCTGGGATGTATTTCATGAGTTTCATCATCTTCATGGCAGGAGGGATCTTGTCGTGAGATAGTGGAAGGTCCACGTTGCATATTTGGATCTTGGAGGTCGAGTGAATCCAGTTAATGCCATGTCATCACTATGCTTGATTTCCAATACAGGAATGTCGTTGGTGCTGGTCCCCTCGGTGGTGACGCTGTCGCCGTAGACTGTGGTTAGCTCATTGCCTTGCATGAACTTGATGCACTGATGAAGGGTGGATGCCACGCCATTGATTTGATGCAGGCAGGGACGCCCCAGGATGGCTGTGAAAGTAATTGGAATGTCCAACACTTTGAATTCGGTGGGAATCATCCGCTTGCCGAACCAGATATTAAGAGTAGCAGCCCCGAGAACTGTATGGGAAGTAGAGTCATAGGCCTTGACAGTGTGGACTGAAGGCTTCAGATCCGTGGGCTTGATGTCAATCAGGTCCATCATCTTGCCGATCATCTGAATGACTTCGTCTGGGGTTGCGTCCACGGGGACCATGGTACGGGCCAGGCTTTCCTCTAGCTTGAGCTTGTGAGGATATGAAGATGTGAGCAGGGACCAAAGGGAAATGTTCGCCTGGGTCTGCTTGAGCTGAGTGAGGATCGGGTCCTCTTTCATGGAACTTGTGTCTTAGGTGGTAATGCATGGATTTGACCCGATCGGGTTAGAACGCTGACATCAGGTTTGGTTCCTTCTGAACAGGCCGCTCTGAGTTGAGCCATAGTTAGAGGAGGATTCCTCGTAGCATAGGGCCATATGTCTTCCCTCAACTCATTGACTGTAGATGTATTCCCGGGAGCTTCGGCAGCTTGACGGATTCTGTCCCAGGATACTGGCTTGGGTGCCTCTGCGGGGAGGTAGTTTACGGATTGCCGCAGTTGTTCAAATGTCAGTGCAAAATAGTGGTTGCTGAACTAAGCGTGCGTTGCTGACCCTCCGGGGGAGTTTGGAGAGTTCCTGGCTCAAGCGAACGGTCTCCTTGATCTCTTCACGGTATATCGTGTTCCTTTCCTTCTTGCTGATCATACTCAGGGCATTCTGGAGTTGGTTCTGGCGATATTCATGGTTTGCTAATTTTCCTCCGCTCTTGGCCCAAATCAACTTTCTTGCAGCAGAGCCTGCGTCGAGAGTTAGTGCCTGCGTTTCCTCCCATGTGAGAATAGCCAGTGCTTCTTTGAACTGCGTGCGGCAGTCTAGGTAAACCTCTATCGGGGAGAGTTTTCCCTTCTATTTTATCTGAGTGGCGGGTATGTCGGAAGGTGAGTACACGGCTTCCCGAACATCTGCCCATGTGACTGGTTGCTGTCCTAGTAGATCGTTTCTGTAAATGAATGCCGCAGTTTGTGGAATTTCCCTGTGTAGTTGCTCGAGACGAATTTCCATCTTCCTCTTGTTTATAAATAGACCTTCCTCTCTAAGTTGGCTTTTCAATTTGAGTGCGGAAATGATCCGTTTTCATCCTCCCAGGACCCTTGGGAGTCCAGTTTTTTTGACTTCATGCCCGGCTTGGAAGAGAATGGTTTATCGTCTTCGCCGTCGCTTTCACAAAGAACTTGCTTTCCCCGGGGAGGTAAGTGATGGTATTCAGTCTGCTGTGCCGTTCCATATCCTAGGTCATCAGGACCGTTGACCACCCTCGTTTGGCAGAGGGGGTTGGATGAGAACAGACGGTAGTCGAGGAAGTTGCCGTGAGCAAAACCCTTGAAGTCGAACTGGTCCAGAGTGGCCTCTAGCTTTCTGTCTGAAGCTGCTTGTGACACTTTAAGGGCTTGGTCCCTGTAGGTCTTTCGAGCTTGGTCTTTGTCCTAGAGACGGTTTTCTTGAGCGGCTAGTTCCATGAGGGCCTTCCTTGCGAGAGCTAAACAGTCTCCGTAGGTGCGCGCCGTCTGACTAGTGTCCAGAACTGTGATCACATCCAAATCGCCGAATGGCGGAAACACTTGGATTATATTGACGAAGGAAGTCGGACTGGGACATTCCATGCGGCCTTCCTTGATCTCGGTTACCAAGAAATTTGCCCATATTTGCTTGATTGAACACACGGGAGTGTTGAATTCTGCAATGTTGACAGTCTCGTGATCTCGCTCGATCGCCAAGTCTATCAGACCTTTACAGATGTTTTCGGGGTGGCTGCCGGAAGCGTTCCCGAGGTTGATCTGATTCGTGACAGGGTGAGGAGCTTGGTCTCCTTCGCTGTTGCCCTTGGCCTTGGCGGCGCTTGAGGGTATAAGCTTGACTGATGGCACGGGCCGGTTGCCACTGGGGCTGGTACTCGGAAGTAATGATGAGCTCTGAGCTCGTTTGGCCAGGGCCTCATTTACCATGAGCAGGCAGTCGTCGAGGGTAACTATGGCGTTGCAGAATCTGACGATAAGGACCAGATCCTTGGTATCATCGGGATGTCTGGAATAGATGATGTTGATGAAGACGTCGTCAGTCACTTGATCAGAGGGATTCTTTGTCGTGTCAACCAGTTGCTTGCAATCGTCTGATGGCTCAACCCAAACGTAGGGACGTACTGCGTCCGGGTGCCTTACTGGAGCTGCTAGGAAAACATCATGCCCTTCATTAGAGAAGAGGGGTGCAGCGGGTAGTTCCTCGTGGAGGACATCCCATACAACTTCCATGCATTCATCACGAGAATGACGGTGCTTGTTGACCTTTATCACGGAAATCTCTTCGCCTGGCGGGGCCAGAGAGTTGGTTTGAAGAATGCTGACAAATCTCCGATTGGAGACAGGGGTTTTACGTGCCCGCATCATGGCGATGCTCAGTGTTTCTTTCCAGTCTGCCTCCAAATGTTGGAAAAGGCAGTTGAACTTGATGTATCGCATCGCTTCGAGTGCACTGCTCGAGTACGTTGACATAGTTAGCATCTCCGGACTCTGAGGGATTCTGATGAGATTTGCCCCGATAGTCCCCTAGTCGGTTTGAAGGATGTAGCCCCGGTGCCTAACTGCGGGCACGCTTGGCTACTGTCTCGGCTTCATTTCCTATGAGGAAACTGTCTCCTCTGATGACTTCAAGATCTCCCTGCCGGTTAATGAACTTAACGCACTAATGGAGAGTGGAAGCTATGGCTTTCATGTGATGCAGCCAAGGGCTTCCTAACAGAGCTGTGAATTCAGATGGAATGTCCATCACGTGGAATTTTGATGGCACCATTTGGGTTTCGAACCAGAGCTCCAGAGTCACCGTCCCCAGGATGGGACGAGACGTGCTGTAGTAGGCCTTGAAAGTCCGGGCAGACGGAATCAGATGGCTTTCATTGATGCGCAGGGCTCGCATCATGCTGAGAGGGAGAACGTTAACGGCTGACCCGTTATCTACCAATACTTCAGGGAGTGTTATGGTGTTGAGCTTGAGAGTGATGTATAGAGCTTCGTTGTGCACCGAGGCATCTCTCGGTAGGTCTTCATCACAGAACGTGATCATACTGCCATACAGTCGGGAATCATAGATCTGGTCTCTATCCGGAGAAGGAGAGTCATCAAGCCATCCGTTTCCTGTCTTCCTCTTGTGAGGTAAAGCCTTTGCTGGAGCCTCGGGATTGCGTTGAGGCTGTTTGTGGCGGTTGCCACCCTTGGTTAGCACTTGATCGAGTGCGAGTGCCAAGCTGACTTTGATCTTCCTTTGTCGGTCCGGGCTCGGAAGATGGACAAATTGAACCTTGGCTGATCCCGCGGGGGGTTAGGCTTCTGACTGGCAGTAAGATTACCAAAATCTGAGGTATTCCGGTGTCCCAAGGTCTGAACTCTGGTGTCAGTAGGACTTTTCGGCTTTCCCACCCCTGTTTGCTCTAAAGCTGCGTGGCCTAGAGGCAGGGAGGACTGGCTGGAGTAGAGTACGTAGTAGTCGAACCTCCCGGATGGCTCTCCGAGTGTACCCACACTGGTGTCTCTAGCTTCGTATCTTTCTCTCAGCATCTGTTGAGAGGACTTCTTCTTCTGTTTTCTCGAAGGATTGCTCCGGACCGTATCTTGGGACTCGTACTCCGACGGGCAAAGTGAGCGATCCACGAACATCGTAACTGATGTGGACATTTGATGAGGACCCGGCTGGAAGAGGCGGAGGAACAGGCTCTGCGGCAATCTTTTTGGGAACCCACTCAATGGAATTCACACTGTTGTTGTTGTTCGGGAAAGGGTTTCCGACTGTATTGGGTCCACAGGGGGGCTCCAACTTTCCTTCCTCTATCAAGTTCTGAATTTCGTATCGTAACCCCACGCAGTTGTCGGTGGTATGGCCGTGATACTGATGGAAGGCACAGTACTTGCTCTTGTCAGCGTTGACTACGGGATTCTTGGGTTTGTAATTGGCAACGGGTTTAAGGAGACCTTCCTTGATTAACCATTCCTGCATCTTGCTCAGTGGTATGTCCAACTTGTCGAAGTGTACGGCATGCTGCTTCTGAGTAGAATTGTTGCTTTGTGGGACTGGGTTTCTGTTGCCCGACTGCTGTCCCTGATGGATGTAGCTGACAGACGTATCTTTCCCTTTGCCAGAGGCCGGTGCGGGATTGAATGCAACTGCCGAGCGGTATCTGTATGGCTGTGCAGTAGCCAACTTTTCCTTGAGATCCTTCTCGAACTGTGAGCCGGCATTGACCATGGCCCGGAGATCTGGGAAGAAATGATGACTGATGAGAGTTCTGATGGATGTTCTTAAGCAGGACTTAAAGATCCGCATCTGTTCATCCCTGGAGAGTGGCTCCATGATCTCGGAGAGTTTCCAACTCCATCTCTTGTAGAATTCTCCGACCCTTTCGTCTGCTTTCTGCTCAGTGGTGATAAAGTCCTCACGACTCGTTTCCCACTCTAAGTTGGATCGATACCGTTCCAGGAAGATATTACTGATCTGATCCAAGGTGTGGCGATCCGCAAGCTTGACCCTCAGAAACCATCGTAACACTGAACTCTTGAGCGTATGCTGGAAGTGGTTGGCCATTTGCTGGAGGGTTGCTCCTTTCGCTCTCATGCCGAGAACGTAGTTGTCAACGTGCATTTGAGGACATTCGGTTACGTTGAATCGGTCCATCTCCGGCATTCTGAACTTGGCAGGGAGAGGCGTGACCATTCCCGGATCTGTGGATTTAAGCGTTTCTTGCTTTGAGCTGCTCATGGTGGCTTTCAGGTCTTTCATCTATTTGACCATCCAGGCTAAGGTTGGGTCCAGTGGTGGACTGTGAGGCTCGGCATCGGGTGCTACCATGTGAGCGGTAGTGATTAGAGGTGGAAGGCTTGATATATGTGGATATATGGGGGCCTTTTCTGAACCGTATCGGGGTTTGTCCCCGATGTTTTGGGATTCGTGTATAGGCAATGGGACAAACCCGGGAGGGTATTGAAAGATATTGGCATCTGTCTGAGATGGTCCAGCGGTGCGCTGGTGGTATTGAGTGATGGGAGTAGCACTAGCTTGGCCAAATATGACAGGGTTGCCCTGAGAGGTGGAAACGTGGAGCCTAGGTCGGCTGTTTCCTTGGTTCGAAGGAATCCCGTAAGTTGGCGGGGGAGGAACCTGGTTGAAGGTTTGAGGAGCTGGTTTCAGGGAATCGTCATCCTCGACCAGGACAAAAGTACCGTCTGACTGGGGGATAGCTGCTGTACCTCGCTCATTCAGAAGCTGTACCACGAAATTCTGCTGATCTTCTTTCTGCCTCTTGTGAACCTCACAAGCCCGGATGGCTTCTTCCAAAGTCATATCTGTTACCGATGGTCGGGGTCCGTCCCCGTCACGATTTCTCGGTGAGCTAGACATGTCGGAAATTACAGTGAGGAAGGCGAGGGAACCGAAGAACCGTCTCGACGCCGCCGTAACGGTGATTCTGCGGCGAGGCGCCGACCCGGAAATCGAACCACTTTCTCGCTGCAGTGGAACGAAAGGAAGGGTTTAGGCTTCGGAAAGGGGTATTTGGCTCAAGGTTTCGGGCTTGTGCAATGTGCAGTTACCGATTAATGTTTACTTAAAACGCATTTTCTCAGATTCCTAATCGGTTGGAAAAGAACAAGTCTTCTTTTTCGCAACTAATCCTAGAGCTCTTATCAGTGGATCTCGTCACTATAATTATAAGCCCCTCGTTTCCATTGTAGATCATCTTTCTTGGGACGGACTATCCCGAGCGAGGTCTTATAAGGCAAGCGAGTTCCACCGACAAACGAAAAAGTGAACTTAAGGCTAGCTGATCACGCAAACTTCCAACGTATGTGACGCACGGGCCACAGTCGAAGTCAACGTGCTTAAGTTAAGGCGGGGATCGTGCCAAAATTTTGGTATGACCTCTCCTGACTCGCTTGTGCGAGGGACCTTAGCTTTTGGCGTTGGCCAAGTCGTGGCTGGCACGGTGAATACGGTGAGGTTTGGTGACACGGTGTCACATTGAACCTTCGGGTATTTTTTAGGCAGAGCTCCGCGTCAAAGTCAAGGCTGAAAAGCTCAAGACTTCGGGTCGGGAATGACCTTCGGTCTCAAATTCTCGAGCTTGACTCGGGGCGGAACCCGGCGTAAAAAACATATACTTAGGCTTTATGACACGAACTAGGCCAAAAACCAACCGGGGTCTTGGACAAAGTGTGACACAAAGAGTGCATGGTTTACACGGGATAGGATGGGCTATTTGGGACGACCCCGTGCGCCCTCGAAAGGTGTCTGGCAGACCAACCGAGGTGCAACTGATAAGGCCATCCCGGGTTACGGGTTGTAGTGTGCAGTGTACCGAGGCAGCAAGTGCACGTGGAGTGCGATGTACCGAGGTAGCAAGTGCGAGTAGTGTACGGTCACTAAAATTCTTTTTTTTCTGAGTAAAACAGAGATTTTTCAGAATGTTTCTTAAAGCATTATGATGCGCAGTTCAAAAGACAGCATGAAAATCAAACATGAATGGGGATGCACAAACATGGTATGATTTTGAAAGACGACAATGTAATGCCTTTGAAAAAACCGTTCGAGGTTTTAAAGTAACATACGCACACGAAAACGAGGAAGGGTAAACGAAAGTTTGACCCACGGAAGGCTTTTTAGAAAACAATGGCAGTTTTGAAAAAAGTATCGCATATCCCCAGCGGAGTCGCCAACTGAAATTACCCGGGATTTCGCGCGGGCGCGAAACGCAGTTGTCTTTCGCGGGGTGTTGGTGTCTAAGACCTCGCTTTTGGGAAGGAGAGGAGTCGCCACGCGGTTTTTGTATTTTGAGCCCAAAACATTGAGAAACGGCTATTGGTTGAAAATGGTGTCGTTTTTATTGGTAGTAAAAACTTAGGAAAAGGCTTTGAAAATGGGGTGTCATTTTTATTGGTAGCAAAAATGAGTAAAAAGCTTTTTGAGTACCAGAGATTGTTAGGTTCGGTGGTCACGTTACGTTTCGGGAAGAGTATTACGAGATCACCTGAAATGCCTCGTATGACGAGTCTTTCTACCTTTCTCGAAAACCAGTGCGTGTGTGTGTGTTTTTTGAAATGGGGGCTTGAATGACAAGCTTAATCTTGGTTTGAATGTCAAACGTTGATTAGGTGACTTTATTCGAAAAGACGAGCGTTTGCGTGGCAGACGTCGGTTTTGAGACGGAAATGAGCGTTTGCGTGGCAAACGTCGATTTCGAGCTTGAAAAGGAGTTTGAAGGATGAACTCCGGTTTTGAACTGGGCGAGTCATTGTTAACGATTTTTACGGGAAAAAGCGTATTAAATGATTTGTAATGTCAAAAGTCGGCTTTTAGTTTGAAGATCAGCGTTTGGATGCCAAACGTCATTTCGCGCTTTTTGAAAGAGAGTTCGAAGGACGAACTCCGGTTTTGAACCGGGCATTACATTGTTAAAGATTTTTACAGAAAAAATGTATTAAATGATATGGAATCAACGAATCGGGTTGCGACTCGGACTTTGAAAAGTAAATACTATCACGATCGGACTTTGTAAATGACAGTATTTAAAGCAGTATCAACGGAATCAAACGATCCGGAATCGTAAATGACGATCGACAAGCCAAAACGGCTCGGAATTGTAAATGACGATCGACGAGCCAAAACGGCTCGGAGTTGTAAATGACGTTCGACGGATCAAACGGTCCGGAATCGTAAATGACAGGAAGTAAATGACGATCGACGGATCGATCGATCTGGAATTGTAAATGACAGAAATTTAAACGGAACGGGGTCGGAACGCCGTTTTAACCCGTGATTACTTCTCTTACGGGAAGAGAAGAGGATCGAGGGGCTAAAACGTATCGGACCCCGTTAGACGGAGGCGTCTACATTTTAATAACGTTGTTCGAAACGGTTGTAGCGACTGGCGCGTAAACCGAGACGAAATGAGAGATCAGAGAGAGGGACTTAGACTGAGAGATCGAGACGAACGGGGGCTCGGGAGGGGGTGAAACTGATGAAGGCCGAGGCTGTGGTAATTTTTTGGTGTAAAAATGTTCTTTTCAATGGCTTTGAAGCCCTCCTATTTATAGGTGAAAATTCAGTAGGAGTCTGGCCGGACTTAGACTGAAATCCAGGGGGTTTTGTGGTATTTTGGAATTTTGAGGGACTTGCTGGCAATTTTTGAAGACTGCAGAGGGAGTCCGGCCGGACTTTGACTGTATACTAGGGGTATTTTAGTCTTTTCCCTTTGATTTTTGATTGAAGGGTGGTGGGAGGGCTGTGGCATGGCTGCCACGTGTCCCATGACTCACCATTTGCATGGGAGTTCGTTCCCGGGTCCCGGTTTTGTTTATTTTTTAAATAACAGTCCGGAAAATGTCCGAAACGCCCCCGAAAAGTGTCGGAAAGTGCATTTTTCAGGGAAAGCCGTACTTTTACGTGCGATGACATGTGTTAAGTACGCTTCGACATTGGGATGCTCGGGGCAGTCCCAGGACGTCTCGTTGGCTTGCAACGGGGAGCTTTAAGGGGTTCCGGTTAACCTGGAGCGGGCCGGTTAACGGATTCCGGTTAACTTTTAACGGATTTTGACGATCCGGATTTGGGTACTTACAACATTGCCGGAAAAAAAAAAGTCAAAACGTCAATCGCGCAAGCGAAACTCTGCCGAAATTTCGTTAAGGCTGAAAGACGAGACTTTCTCGGCATTGCCTTGACTATAATCCGCATCGCTTGTGCGTTAAAAGTTCCTATGACCCGCTAGACCCATTAGGAGCGTTCTTCTCTCTCGTTCGGTGGTATCCGCATGCCCTATAGGATCCTCGCCCGGGGCTATCCACCCTGGGAGGTCGAAATACAGGTGGAATACGAGGGGCTTATAGATGTAGTGACGGAACCCACTGATCCAGGATCTAGAGTAGTTACGAAAAAAGAAGTGCAGAACCCCTTTTCCAACCAAATAGAAATTAATAAAAGACACTGTTTTAAGTAAACTGGAAGATTCTTAATTTGCATATTGCTTGAGCCTTCAGCCTAAACACCTACCCCGAGTCTAAACCTCTCCTATCCCTTTCCCGCAGCGAGAAAGAAGTGGGTGAGAATACCGGGTCAGCGGCTTGTTAGCGCAGATTTCTCAGATAGCTCGCCAGAATCCTCACTTTTGTCAGTCCAAAGAGTCAGAATGGCCGATTTGACAAAAAACATCAGTGGTTTGGGTAACCAGATGACTAGGGAAGAAGAGCTAGCCTTAGCCTTGGAAAACAGTCGTAAGGTCCATGAAGAACATCAAGCTATGCTCATTGATGCGCTCCGTCGTCATGGGGTTCAGATAGTGGTTGAGTCCAACGGTTCCCTGGTTATGGTAGAAGATGAGACTCCAAAAGTAGCCATCTCAGCTCCCCCAGCCTATAACCAATGCACTCCTCCATCTACATATGACCCCTTACCAAGGACTACCTGTAAGTACGCCAATCCAATTCGCAACCTTCTAGATGCATTTTAATATAATAAAATTGCATTAAGGGGCGTTTTGGTAAATTCCCAGCCTGTCCCGAGACTTCCGGAAACATTTCATAGGTTTCCCGTGAAGGAATTACCTTTTGGTACCTTAGTTATGAAAAGGGACTTGTTGGGAATAAACCTTTTTGGACCTTTTGGGTATTTGGGTCTGAATATTCCAGAAACTGGTTTTGGCGCCAAAAGCGGTTGAGGCCACCTTGTGTCACGTGACAAGTCGAGGCATGGAAAGTGGTTACGTATAGTCGTGCGACACAAGGTGACCACTAACTGCAGCCTATAAATTAGACCCTCCCACTCTCAGAAATGGATCCCAACTCTAGCCTACTGTTACTCTACAGAAATTGCATCGTAACAAAGCCTCCCAAACACAACTCTCTCTCTCTCCTACCTTCAACCTACCCAATTCTCTCCAATCCCAACACATTTCTCAAACCAAAACCACTTGGACCCTCCTTGCACGAATTCTTTGAGGCTTCCAAGACCAGAAGCGACGAAATGAAGGGTCCTGTATCTAACTTGATACAGGATTCGTGGAAGCATCAAGGGTAACGAATCTCAAACTCCCTCTTCTCTCTTCCTTTAACTCAATTCTCTATAATTCTACTGTTTATTCCTGTTAGGATTCAGTAATCAGACTCCATCTGTCTAGATTACTGAATCCCAATCTCAATCTCTCTGTTTAATTGGTCTAATATGTGTAATTGAATTGCTATTGTTGAATATTTTCTTGAATTTGGTGTTTAAACCCCGAGGGGGTGTGGATCTATCCATATCCACACTCCCGGGGTCGATTTGTTGTTGTTTCTGTATTTCATATCCAATCTAGTCAATTAATTAGATCTGTGTTAGTGATTGTTGATTCTGGTGTTCATAGTGTAAGTTTCTGCAGATGGTCTCTACATGTCACGCGACACATTGTTCCAAGGTGATCCTGTGTCACGCGACATATGTGGTCACTGGTATCATGTGTCATGCGACATATCGTGCCTATCTGCAGAAACCCTTTTTTCTCTTGTAATCTGTTTTAGATTGCTATAGCAGGGATGTGGCCTCCCTAAATAATGGGCTCACGAGTTGTAAATCTCGATTCATATTAATAAAATGCTTGTTTACCACATTTGTTCATTGTCAACACTCGCACACACTTTTGGATTTTCTTGGATGTTTAATTGGAAGACTCGTCTACGGACGAGGCGTGTTGGGTGAACTCTCGGTTCTTCCCAACACGTAACCTGACCTCCGAACCCATGTTTTCTCTCTCTAAAAAAAGGTTCTCAAAGTTTCCTCTCAAAAACGGCGTGGCGACTCCTTTATTCTCGAAAATCCAGAATTTTCGGCAAGCGCACATTCAGAGGCGACTCCGCTGGGGACAATTGACTTTGAAAACCTGTTTTTCAAATGTTGAGTGGGTCATGCTTTCATTAAATTAGACATCCAATACATCCATTCTTGTGTGCATCTTTGACAATCATTTGTGGTTCATGCATTTTGTTGATTATGAAACTTGTGAGCCTTATATGCTTTGTGGCCACTGTGTTGTGCATTAGATATTCTTATTTTATCCTTGCCATGGAGAGGCAGGGGATGATTTGGTGATTGCCGAGTAACTGGTTCAGTGACCACCCAGGTCGTGCGACATCTTTTGTCTCTTGATGTCCTGTGTCACGCGACAAGGAGTGGCCACTGAACAGATTCTCAGAAGGTTTGGTTTGAGGGCAGTCCCTTGAATCAACTGTGGCTCAGTTGATTGTTGTTCCCTGTATCTCCTGTGAGGGTGTGTGTGTGTGTTTTCTTTCTTTTCAAAAAAAAAATCTTGTTTTTTGTAAATAAAAGAATATAGTCATCCGCACACTACAGCACTTAGACTTAGAACCCTCGGGTGCGATTGACGGCATCGCGGACGGTGATGTACGTCGCCTACGCTTGAGCGCCTTATATCAAACCTAACCCCCTAGTGCGTTATAGGTGGCACCACACTTAAACCTTACCCATGGTTGGTTTTTGATACAATGTTTTCATTACAACAAAATGAATTGTTTTTGAAACATATCGTAGGTCCTTATACCTTCCCCCAAAACCTCGCATCTTATGGGCATGTTGCCAAATGCAACATGATTTCACGTGAGGACATGTCACTCCCGTGGCATGTTCTAAACGAGAGATCGTGCCGCATTGTCAACGTGCACCGACGAGAGGTCATGCCGGATTTTTCTTCGAAATTCTTCGAAAAGACCCGTTATGCTGCCCAAATTTCCCCAGAAATTTGGACAACCTCTCCGTTCCATAATGATGTTAGGATTTGGATAGGTATCATTACCTATTATATATTTCAAAGCAAGGCATTTAGTGTAATTTGAACATTGCGTCCCTAGGCTTCCCAGAGGTATAGTTAGCATGAATAAAGGCTTCTCCTTTCCCAACCATACTTAGGATTTAAAACACTAATTTATACTTGAAGATAAATAAGATTGTTTGTGCGAGTCTGTCCCGTTCCTTTCCCTCTCCCATTCCTAAAAAATATTCCCTTCAACACCTTATAAACCCGTCTCTACCCCTGCAGCTACGGCGAGTTGGACCCGCTCATCTATCCCCAGAGCTCGTTTGGTTCGTGTTCAAGCGGTTTCAGTTGGTGTAGAATCAGAAATGGCCGGAAACGGAGATGTATTTTCTGCTCAGTCCGCTGGAGGCTCAGTGACTTTGGGTCAGCCAAGTTTGAACGATATGACCACAGAGGAATTGAGGGTGACATTGGAAGCTTCTCTAGCCCGAGAACGTGAGGCCTGTCTATTGGCTCAGAATGCCAAAGCCCGTGAAGAAGAAGCTCATAACCGCTTTGTGGAGGCCATGAGAGCCAAAGGGATTGCAGTACTTCGTCGGGAGGACGGTTCCTATGAGGAGATCACAGAAGACAGTCAGAATGAGATCGGGTCCGCTTCACCTGCTCAGCCTACCCAGCCCAGTTACAATGCGATGCCTCCTCCAGTAAGCTATGCCCCGCGCCCCAATCAGATGTCATCTTCGGGAATGTTTGTGAGTGATCAAGGAAGGTTCATTCCCCCATCTTCTCAAGAGTATAGCCAGGTTATTCAGCAAGGTGCTATCAAGAAGGGCGGGTAAGCGGCAAATTTCTTCAATCTCACTACCTCTCTAACTCCCAATGTCCCAGCGTCCCAGTTTCAGTATGGATCTCAGTTTCAAGCAGGTTATCCACAACCCCAGTCCAGAGTATATCCCGACAGTTTCCAGAATGGTCAATATCGGCTTTCAGATAATCAAATTTGTCAAGACAGTATTTCAAGATATCAGCAGTTTCAGACCCAAGGCAGTTTCCCTCAACCCGCAGTGTGTTCTCCCCTCACTCATCATTTATATGGTTCCACTCCGTATTCCGCCCCATGCAGCAGTACAGGACTCTCTACTCTTGGTCAATTCAGAGGTCAATCAACGCAGTACAGTTCCCAGAACCCCGGTGTGCAGCTTAACGGTTATTATATGTATGGGAACAGGATCCCTAGTTCGGTCAGCTTGTTGGACAGTAATATTGGAATTCCCAGTACCTTTGGTCTCCCATCAGTAGCTTTACCCATTGGACCTAATTCAGACTTCCCAGTGCCTTCATCAACAGTGGCTCCCGCTATACCCCAGATTCCAGGATTGGCGCCAGAAGTGACAGCCTTGTTGAAGCAGATGCAGCAACAGATCGACAAATTAACCGTGGGTTCTAGTGGTCTTAAGGTTGTGGATCCTGCCCAAGTAACACCTTTGCCGCACATGTTCAAAATGCCCAAAATGGATTTCGATGGTACTGCTTGCCCGAAAACTCATATAGATACTTATGTTATGACAATGGGAGCAATGGGTTGTACACCTGAGTTTATGGCATCCCACTTTCACCTGATTTTGAAAGGATAAGCGCTCACATGGTTTTTGGCTTTGAAACAAGAATGTCGCTCCACCTGGAGCCAGATAACAGAAACCTTCTTGGAGAAGTACAAGGGCAATTTGGAGTGGCGTACCACTCGTGATGATTTAGTGGGGACTATCCTGAAGGCCGACGAATCAATTACAGAATTCTACAAACGGTGGAACGCCAAGCTTAATGAGTTATCAGAGCCGATACCCCTCCAGGACCAAAAGGACATCTTCTTGTCATGTGTTAAGCCAGTGCTCAGGGAAGCCATCGAGAAAGGTTGGTACCCAGATCTACGAGAAATGGTGGGAATGGGAGCTAGAAGTGAAAACAGATTGTTCAATCAAACCCCGAATGCAAATGCCGGAGGTGGCAGCAGTAGTGGAGGTTACCGATACCGAGCACCCAACCCTATTTCAGCAATGGCGCCAAGAGGAAGAGATGTGACCAAAGACAACAGTATCAACAATCTACAGAGAGGAGGTAATAATGTGCAGAATGCAGTGAGATTCCAGCCTAAGCCGCAGCCGAGATTTGATGATTTAGGCATGTCTACAGAGGAAGTTTTTAACGGATTGCTTTGTATCGGTATGATCAAGCCATTGGAGAATTATAGTCCTGCTCGTCCTAATCCCCATATTGATGCTAGCAAGTACTGTCGATTTCACCAGTTCCCAGGGCACACCACAAATTCCTGCATAACCCTTAAAAAGATAATTCAAGGTTTGGTGGATGACAAGAAGATTGAGAAATCTCCTCCCCCGAATGTGGTCAGCAATCCTCTGCCAAATAATAACGTGAATCTTATCGACTTCGGGCAAGACTATTTTGTTAATGTAGTAGAGTTTGGGAAGTCAATAGATGAAAGTGATAATGTTTGTTGTAATGAGATTGTGACTGATGTAATCTCATTTTTTGATGAAATGAAAGATAATTTTTGCTATGTTTTGTATCTTGATGATCTGTATGGTTTGAATAATACTGTTGAGTATGAAGATTATGAAGAGCATGTGGTTGCCAACACTATATCATCCATAGTTCCTAGATATTCCCCAATCTCCTTATAGGAACTCAAGATAGCGGCTAATGCAGAGGCACCTTTGTCCATAAATGAAATAAGGAAGGCGGCGTGGCCATACAGCACTCGTCCTGTTCCGATTATGCTAGCAGAGCTTAAAGAGGCCAGTAAAGGTTTTGTGGTTGAGAAACATCAAGAAGTTAATCTGTTGACTCGTTCAGGGAGAATGTTGGGAGTGAATAATTCAGATTCGTCCGGGAAAGGTAAAGCAATTGCGGTCTCTAACCCTCAGTCCTCTCAAAATCCTTACAGATCGGCAGGAAGCGAAGAAGTCCAGGAAGACCCTATCCTAACGCAGTTAAAGAGAACACAAGCCGATATCTCCTTATGGTCTTTACTCACATCCTCCTACCCTCACAAATTAAAGTTGGAAGAAGTTTTGTCCAAAATGAAAGTGTCTGTCAATGCCACCCCGGATGAAGCCTGTCAACTGATTGGGACTGCACAGTATGGGAACATCATTACTTTTACAGATCTTGACCTGCCTGCTTATGGTGCGAAGCATAATGAGTCTTTACACATCACGGTGCCCTTGGAAGGACGGCGGATTCCCCATGTATTGGTAGATAATGGGTCAGCTATGAATGTGCTCCCTGCTAAAATGATGAGTATGTTAGACATCAATGCACAGAATCTTAAACCATCCAACCAAACCATAAAGGCCTACGATTCGACATCTAGGGCGGTGTTGGGGATAGTCTCTCTGAATTTGATGTTTGGAGGCAAGGAGATGATGGTAGAGTTTCAAGTTATCGACATTTCGGTCACATTCTCAGCATTACTGGGCAGACCCTGGATTCATGAAATTGGAGCGGTAGCCTCCACTCTTCACCAGTGTTTAAAATTTGTGCAAGAAGGAGTGCTGAAGACCATTTATGGTGACAGCGTTACGATCGGGGAAACCATCACCAACACCTTACTAGTAATGGAAATCAAGCTCGACCAGGAAAATCCGATGCTCAGTGGATTCACAATAGAGAAACCTAAAGGGCAGGTCTGCACCATAGATCTGACGACACCTTCAGACAAGATTCCTCCTGTGTTGAAAAGGCTAAGAGGAATGAGCTATATTCCTGGTCTAGGGGTGGTAAAACGCCAACAGGGACCGTGTAGACTTGTGTTTCCCGAAGCCAAGAGAAACAAGCAAGGCCTGGGATACGCCATGACTAGAGAAGATAAGGCGTATGACAAAACTGAAGCTTTTAAAGAAAAGATGACCGCAGCGGCTGGTAAGAGGTACAAGAGGCCTAAGTTGCGCCCATACAGCTGGTCTTTGAACAAGCATTTTGTCAGAGAAGATGGAGATATGTTTGTTTGTCCAGAACCAAGACTAAGCCAAATGGGAGAAAGAATGAGAATAATCCGGAGGTTCGCTAGCAGCCAAAGTCCGGTGAATAAATGTTTGATAGCTTGCCCAAAAGGCCAGGTGTGACCGCCACCTACGAGAACAGCTACCATTTCTGGGGGCCTGATCATGTGAACCAGTTCGAAAAGCTTGCTTTGGATGAACCCACAATATGTAAAATCCGCGGTGCCAACCCGTGGATATCGATGGTGATCTGGCAAATTTGTTTAAAGAGCAGGGGCTATCCGAGCCTGGGGATGGTATACTTTTGACAGGGGTATCTACAAAAGAGGTGTTTGTGGCTAAGGAGCCGAGTGATTTGATTGACTTTTCCTCTGATAGCGAGGTGGTGGCAATGCTAGAATTCGAGAAAGAGCCAGTTGTCGAGCTAAACAGGTGGGAGACTGTTGCAGAGAGACCTTTACAGAATTGGACTTCGTTCCGAGGACCGGTCGCCGACAGGGAGACTATGATTGAAAAGCTCGGGCTCAAGCCTCGTCCTTGTCCCTCCAAGTCTAAATTTGTTCCTCGTGTTTTGGGTCGGTCTCCTGAATCTTTTGTTATTGAATTCGAGTCTTCCGATCGGTCTGATGTCCTCACGACAGAAGACCATCTTTGAGTTGTAAACACTATCTTTCCCTATGCTTTGAATAAAATGGTAGACCTTTCTGAGTATCCCGTGATCGCAAATCTAACAATTGAACGCTTAACAAAAAATAATCATCAAGATTTAAAAATAATTAAGCCTAATTCAATTGAAGATAATGCAGACTTAATCGATGAGCAAATTTTAGAAAATGATTCAAAGCAGGTTTGCGATCAAAAGGAAAGCCGGGCCCAAGCTGCCGATGAGGTATTAACAACGGTGAACCTGGGAACAGCCGAAGAACCCAAAGAAACACAGATTGGCAGCTTCTTCTCCGGAGATGAACGGGTTGCCCTGATTGCATTGCTTAAAGAATATATGGACGTCTTTGCTTGGTCCTACAAAGATATGACTGGGTTGGATACTTCTATCGTAGAGCACCGGATTCCTCTAGATCCAGAAATTAAGCAGATCAAGCAGAAGTTGAGGCGGATCAAACCTGAGTGGTCCTTGCAGGTGAAGGAAGAAATTGAAAAACTCCTACGGGTAGGCTTCATCAAAGTGATTGAATATCCGACTTGGTTGGCAAACATTGTAACAGTCACGAAAGCAAACGGAAAAGTTCGGGTCTGCGTAGATTTCCGAGATCTCAATAAGGCTAGTCCCAAAGATGACTTCCCTTTGCCCAACATTGACATGCTAGTGGATGAAACCGCAAACTTCGAGGTCAAGTCCTTCGTTGATGGTTTCGCAGGTTACAATCAGATCAAAATGGCTGAGGAAGACCAGGACAAGACAACGTTTACAACTCCATGGGTACTTATTGTTACACAGTAATGCCGTTTGGACTGAAGAATGCTGGGGCTACCTATCAGAGAGCCATCACTACCCAGTTTCACGACATGATCCATAAGGAGATTGAAGTGTATGTAGATGATATGATTATTCACTCAAAAGGGTTAGATGGACTGCATTTCATTGATTTGAGGAAATTCTTCAACAGACTCCGAGAGCACTCCATGAGACTAAATCCGGCCAAGTGCACCTTTGGGGTTATTCGAGGTAAAGTCCTGGGGTATATGGTCACAGAGCAAGGCATCGATGTAGATCCCAGAAAGGTTAAGGCAATCGTTGAAATGAAGCCGCCCAGAACTGTCTCCGGGGTGAAAGGATTCATGGGTCGATTACAGTACATTAGCAGATTCGTCAACCAGCTGACCTCCATGTGCGAGCCGATCTTCAAGCTATTGAAGAAGAATCAGGAAGTGGTTTGGAACGAGGAATGCCAACTGGCCTTTGAGAGGATCAAAGCTATCTTGTCAATCCTCCCATTCTTTGCCCGCCTCATGGGAGCAAGCCTTTACTGCTATACTTGACGGTCACAGACACAACCACTGGGGCTATACTAGCACAAGAGAAGAAGGATTCAAAGATTGAGAATGCCATTTATTTCGTTGGCCGCAAATTCCAAGCTAGTGAGTTGAACTACTCTGCCCTCGAGAAGACATGCGCAGCTCTGGTCTGGGTGGTCGGAAAGCTAAAGCACTATATGCTATCCCACACTGTACACTTGGTCTCCAAGATGGACCCGATCAGATACCTATTCCAAGGTGATAGAGGTAACATCTCCACCAGATTGGCGAAATGGACTTTCTTCTTGGCTGAATTTGATGCCAAATATGTGATCCGAAAGTCAATCAAAGGACAGGCTTTGGCAGATCAGTTGGCTGACTTCCCCAGTACAGAAGCCCGAGGACCGAATCTCCAATTTCCAGACGAGGGGATTCTTGCTATAGAAAACGGTAACAGGTGGCAGTTATTCTTCGATGGAGCAGCGAACAAAAGAGGCAATGGCATCGGGATGGTACTAGTAGACCCGAACGACATGCATACTCCCATAGCTATCAAGATGAACTTCTCGGTTACCAACGATGCTGCCGAGTACGAAGCTTGCATAGCTGGTCTAGAGGCTCCCCTCGAGCGACATGTGGAAGAGTTAGAAGTGTTCGGTGATTCCCAATTGATAATCAATCAGGCCGCCAACAAATGGAAAATTATAGATCCATGTCTCCAGAAGTACCATGCTTACATTGTTGAACTCGTCGGTCAATTCAAGGAAGTGTCATTCCAGTTCCTGCCACGAGACAAGAACAGATTTAGCGATGCCCTAGCTACTCTGGCCTCTTTGGTAGAAATCCCAGAAGGAAAGTCGATCAAACCATTCAGGGTCGATAGGCGAGAAAATCCTGCATATTGTTGTGACATTGAGATCGAAACCGTCAGTGAGTCATGGTACAACCAAATCTTTCAATATCTCAAGCATGGTGAAGCATCCTTCCCTGTTGACAACGAAGGAGACTTAAAAGGTGTCCACGCCAAAAGCTTGCAAGCTCTAAAGAGACTATCAGCACAGTACGTCATACTTGGCAATGAGCTATGCAAGAAAAGGGAAGGTTGCCCACTCCTACTTTGTATCAGCAAAGAAAAGGCCCAAAGAGTAATGGAAGATGTTCATAATGGTGCCTGCGGACATCATATGAACGCTCGATCTCTTATGCATAGCATCATCAGACTGGGTTACTTCTGGATTACTATGGAGACGGACTGCATCCAGTTTGTGCGGACTTGTGATAAATGCCAGCGATTCTCCAATCTGAACCACATTCCTCCTCATGACCTATACTGCATGACAACGCCGTGGCCCTTCGCAACATGGGGAATTGATGTCATTGGGAAAATAACTCCGCCTGGGAGCAATGGGCACTCATTTGTATTGGTTGCGGTATATTACTTCACAAAGTGGGTAGAAGCTGCGTCTTATAAAGTGCTCACAGCTAAGAAAATAGCTCGCTTCATAAAGGAACAGAATTTCTACCGCTACGGAGTCCCAAATGAGATTATTTCTGACAATGGAACCCATTTCGAAGGAGAAACTGATCGGTTACTCACTGAATACAAAGTCAAGCGCCATAAATCTTCACCATACAGATCGCAAACGAACGGTGCTATTGAGGCTGCCAATAAGAACTTGGAGAGAATCATAAAGAAGATGGCCGAGCGAGGACGAGATTAGCCGGAGAAGCTACATTTAGCATTATGGGGCTACCGCACTTCAATTCGAACTGCCACCGGTGCAACTCCTTACGCTCTGACTTACGGAATGGAGGTTGTTATGCCCTTTGAATTAGAGATTCCATCCCTCAGGGTTTTGCTCGAAAATGAGGTGAACGAGATTGAATGGCTCCAAAGTTGATACAATGAATTGGCTCTGTTAGACGAACGCAGACTAAAAGCCATGGAACATAACCGGGCGTACCAGAGAAGAATGGCCCGTGCTTTTGACAAGAAAGTGAAACCCAGGGACATCAAGGTTGGTGATCTGGTCCTTAAGATGAAGCCCTCGAATCAGAGCAGTGCATTGGGCAAATGGGCACCTGTTTGGGTCGGACCGTTTCTAGTGAAGAAAATATTCTCCGGAGGAGCTATGCAGCTGACAGACTTGGATGGCAACCCATTTCTGCACCCCGTCAATGGCGACAAGTTGCGAAGGTATTATGTATGATCGAGTCTTTTCCCCCTCTAAAAAAATAATAAAAAAAAAGAAAAAAAATGATGAGAAATAAAGGCGCAACAAAATTGTCCCAGATGAGACTGAAAACCTCTCAAAAGGCAGTCCATGCAAAAATAAGGGACGCGCCCGGTGCTAAAGAATATACCCAGCTAGACCGAAAACCCTAAAAAGGGCGGTCTAGGTAAAAAACAGGGTTGCACCATGTCCCCCTTCTATCTTCCCCTTTCTTAAACACAAAAGTGATTGAGTCGAACTATGGAGACCTGAGCCCCTTAGTTCTCTTACAAAAGGGGAACATAGGCAACCACTTATGGTTCGGTCTAAAACTGTTGCAAAATCTCTTATCCTGCCAAAATGTGTTTTGATTACAGTTCCAAAGCTTTTCAAAAGGTTCATTTGGAGTTAATATTCTTGTTGATGAGTTCAAGCACGGCCTACTTTTGACTCAAACAACTTGCTGTGAATAAAAGCAATAAATTTTCAACATCTATCAAGTCTGCATTAAGCAATCAATGGGTACTCAATTTCCATACAAATAATTCCTACTCTCAAAACACAAAAAAATAAAAGAGTCCTCTGTCTCTCAGAAAATTGTCTAGAAATTCGTCCCCGCTCCCGAACTTGCTCCTCTGTCCTTCCTCTTCCTCGGTCCCCGGGAGATCTTTGGCTTAGGAATGTCGAACAAATCGGTTGGAGCCCATCCCAATTCAGGAATAACGCGCGCCGGCGGTTCAATCAGACCAGTCTCCCTCAAGGCGGCCCTAGCAATCCTCTCTTGTCTCAAGGCTTCTCTGCGAGCCATCACCTCCAGATCATCCCTTAAAGTAGCCCTCCGGATCTCTTGTCTTCGATAGTCCTCAGCAGCATCACCAGTAACATTGTCTGGGTTTCCCCGTGCCTCTGCATCCCTGAAAGACCGACTGGATGGATAATCTGCTCCCAAGAACTCCCGGCGGCGAGCCTCTATAGCCAGCTGTGCAAGACCCTATTGCTCCCCATACCAAATCAGATACTCTGTAGTCAGAAATGTAAATCCCCTGGATTGCCGAAGGAGTGAACGAGTGGGAAGAAAACCCTCCAGAAAGGATCTGCTGAAAAATTGCATAACCTGGGGCTCGGTCATAGAAATCGGAACAGCATCGGTTTCCAGTCTCTCCCTCAAAGCTCGGACAATCTGCTGGGGGTACCTATACTGCCTGCTCACCAGTGATGGAATACAGAAAGAATATATATGCAGGCCTGGCAGTCTGACTACTACTGATCCATCCTGAATGTCTCTCATGGTTTGTAAATTCCAGGCAGGAATCCAAAAGCTCAGATCAGTAGTCCCGTACCGTGACAATCTCATCTACCAGCTATCAGCAACCTCGGCCCACAGCACTCTGCGTTGCCCTGTCACCCAAGGCATAGCAATTTGACCCTCTGGAAGTGGAATGATCAAGCGTAACCTCTCAGAAAACCACAAAGACAACAAACTGGGGCTGCCTGCTCCCATGAAGTCTGATCCCCCGCCACGGCCGATGCCATGGTAAGTCTCAGCCAGCAACAGTGGTACAATGTCCATCTCCCCTTGGCCAGATTTAATTTGACGAAGATCTACACCCCGGTCACCCCTCAGTTGCCTGACAGTCTCCTGCAATGCACTTGAGCAGACTCCGGCATATCCACAGAAATAATAATCCGACAGGGTGAACAGCATGTATATATCCAAAGAGGTAGAAAGGTTAAACATCTCAGGACTGGACAAGCATAACCTAGCCATCCGAGTCAAGTCTATGGACCCACAGCCCAGAATCATAAATAACACCTGATCCGCTGGCAGACACAAGAAGTCCGATAACTGCTCCACAACCGGTCGGCCATCCCTTAGAAATGCTACAGTTGCCGCCTCACCCAAGCCTGTCAATGCCCTAAAGTCTTCCATGGTGGGAGTCAAATCATTGTACGACAGAGTAAAGACATGACGCTCTGAGTCCCAAGCGTGAGGATGCGCTCAAGCAAATCCCAGTCGACCCTCCAGTCTTTTAAAGACCAGAGACACGACATACTATACCTCCTGTCAATAAGCTCCCTGTGATGCCTCCGGTGATAATGTGAAATTTCGAGAAAGTCTTGGCGAAATTGATGCTCCCGAGAAGCTATTTCCCTGTTATAATGCTCCATCGCAGCTAAAAGTATTAGTCTTGGCCAAAGAATTCACTTATCTGACAAGTCAGGGCAGCTGGTTTCCTTCACTGAATAGGCAGTGTTTACAAAATAAAGCCTGGGCCGATTTTAAAGAGAGCCTGTTACGAGTCACTCCTGGTCGTGCGACACAACATGCCAAGTAGACATGGCATATTGGGCGACGCATTTGGTTGACATTAGACAGTATGGAAAGGCCTGCAGTGGTTGCCTAAGAGCACTTTTCGACTCGCCGTCGCTGTAATACACCTCCTATCCCCACATACATGCCTATGAAAATACACCGGAGAGGACCCCTACTATACATACCTATCCGAGACAATCCCAAAATCTGACAAAGCCGACCTTTTAACACAATGATCGCATTTCCTTCCAAGAACAGACAGACTCGTGCAAACAAGCTAACCTAGGTTAATCTTTGCTAACAAGATAACTTAGTTAGATGCAGCGCTTGGAATTGTTGTTTCCCCCTCGCAGGTACAATGATCAACTGAGTCTCACAGAACCTCGAAGACTGGCCCTCAGGCCAAAATGAAAAAAAAAGAAAAGAAAACAAAAAAGCCCGTATCTGTGATAGCCCCCAAGCAGAGCTCAACAGAATCAACGGCCCCAAAGCACCAAGAAAAGACAGCCTCCCAAGCTGAGCACACTAAGAAAGAATAGCCTCCCAAGCAGAACACACCAAGAAGAACAACCTCCCAAGTAGAGCACACCAAGGTCAAATGGTCCCAAAGCACCAGAAGAACCCGCTCCCAAGCGGAGCTCAACAGAATTAACGGCCCCAAAGCACCAAAAAAAGCAGACTCCCCAGAAAGTAGAGTTCTCGGCTTACTAAAACAGAAATCTCAAAGATCAGCAGCCTCGAGACACTGACAAAAGCAGAATCCCCAGCTTCCCAAGCAAAGCTAGGGGCACAAAAAGAAAATCAAATAACCAACAACAACAGTCCAACAATAAGACCGACAAAAGAACAACACAGAGCAGGAAAGCAGTAGCGTGAGACCCCTGGCAGCTACACTTATCCCCAGCAGAGCAAAAGAAGTGGTATGAGTCCCTCCGACATCCACAACGAAGAGAAGCAGCAGTAGCGTGAGTCCCTTGGCAGCTACCCTGCACCAACAAAGTGGTATGAGTCCCTCCGGCATCCACAAAAAGACCCGTTGCAGTATGAGACCCTTCGGCAGCTACAACCCGTCAGCAGCAGTAGCGTGAGACCCCTGGCAGCTACCCTGCACCAACAAAGTGGTATGAGTCCCTCCGGCATCCACAAAGAGAATCAGCAGTAGTGTGAGACCCTCTGGCAGCTACCCTGCACCAACAATGTGGTATGAGTCCCTCCGGCATCCACGAAGAGAAGCAGCAGTAGTGTGAGACCCTTCGACAACTACCCTGCACCAACAAAGTGGTAAGAGACCCTCTGGCATCCACAAAAAGACTAGTTGCAGCATGAGACCCTCCGGCAGCTACAACTCGTCAGCAGCGACAGCATGAGACCCTCCGGCAGCTACTCACAAATACCAGTTGCAGCATGAGACCCTCCGGCAGCTACAACCTGGCACCAAAGGCAGCTACTAGCCAACTGCAGTAGTACCAACCCCTCAAGAAATCACAGGTAAGCACAACAAAGGTATGAAGACACATCTCTACCCCTTTCTTGCTTGTGGTTAGTCTTGGTAATTCCCAACTACGATTTGGCTTGATTCCCTTCTTAAGGGATACGTAGGAATCCTTCCTCCAAAGGTCCAGCCATACGATTCCCCAGATCCCCCTCTAGCCCGTTACCTTATCCCGTGATGCTCATTGGGATTGGGTCTTATTTTATCGACAACCCCACTTTTTTCCAAAAGTGACATTGCCAAGGGGCTCTTTAAGTACGCCAATCCAATTCGCAACCTTCTAGATGCATTTTAATATAATAAAATTGCATTAAGGGGAGTTTTGGTAAATTCCCAGCCTGTCCCGAGACTTCCGGAAACATTTCATAGGTTTCCCGTGAAGGAAGTACCTTTTGGTACCTTACTCATGCAAAGGGACTTGTTGGGAATAAACCTTTTTGGACCTTTTGGGTATTTGGGCCTGAATATTCCATAAACTGGTTTTGGCGCCAAAAGCGGTTGAGGCCACCTTGTGTCACGCGACAAGTCGAGGCATGGAAAGTGGTTACGTATAGTCGAGAGACACAAGGTGACCACTAACTGCAGCCTATAAATAAGACCCTCCCCCTCTCAGAAATAGATCCCAACTCTAGCCTACTGTTACTCTGCAGAAATTGCATCGTAACAAAGCCTCCCAAACACAACTCTCTCTCTCTCTCTCTCTCTCTCCTACCTTCAACCTACCCAATTCTCTCCAATCCCAACACATTTCTTAAACCAAAACCACTTGGACCCTCCTTGCACCAATTTTCTGAGGCTTCCAAGACCAGAAGCGACGAATTGAAGGGTCCTGTATCTAACTTGATACAGGATTTGTGGAAGCAACAAGGGTAACGAATCTCAAACTCCCTCTTCTCTCTTCCTTTAACTCAATTCTCTATAACTCTACTGATTATTCCTGTTAGGATTCAGTAATCAGACTCCATCTTTCTAGATTACTGAATCCCAATCGCAATCTCTCTGTTTAATTGGTCTAATCTATGTAATTGAATTGCTATTGTTGAATATTTGCTTGAATTTGGTGTTTAAACCCCGAGGGGGTGTGGTTCTATCCATATCCACACTTCCGGGGTCGATTTGTTGTTGTTTTTGTATTTTGTATCCAATCTAGTCAATTAATTAGATCTGTGTTAGTGATTGTTG